>SZWC01000013.1:459363-505354 GCA_023375785.1 Penium margaritaceum | reverse complement strand
GGGTTCGTCATGGATGGCCACGAGCACCTGGTTTGGAATCTACAGAAGTCGCTGTACGGGCTCAAGCAAGCGTCGCGTGCTTAGAACCAGAAGTTGGATGCGGCGTTGCAGTGCATGGGGTTTGAGCGCAGCAAGTGTGACTACAGCGTGTATCGCTGGCAGCATGAGCATGAGATCCTCATCATCATTGTCTATGTGGATGACATGCTCCTCCTTTCCAATAGTATGTCTGCACTACAAGAGTTCAAGGAGGCCATGCAGGAGCGCTTCCAGATGTCTGATCTCGAGGAGGCATCATACTTCCTCGGCATCCAGATCATGCGTGATCGCAAATCACGCTCTCTCTCGCTACAGCAGAGTCGCTACATCAAGGACGTCTTGCAGCGGTTCGGCATGGCGCAGGCCAAACCCATCGGTACGCCGCTAGAGACGCGGCAGTTCCTCGTGAGCTTCAATGGGGAAGCAGATGTAGCTGAGCGGCAAACGTACCAGAGTGCCGTCAGCAGTCTTATGTACCTGATGGTGGCAACCAGGCCGGATCTTGCACAGGCTGTGAGCGCTGTGAGCCAGCACATGGCTAATCCCGGACCGGAGCACCAGAAGGCAGTGAAGCGGATCTTCCGCTACCTTGGTGGAACCATCAACGTCGGCATCACCTACAACAGCAACGACAACAGCGTCATCGGCTTCATAGATGCACATTGGGCTTCAAATCCTGAGACCCGCAAGTCCATCTCTGGACATGTGTTTCTCATGAATGCAGGTGCCATCAGCTTGTGCAGCAAGCGACAGGTGGTCATGGCCACCTCGAGCACAGAACCTGAGTATGTCTCTCCCAGCTTTGGAGCCAAGGAAGCAGCTTGGCTCCAGCGTCTCATGGCGGAGATGAGTGGGAGTGTAGCAGTTCCAGTTCCTGTGCGCGTCGACAACCAGAGCGCAATCGCACTCGCCAAGAATCCTGAGCACCATGCACGCACCAAGCACATTGAAATCGCATATCACTTCATCAGGCACATGGTGCAGGAGGGTGCTATCAAGCTGGAATTTACTCCAACCAGTAGGTAGGTCACTGATTTTTGCACCAAGACAGTGACCCATGAGAAGCAGCAGTTCTGCATGAAGGCATGTGGACTCAGCCCACTCTGACTGCGGCAAAGTGGGAGATTGTTGGGAAAGGAGCCATCCTGCTCAATTTCAGGTCCATAGGAGCAAGTTCCAGGAAACTTCCAGATGCCTGCTCCGATTGTCAATCCGTCTTCATCATTGGAAAGATCAGGTGGCAAATGAGCTACAGTCCAAGTTTCAGGCCGATCCAACGGTTGGATTGAGAGATATGAATTTTCGAAGTTTCACGTGTCATGGACCGCCGATGTCCGGGTGGCCATAGGTGATGGCTCCATGCCTTAGCCTAAGAAAAGAAAAAGGCAAGAGGTCCAAGGTCAAGACCTGATGGGAGAAATATCCAAAAAGGTCCTTGGTCTTAGGATTGCCTTGTCAGAGTGTGCTAACTAGGATAAAGGTACCTCTCCTTGCTTTTTAGGTGAGGTGAGATCCTTGTGTGCTAGCCATGGACACATGGCGATTCTCCATGGGTTTGTGGGTGATGTGACCACTAGGAGTGAGCCATGAGAGCATTCTCTAGCTCTCTAGGTCGTGTGTGACTGGTCAGCTTGATTGTTAGGCTGATTTCCTCCCTTGTGTGAGATTTTGGACTCTAGTGTGTGAGCCTTAGCCTCCATGGCTAAGTGGTGTGGCTTGTGAGAGGGCTGACTTGCCCAAGCTCTAGCTCTATATGTACTCCATCATTTTGAGTGATTCAACAACCATTCTTCAGCACAAGTGATGCCCTTTCAGTCCCACATGCTGGCTGCTCCAAGGCTCCCTCTCTCCTCTAGATCCAAGAGTTGGGAGTCTCCGCAGCAAGAAGAGGATGAAGCGCGTCTCTTCCACAGGGTTGTCGGCCGCTCTCAGCTGCTTCGCCAGCTCCTTTGCCCTGTCCAGGTACTCCTCTATCACTTCACCACCCTGCATTTCTAGCGCCATCATCTTTTCCTCCAAAAGCATGAGGAATGCAGGATCCTTGCTCCCATACTTCTTGCAATACGTATCCCACCCCTCCTTTGCAGTAGCCTTGTCACTCACGTACTAAAGATGCGGGTTGGAGATGGTGTTCACAAGCAACCTGTAGGCCTGCATGACCTTCTTCTTCCACTCCTCATACGCCGTTGGTACAGCTGTAGAAGAACACGCATCAGTTGCACCCTTTTGTGGCGTCTTCCCCACCAGCACCTGCGCTGCGGTGATGCCTTTTGCCTGTAGAACTGGAGCCGGCTCGTCGCCGCTCACCACCTCCCACAAGCCGCTCTCCTCGAAAACAAGGCGGGTACAGATCTTCCAAAAGGTGA
Source organism: Penium margaritaceum (assembly GCA_023375785.1). Taxonomy (NCBI): domain Eukaryota; kingdom Viridiplantae; phylum Streptophyta; class Zygnematophyceae; order Desmidiales; family Peniaceae; genus Penium; species Penium margaritaceum. The sequence continues at coordinate 502,949 of SZWC01000013.1, read as the reverse complement.
AGTTGGCACGTACCTCCAGCCTCTCCAAAGGTTGAGCTGCTGTCACAACGCCAGCTGTTGCCATTTTGAGCCTTAGTGATGCTCAGCACTGCCCTTGGATAGTGGCGCTACCCTTGCTTCTGCTGCTGCTTCTGCTAGAAATCTGTCTGACAGGATATGGACTGTAGATTCCAGCAGACTAGGAATTTGCACAAATAAACTCCACCACTGGAGAATGCAGCTCAAAACCTTTCAGATCAACCCATAAAACAGGGTCATCAACAGGGGATTTTGAAAGATATGCCCTCTTGAAAATAGGGTATGCTTCTGTTCCTACTCCAACTCAGACCAGCCAGCTTGTAAACGGCGCTTCTCCCAAAAAAAATCAATGGAATGCAAATATGTTTGCACCAATAGAAAGCTTAGGAAAAATACTTCAATTAGCATGTGTCACTTCTTAAATTTGACAAAGAAACGAGAGAGTTATGGTCATCACAAGGCGACAGTCTTAGTTATAGAGAAGAGTGTAGCCCTGGCCGACCTCGTTTTCAGCATAACTCTCAATCCGACTGTTGGATCTTCGCAATCTTGAGCTCATTGGAAAGCTTGTCACACAAACTTGAAGCTAAAGTGGTCGATCGTCAAATTTCGTCAAAGGTTTGATCCTAACCTGTCACTCTCAAAGTGACAGCCTGTGCTGGCTGAATCTGGCAGAATGTGGCTCTGATACCAAATGTTGGATCTGGAGGAGAGAGGGAGCCTTGAAGCAGCGAGCATGTGGAATTGAAAGGGCATCACTTATGCTGAAGAATGGTTGTTGAATGACTCAAAATGATGGAGTACATATAGAGCTAGAGCCTGGGCAAGTCAGCCCTCTCACAAGCCACACCACTTAGCCATGGAGGCTAGGGCTCACACACTAGAGTCCACAATCTCACACAAGGGAGGCAATAAGCCTAAAAATCAGGCTGTCCAGTCACACACGACCTAGAGGGCTAGACAATGATCTCTTGGCACACTCCTAGTGGTCACATCACCCACAAACCCATGGAGAATCGCCATGTGTCCATGGCTAGCACACAAGGATCTTACCTCACGTAAAAAGTAAGGAGAGGTACCTTTATCCTAGTCAGCACACTCTGACAAGGCAATCCTAAGACCAAGGACCTTTTTGGATATTTCTCCCATCAGGTCTTGACTCTGGACATCTTGCCTTTTTCTTTTCTCAGGCTAAGGCATGGAGCCATCACCCATGGCCACCCAGACATTGGCGATCCATGACCCCCGAAACTTCAAAAATTCATATCTCCCCATCCGACCGTTGGATCGGCGTGAAACTTCCACCGTAGGTAATTTGCCACCTGATCTTTCCAATGGTGAAGACGGATTGACAATCGGAGTAGGCATCTGGAAGTTGCCTGGAGCTTGCTCCTGTGGACCTGAAACTGAGCCGGATGGCTCCTTTCCCAACAAACGTCTACTTGTACTTTAAGCCTATACGATGGGAAAATCCCTTTGCCAGAATTCTTGCCTTGTACTTGTGAAAAGGTTCACTCTCCTTGAACCTCTTCCGGAGCATTCACTTTGACCCCACCACGATGGTATTTGGGGACCTGTCCACCAAGACCATGTTCCGTTCTCTTCAATGGATGCAAGTTTGTTGCCCAGTGCCTCCTTCTACTTGGCTGCATCTGGCATGTCCATTGCCTCCGCTACGGTCACATGCTCTTCTTAACCCAGATATGACCAGCTGAGTCCGGTCCATTCGGTACTCTCGGCATCATACTTAGGTGGAGGTTTCTTTTGATGCGTGATACACTTGAGCGTGGCTGGTGGTGCTTTAAGGCTTACCTGCTTTTCTAGCTCTTGTTTGGTTAATTCTTGCATTTCTTTTGATCTATTGTTGGAAGAAGAACCACTGGCCTCATAATTGAACTCAGAGGCCTCGGACGACTCAGACTCATTGTTAGAGTCCTTTGCTAAATCAGCCTTCACAGCCACTGTCCCTATTCTACCATCATCCTGCTTGAGTGGTAACATCTGCCAGTTCTATGGTGCTTCATAACCTGATTCAAGTAACACAACCCACTCTCCTGATTTGAAAGTATGGACAGGATCGAGTAGCTCTCCCTGGACGAGTGTCCTCTTATAGAAATTAACGTCTCTGCTCCTGATGAACTTTCTAGCTACTTGGTCTCACAGCCCATATGCCTTGTATACATTGTCATAGCCAATTATTACACAGCTACGGGCACGTGCATCTAGCTTGCTACTTCCTTCTCTTGCATGGACCTTTGACCAGGTAGTATAGCCAAAATCCTTCAAGCAAGGGGTATGTGGCGTCCTTCTTGACCAAGCCTCCTATGGCGTCTCCACCTACTCCTCTTGCTGCTTCTTACTATCAAAAGAATGTCGTGAGGGCGGTCAGGTATAGCAGAAGCGGGCCGAAGCAATGAGCCAGGCACAAGTGTGTTAGTGGAGGAGAGAAACACAAGCATGTGAGGTTGTCTAAGGAGTTAGTCACAGAACTTCGAAGAAAGGAGTAGTACCGAGGAGGCAAGGTAGAGAGAAATCGATGAGAGAAAGCGAGAACAAGATGAGTGATGGATTGATGCGTGCTACGGCTGAAGTACTTGTAGAGACTGAGATGATAAGAAGGCGACAGGTGGCAGGCGGCAGGAAGCTTCCACGAAGATTGTGACAGGCGATGGCTCGAGAGCTACTTGCGGCTGATATTAGCTTTTCCGCCATCATTCACTTTCATCATCCGCTCGGTACAAGGATCCACCTGGTCGTATTACTTGTTCCTCGACAACCTGTGCCCACATCAAAATGTTTGCAATGCACGTGGTTCCCCCCTACGCCCACTTCCTTGTCATCAGTTTCCGCCTCCATCATCACCAACCATCAACTTTTGCTACCAGAGCAAGGATCTGCACGAGCTAGCTGCCCGCTTCGTAGTAGCCTACACCCACGCTAGCAGCAGATTTCTTACGGTGCGTTGGCTCTTGCCTTCCCCTTGCCACGTTCTGTTCCCCTACCTCGCAGCTCACGTGGTTTTGCCCCTGCACCCACTCCACCTGATTTGGGAGCATGGACAGAATCTAGCGGCTCTCCTTTGCTGAGTGTCTTTTCATCAAATGTAAAGTCTTGACTCCTTATGAGCTTTCCAGCCGCTTGGTCCCACAGCATGTACGACTTGTTTGCATTTTCATAGCGGATCATTACATATTTGCGAGCACGTACATCTAGCTTGCCACTTCCTTCTCCTGCTTGGACCTTTGTCAAGGTTGTACAACCAAAGATCTTCAAGAGTGAGGCATCTGGCTTCTTTCTAGACCAAGCCTCTTGTCGCATCCTCAGCTACTTCTCTTGCTGCTTCATACCGCGTCTTCCAAGCGTACTGGCCGGAGTGAGATTCACAAGGTAGCAAGCAGTTCTTGCAGCTTCAGCCTGGAAGTGAGCTTAAAAGAGCATGCTTTGTGTTATACTGAGGATAGTCTGGTTCATCTACTTTGCAACTCCATTGCTCTGGCCGGGGTAAGGCATGGTGGTCTGGTCGTTGATGGCGTGTTGGCTCAACCAGCCTTTACATGCCTTGTACTCATCACAGTTATCCGTGCAAAGTGCCTTGACCTTCTTGCTCGTGTGCTGCTCTACAATGGTGACAAACTCTTCCAGCTCCTTGATCTCTCCCTTTGTCTTGAACAAGTGGATCCACATCTTACGAATGTGGTCATCCATGAAAGTAAGGAAATAATTGTTTCTACTGTTTGAGGGAGTGCGGAATGGTCCGCAAACATCAGAGTGAATCAGGTCCAATATTGCTGCCTCACGTTGCCCATTGTGCCCAAATGGCTTTCTCTTTGCCTTGCCTTGGAGGCAGGGCTTACACAGCTTCTTACACTTTCCCTCATCCTTGGCCTTGCATCCTACCATTGGATGAACTAATTTGTATTGATGCATAGCTTGTAGTGTGTTGTCAGCCACATGGCCAAAGCGCCTGTGCCACAACTATGCATCTCTGTTTGTGGTGACGTTGGCCACCATGGTGACGTTCTGTGGTACAATATCAAGGTTTGGAGACTTGGGCTCTGCAACAGTCGCATATCCTTCATTTGTACTCTTGTGGGACTTGGTTTGCAGCACGTAGAGCCCATCAATTCTTGGGACTTGTGCGAGAAGACTCTCCTTGGGATAGGAGATCTTCATGTCCTTATTCTTGACAATCGAGGCCTCCTCCTCCGTGAAGACGACCGTCAGGTCATAGATCATAATTTTGGACACCAAAGAGAGGTTTGCTACAGAAAACGGCATGTAGACAATGTTATTTAGCTTCAAGTCTTTTTCAGCACCGTTCACGTTGATGCTGATCAACTTATCTCCTTCGCCTTACGCATGGACAAGGCTATCATTGGCATAACCTGAAGTGACATTCAGTGTCTCTAATGAAGATGAACCCATCCTTCTCCCTTGAAGAGTGGTGGTTCGTGCCAAAGTTGGGCATGTAAACTCCACGCTTGAGTAGTGCCGCTCCCTTGGTTATTGATACGCTCTCTGCCATCATGTTCATCAAATCCTACTTGCCCTCTCTTTTGCCCTAGTTCTTACCACCATGATCTTTGTCTTCCTTCTTGGGATCCCTGCACTCTCGCGTCTAATGCCCAGGCTCTCCACAGTTATGGCATTTCCAAGGACGCTTTGAACTCTTTCCACCACCACCATTGCCTCTTCCAACCGCCAGTTCTTCCGGTGCCCCTTTGACAAGAAAAAGAGTTGTTACCACGGCCACCATACTATGCAGTATAGGCTTAAATATTAGCCTCTCTACCGTTGCAACACATGGCCTCGTTGCATACATTATAAAACACTGCCTCATACGTCAAATTGTCCTCCTTCCAATCGCCAAAAATGGTGATAAGAGGACCCCAACTTTCAGGTAGCGCCATGAGGAGGATCATGGCCTCCATGTTGGTGTCAATTTCCTAGTTTATTTGGATAACTTGGTGAAACAGTCCTTCAAACTGCACTAGGTAGTCCGGAATTGACTCTCCGTCACTCACCCTCATCAAAATCAGTTTTTGAAGGATGAAATGGTGACTTTGAAGAACCATTGATTGGTGTACTGTTGGAACTGGAGGAGAGAGGGATTCTTGGAGCAACGAGCATGTGGCACTGAAAGGGCATCACTTGTGCTGAAGAATGGTTGTTGAATCACTCAAAATGATGGAGTACATATAGAGCTAGAGCTTGGGCAATTCAGCCCTCTCACAAACCACACCACTTAGCCATGGAGGCTAAGACTCACACACTAGAGTCCACAATCTCACACAAGGGAGGAAATCAGCCTAACAATCAGGCTGACCAGTCACACACGACCTAGAGAGCTAGAGATTGCTCTCATGGCACACTCCTAATGGTCACATCACCCTCAAACCCATGGAGAATCGCCATGTGTCCATGGCTAGCAAACAAGGATCGCACCTCACCTAAAAAGTAAGGAGAGGTACCTTTATCCTAGTCAACACACTCTGACAAGGCAATCCTAAGACCAAGGACCTTTTTGGATATTTCTCCCATCAGTTCTAGACCCTGGACCTCTTGCCTTTTTCTTTTCTCAGGCTAAAGCATGGAGCCATCACCCATGGCCACCCAAACATCGACGGTCCATGACCCCTGAAACATCGAAAATTCATATCTCCCAATCCGACTGTTGGATTGGCCTGAAACTTGGATTATAGATAATTTGCTACCTGATCTTTCCAATGGAGAAGACGGATCGATGATCGAAGTAGGCATCTGGAAATTTCCTGGAACTTGCTCCTGTGGACCTGAAATTGAGCAAGATGGCTCCTTTCCCAACAATCTCCCACTTTACTGCAGTCAGAGTGGGCTGAGTCCACATGCCTTCATGGAGAACTACTTCTTCTCACGAGTCACTGGCTTGGTGCAGAAATCAGCGACATGCTTGCTGGTTGGAGTAAAGTCCAGCTTGATAGCACCCTCCTGCACCATGTGCCTGATGAAGTGATATGTGATGTCAATGTACTTGGTCCGTGCATGGTGCTCAGGATTCTTGGCGAGTGCGATTGCACTCTGGTTGTCAATGCGCACAGGAACTGGAACTGCGACACTCCCACTCATCCCCGCCATGAGACAAAGCCAAATTGCTTCCTTTGCTCCAAATCTGAGAGAGACGTACTCAGCTTCTGTGCTCAAGGTGGCCACAACCACCTGTCGCTTGTTGCACCAGCTGATGGCACCTCTATTCATGAGAAATACATGTCGAGAGATGGACTTGCGAGTCTCAAGATTTGAAGCGCAATCTGCATCAGTGTAGCCGATGATGCTGTTGTTGTTGCCGTTGTAGGTGATGCCAACGTTGATGGTTCTAGCAAGGAAGCGGAAGATCCGCTTCACTGCCTTCTGGTGCTCCAGTCCGGGATTAGCCATGTGCTGGCTCACAGCGCTCACAGCCTGTACGAGGTCCGGCCTGGTTGCCACCATCAGGTACATACGACTACTGACGACGCTCTGGTACTTCTGCCGCTCAACTCCATCTGCATCTCCACTGAAGCTCCCGAGGTACTGCCGCTTCTCTAGCGGCGTGCGGATGGGTTTGGCCTCTGCCATGCCGAACTGCTTCACAACATCCTTGATGTAGCGACTCTGCTGTAGCGAGAGAGAGCGTGATTTGCGGTTACGCATGATCTTGATGCCGAGGAAGTATGACGCCTCCCCGAGATCAGACATCTGGTTGCGCTCCTACATGGCCTCCTTGAACTCCCTTAGTGCAGACATGCTATTGGAAAGGAGGAGCATGTCATCCACATAGACAATGATGATGAGGATCTCATGCTCATGCTGCCAGCAATACAAGCTATAGTCACACTCGCTGCGCTCAAATCCCATGCACTGCAACACGGCATCCAACTTCTGGTTCCAAGCACGCGACGCTTGCTTGAGGTCGTACAGCGACTTCTCCAGCTTGCAAACCAGGTGCTCCTGACCATCCATGACAAAGCCCTCCGAATGCTCCATGTAGATCTCCTCCTCCAAGTCACCATTCAAGAATGCCGTCTTGAGATCCATGTGGTGAACCTGGAAGTCCTCAGCTGCTGCATAAGAGAGGAGCGTGTACATTGAGGCAAACTTTGCAACAGGGAAAAACGTTTCTGTGTAGTCGATGCCCTCCTGCTGCGAGTAGCCCTTGGCGACCAGCCTCGCCTTGTACTTTTCCAGGTTACGCTCTGCTCCCCGCTTCTTCTTGAATACCCACTTGCACTTGATCACCTTACGTCCAAGTGGACGCTCAGTCAGCTCCCACGTGCCGTTGTCCAGCTGCGACTATATCTCTTGCCCCACGGCTTGCATCCAATCTGGTGCACCTAGTGCAGCCATGGTCTCCTTGATTGACGTTGGCTCATCTGAATCTGCTGCAACTGCGACGTTTACCTGTTTTGGTTTCTGCAGCATCCAGAAATGGCCGCGCTCACCAGGCTTGTAACACAACCTAAGAGGGTACCTGTGACCTCGTGCTGGGGCGTTAGCGGCGGCTGGGGCCGTGCTGCTGGCACCACTGTTGCTTCTGGTGGTGCTACATCTCCCTCCTCTGCTTCTGTTGATGAGGCTGCTGTATCTACTACATCAGACATGGGAGACTAGAGTGATTCTCCCACTGTAACAGTAGAGGAAGGATCTGGAGAGACTCGGTCAGGAAGGATTTCTACTCCCACTGTCTCGTCAACTACAGGTTTTGTTGCCTCTTTACAGACAATATTGGTGCCGATGACGTTGCTCTTGTTTAAAACGACATCCCTGGAGATGATGACGTGGCCTGTATCCCTCTCGTAGAGACGATTGGCCTGGCTTGCCACTGTTGGGAAAGGAGCCATCCGGCTCAATTTCAGGTGCACAGGAGCAAGTTCCAGGAAACTTCCAGATGCGTACTCCGATCTTCTATCAATCTTCATTATTGGAAAGATTAGGTGGCAAATTATCTACAGTCCAAGTTTCAGGCCGATCCAACGGTCGGATTGGGAGATATGAATTTTCGAAGTTTCGAGGGTCATGGACCGCCGATGTCTGGGTGACCCTGGGTGCAGGCTCCATGCCTTCGTCCGAGAAAAGAAAAAAGGCAAGAGGTCCAGGGTCAAGACCTGATGGGAGAAATATCAAAAAAAGTCCTTGGTCTTAGGATTACCTTGTCAGAGTGTGCTGACTAGGATAAAGGTACCTCTCCTTACTTTTTAGGTGAGGTGAGATCCTTGTGTGCTAGCCATGGACACATGGCGATTCTCCATGGGTTTGTGGGTGATGTGACCACTAGGAGTGTGCCATGAGAGCATTCTCTAGCTCTCTAGGTTGTGTGTAACTGGTCAGCATGATTGTTAGGCCGATTTCCTCTCTTGTGTGAGATTGTGGACTCTAGTGTGTGAGCCTTAGCCTCCATGGCTAAGTGGTGTGGCTTGTGAGAGGGCTGACTTGCCCAAGCTCTAGCTCTATATGTACTCCATCATTTTGAGTGATTCAACAACCATTCTTCAGCACAACTGATGCCCTTTCAGTCCCATATGCTTGCTGCTCCAAGACTCTTTGTCTCCTCCAGACCCAACATTTGGTATCAGAGCCAGATTCTGCCAGATTCAGCCAGCACAGGCCGTCACTTTGAGAGTGACAGGTTAGGGTCGAACCTTAACCAGATTTGAAGATCGACAATTGGATCTTCAAATTTCCGAGACAAGCTTTCCAACGAGCCCAAGATCTTGAAGATCCAACGGTCGGATAAAGAGTTATGCTCAAAACGAGGTCGCCCAGGGCTACACTCTTCTCTATGAGTAAGACTATCGCCTTGTGATGACCATAACTCTCTCGTTTCTTTGTCTAATTTTAAAAATTGGCACATGCGAATTGTATTATTCTTCCTAAGCTTTCCATTGGTGCAAAAATATTTGCATTCCATCGATTCGTTTGGGAGAAACGCCGTTTACAAGCTTGCTGGTCTGAGTTGGAGTAGGAGCAGAAGCACACCCTGTTTTCAAGAGGGCATATCTTTCAAAATCCCCTGTTGATGACCCTATTTTATGGGTCGATCTGAAAGGTTTTGAGCTGCATTTTCCAGTGGTGAGCTCAGTGTTTTCAATTTCCTAGTCTGCTAGCATCTACCGTCCATTTTGTGTCAGACAGATTTCTGGCAGAAGCAGCAGCAGAAGCAAGGGTAGCGACGCCACCCAAGGGCAGTGTTGAGCATCACCAATGCTCAAAATGGCAGCAGCAGGCATTGTAACAGCAGCCCAGCCCTTGGAGAGGCTGGAAGGACGCGCCAACTTCACGTTTTAGAAGATCCGTACCCGCCTCCTTTTGGAGGAGAGGGGCTTGTGGGAGGTGGTGAGCGGCGACAAGCGCGCTCCGCCTCCACAGGCAAAAGGCATCACCACAACTGAGGTGGTGGCGGGGAAGACGCCGCAGAAAGGTGCAACAGATGTAAGTTCATCTACAACTGCAGCGGCAGCATATAAGGAGTAAAAGAAGGAGAGGAAGGCCTACAGGTTGCTTGTCAACACCATCTCCAACCCGCATTTTCAGTACGTGAGTGACAAGGCTACTGCAAAGGAAGGGTGGGACACGTTGTGCAAGAAGTATGAGAGCAAGGATCCTGCATTCCTCATGCTTTTGGAGGAAAAGATGATGGCGCTGAAAATGCAGGTTGGTGAAGGGATGGAGGCGTATCTGGACAGGGCAAAGGAGCTGGCGAAGCAGCTGAGAGCGGCCGGCAACCCTATCAAAGAGACGCGCTTTATCCTCCTCTTGCTGAGATGACTCCCAACCAGCTACGACACGGTGCGAGAGACGCTGGAGTGCTAGCCAACTCTCGACCTCGACTTCATCTGCACACACCTGGTGCAGGTGGAACTGCGTCGCAATGCCACAAAATGCAATGGCGGCAACAGCAGCAGTGAAGCAGCTTTCATGGCGATGGGCTCACGTAACCAGCAGCAGCAGCAGTCCGGGCAGCAGAGAGGCAAGAAGAAGGGCAAGTGCAATTATTGCCACAAAGAGCGGCACTACAAGAAAGAGTGCTTCAAGTTCAAGAGGGACTAGAAGGAGCAGCAGCAGCAGCAGCAAAAGCAGCAATCTCCACAGCACCAGCAGCAACAGCAGCACAACCAGACCGGCGTGCGCCATTTTGGCAACATGAACGTGGCCAAGGAGGTGCGCGACCGCCTCTTCATGGCGAAGTCTGACATGTCGCAGAAGGAGAAGGCGGATCTGGTGTGGTACAAAGACTCTGGGTGTACCAAGAGTCGGACGTACCACAAGGAGTGGTTTATGCAGTTACTGTCCATCCCTCCCCGTCCTATCGCTTTGGGTGATGATCGGGTGGTCTTTGCTGAAGGGATTGGGATTGTGGAGATGCGATTAGAGACCCCGCGTGGCATTGAAGTGGGAGTGTTCTATGGCGTGCTGTACGTACCTAATGCTGCCTTCAATCTTCTCTCAGTGTCCTCTCTCACCAACACAAGACTGCGAGTCGTCTTTGACGACGACTATGGCTACATCCTCGACAAGGAAATAGGAGAGGAGTTGGCCAGGTCGGTGAAGGAAGACGACATGTATCGCCTGCGGGGGGAAACCAAGATCCCGCGTGAGCAGAGTCTTGCAGCAGTTGTGCAGGCAACAGATGGCGAGATCTGGCATGCGCGCTACGGCCACATCGGCATGCGCGCCTTGCAGAAGCTTCAAGAAACGCAGATGGTGCCTGACCTGCCTTCCATCTCTAACTTTGAGCAGCAGTTGTGCATCGGCTGTTTGGAGGGAAAGCAGCACCGGGAGGCGTTCTCTCGAGCAGGGGAGCGTGCGAAGGAGGTGTTGGAGCTGGTCCACACGGACTTGTACATACCGATGCAGACCCAGAGCTTTGGAGGCTCTAGGTATTTCCTGACCTTCATTGATGATTTCAGCCGTTACACTGCTGTGTACTTCCTTCCTTCCAAGGACCAATGCTTTGACAGGTTCAAGGAGTTCAAGGCCATGGTGGAGAACAAGACTGGNCCGGGAGGCGTTCTCTCGAGCAGGGGAGCGTGCGAAGGAGGTGTTGGAGCTGGTCCACACGGACTTGTACATACCGATGCAGACCCAGAGCTTTGGAGGCTCTAGGTATTTCCTGACCTTCATTGATGATTTCAGCCGTTACACTGCTGTGTACTTCCTTCCTTCCAAGGACCAATGCTTTGACAGGTTCAAGGAGTTCAAGGCCATGGTGGAGAACAAGACTGGCAAGAAGATCAAGGCGCTATGCAGCAATCGCGGTGGAGAGTACCTGAGCAAGGAGTTCCAGGACTACCTCGCAGCAGCTGGCATCAAGGCGTAGCGTACCGCACCGTACTCACTGCAACAAAACGGTGTAGCAGAATGCGCCAACCGTACCATTGTGGAGTCGGCGAGGTCCATGCTGCACGCGGCTCGGCTGACCTACGACTTCTGGGCTAAAGCAGTGAGCACTGCGGTCTACATCAAGAACCACAGTCCAACTAAGGCGCTGGAGCAGATGACACCGTACGAGGCGTGGTTCGGCAAGAAACCGAGCGTGGGTCGTCTCTGAGCATTTGGCAGCCTGGCGCACATGCATGTGCCCAAGGAGAAGCGGCAGAAATGGGACGCAAAGAGTGCACAGATGCTAATGATTGGCTACGACGTGGCAAGCAAGGCCTATCGCCTCTACGCAAGGGATATAGGCCACGTCATCATCTCCAGGGATGTGGTTTTCAACGAGAGCAACTTCATCGACACCAACATTGTCTGTGAAGAGGCAGCAGAACCAGCAGCTGACAAGAAAGTGGGAGAAGAAATCCTTCCTGACCCACTCTCACCCGATCCTTCCCCTACTGTAACAGTGGGATAATCACTCTACTCTCCCATTTCTGATGCAGCAGATACAACAGCCTCACCGGCAGAAGTAGAGGAGGGAGATGTAGCACCACCAGCACCAGCAGTTGTGCCAGCAGCTCCGCACCAGCCGCCCGCTACCGCTCCAGCACCAGGTCGCAGGTACCCTCTTAGGATACATTACAAGCCTGGTGAGCGCGACCATTTCTGGATGCTTGAGAAACCAGAACAGATGAATGTCGCAGTTGCAGCAGATTCAGATGAGTCAACGTCATACAAGGAGGCCATGGCTGCACCGGATGCAGCAGATTCGGCACAAGCCGTGCAGCAAGAGATACAGTCGCAGCTAGACAACGGCACGTGGGAGCTGACTGAGCGTCCACCTGGACGTAAGGTGATCAAGTGCAAGTGGGTGTTCAAGAAGAAGCGGGGAGCAGATGGTAACGTGGAAAAGTACAAGGCGAGGCTGGTCGCCAAGGGCTACTCGCAGCAGGAGGGCATTGACTACACAGAAACTTTTGCTCCTGTTGCAAAGTTTGCCTCTGTGTGCACACTCTTCTCTTATGCAGCAGCTGAGGACTTCGAGGTTCACAACATGGATGTCAGGACGGCATTCTTGAATGGTGACTTGGGGGAGGAGATCTACGTGGAACAGCCGGAGGGGTTCGTCATGAATGGTCAGGAGCACCTGGTTTGCAAGCTGAAGAAGTCGCTGTATGGCCTCAAGCAAGCGTCGCGTGCTTGGAACCAGAAGTTGGATGCGGCGTTGCATTGCATGGGGTTTGAGCGCAGCGAGTGTGACTATAGCGTGTATTGCTGGCAGCATGAGCATGAGATCCTCATCATCATTGTCTATGTGGATGACATGCTCCTCCTTTCTAACAGTATGTCTGCACTACAGGAGTTCAAGGAGGCCATGTAGGAGCGCTTCCACATGTCTGATGTCGGGGAGGCATCATACTTCCTCGGCATCCAGATCACGCCTGACCACAAATCACGCTCTCTGTCGCTACATCAGAGTCGCTACATCAAGGACGACCTGCAACGGTTCGGCATGGCAGAGGCCAAAGCCATCGGCATGCCGCTGGAGACGCGGCAGTACCTCGTGAGCTTCAGCGGAGAAGCAGATGTAGCTGAGCGGCAGAAGTACCAGAGCGCCATCGGCAGTCTTCTGTACCTGATGGTGGCAACCAGGTCGGACCTCGCACAGGCCGTGAGCGCTGTGAGCCAGCACATGGCTAATCCCGGACCGGAGCACCAGAAGGCAGGGAAGCGGATCTTCCGCTACCTTGCTGGAACCATCAACGTCGGCATCACCTACAACGGCAACGACAACAACGTCATCGGCTACACAGATGGAGATTGGGCTTCAAATCCTGAGACCCGCAGAAGATCGACGATACGTCTTAATCATTGGAAAGATGATGAAACTTGGACTGTAGATAATTTGCCACCTCACCATTGGAAAGATGAAGAAACTTGGACTGTAGATAATTTGCCACCTGATCTTTCCAATGATGAAGACGGATCGTCGATCCGTCTTCATCATTGGAAAGATCAGGTGGCAAATTATCTACAGTCCAAGTTTCAGGCCGATCCAACGGTCGGATTGGGAGATATGAATTTTCGAAGTTTCGGGGGTCATGGACCGCCGATGTCTGGGTGGCCTTGGGTGATGGCTCCATGCCTTAGCTTGAGAAAAGAAAAAGGCAAGATGTCCAGGGTCAAGACCTGATGGGAGAAATATCCAAAAAGGTCCTTGGTCTTAGGATTGCCTTGTCATAGTGTACTGACTAGGATTAAGGTACCTCTCCTTACTTTTTAGGTGAGGTGAGATCCTTGTGTGCTAGCCATGGACACATGGCGATTCTCCATGGGTTTGTGGGTGATGTGACCACTAGGAGTGTGCCATGAGAGCATTCTCTAGCTCTCTAGGTCGTGTGTGACTGGTCAGCCCGATTGTTAGGCTGATTTCCTCCCTTGTGTGAGATTGTGGACTCTAGTGTGTGAGCCTTACCCTCCATGGCTAAGTGGTGTGGCTTGTGAGAGGGCTGACTTGCCCAAGCTCTAGCTCTATATGTACTCCATCATTTTGAGTGATTCAACAACCATTCTTCAGCACAACTGATGCCCTTTCAGTCCCACGTGCTCGCTGCTCCAAGACTCCTTGTCTCCTCCAGATCCAACAGCCACGTCGTAGCCAATCACCAGCATCTGCGTACTCTTTGTGTCCCATTTCTGCCGCTTCTCCTTGGGCACATGCATGTGCGCTAGGCTGCCAAATGCTCGGAGCGATTCTTGATGTAGACCGCAGTGCTCACGGCTTCAGCCCAGAAGTCGTAGGTCAGCCGAGCCGCGTGCAGCATGGAGCGCGCCGACTCCACAATGGTACGGTTGGCGCGTTCTGCTACACCGTTCTGCTACGGCGAGTACGTGTTGTTCTTCTATGCCCCATGGCCTCTACTATGGCTTGACAGATAGGTTGGACATGCACTGCTCCCTTGGAGTAAGTCCCCCAAACCTTTTTTATGGTGCAAGTCCAAGCGAGACACCAGAAGTGTAGCGCAACGGATAGCATCTTGGACTAGGAACAACAGGTCCTACGATCCAGTCTTCATGTACGCAGAAGTTTTTTTACCTTTTTAGCACAGGGGAAGTTTCTTAGACATTTCTCCATGCATGAGGAGAGTGCGCCACTTGGCGGTCAGTGGATGCGCCATTTGGCGGGCTGGTGAGGTGATGTGGAGTGACTACCCAAAAAGTGGCACTACCCACATACCTTAGAAACCAGGCCTAGGACTATATGTACCAGGCTCATTCCTCATTCTAATTACACAATCTGGCCTTAGATGCTCCTCACAGAGTCGTCCAACTAAGGAACAGTATAAAGAAGACACTGGTTGGTCTAAGCCCCAGGAGTTAGTCTTTGACTAGCACCTCGCGCGAAAGTGACCAAGTGTTAAGTGGACACAGTTGCTAGCAAGTGATTGCCTAGGAACTGCTCAGTGTGGAACCGTGATCCTGAGGGTGATATCTTCTCCTAGCTGAAATGCTAGGAGAGGACGACAGGTGCTATTTTGTCGGTCCTCTTTTCTAGTCCGTTCGCCTCAGTGTGGGTTATGGGCCCACACTGACCAGTTGTGAAATTTAGCACTTCTCCAGGATCATAGGTGTCTCAAGAGATACAACAAATCGAGTAACTGTGACTGAAATGCACTGTGTTGTACACATTGCAACTGTAGGTTGCAAAGAATCCCTTTCTGTTACACACTGACGATTCAAGAGGTTACACAGAAGTCAGAGGTACACGGCTCGTCTCTTGAGCTTTCCAATGATATGCTATACTTGCAAAATGGTGCGGTACAGACGAAGCAATCTACAAATGAAACTACTACCTATTTGTACTAGTCTAGTGACTAGGAAATACAAAGAGCAAGCAAAATGCATGAGCTTGGTCTGTCCGGTCCGCTTGTGTCTTCCTTGAGCGTCCCGGACGCCGGTCGGTGTTCCCAGTCACCGAGCGACCGAGGTTGGCGGATGCCCAGCGCCCTCGGTGCGATCCACGGATGAGATCGTCCTGATCTTCGGCAGGTCCTCTGCTCCCGTCGATCTTCTCGCTCGTCGGGTGAAGAGGAGCTCGTGCTCGCACTCTCGATCCCGCGACGGCTGCCATCGCTCCATCGTCTACGCGATGCTCTTTGATCCATCGATCCATTGTTTATAAAGACCCCGTAGCCCCGTTCTCTCAATCCGATGTCTCGATCGAAGCTAGTCCATCTGCTTCGATCTTCGGTCCGTGTTTCCGCTGCTCCACCACTCGCCACGTCAGCACCCATCGTATCGAGAGGAGCTCACGCTCGCACTCTCGTACTTGCACTCGGTCCTCACCGAGGCCATAACCTGTACTTCCGCAAATCACGCCAGAACTTAAGGTGGCCATCCGCAGTATCCTGTCAAATCAATAGGAGGCTGCGGCAGGCCCTCCTACCGGGTTAGACTCCTGGACGACGGTAACTGACCCCGCCATTGGTAGAGCAGAGTCTAGTAGAGTAGAGTCCGGTAGAGTAGGCAGAGGGGTGGGGGAGAGAGTGGCGACCTCTCCCCCAGCCCTCTTGCCTTTTTATCCCAAGTGCCCATGCCGAGCACAAAGTAGGACACTTGTGAGATAGTGACATAATCTATGTCACTTTTCTCCTTTTGCCCATATCTCCAGATCGAGCCATCCAAATTGGCTAAAATTTTGACAGTGGACGGGTGACGAGGAGATCTGTCCATTGGTCCCACCTGATCAGGAATCGGCCTTGTAGTGATGAAGATCCTGATTTTCCAACAGTTGTAAGGCACGCTTTGCTCAACTCTGGTACGTTCTCTCCAGGTGCCGTTGGATAGGAGATTAGCCGCAAGTTCTTGCGGCCTGTGCTGGCTGAATCAGGCACAATCTGGCTCTGATAGCAAATGTTGGAACTGGAGGAGAGAGGGATTCTTGGAGCAACGAGCATGTGGCACTGAAAGGGCATCACTTGTTCTGAAGAATGGTTGTTGAATCACTCAAAATGATGGAGTACATAATGGAGCTAGAGCTTGGGCAAGTCAGCCCTCTCACAAGCCACACCACTTAGCCATGGAGGCTAAGGCTCACACACTAGAGTCCACAATCTCACACAAGGGAGGAAATCATCCTAACAATCAGGCTGACCAGTCACACACGACCTAGAGAACTAGAATGCTCTCATGACACACTCCTAGTAGTCACATCACCCTCAAACCGATGGAGAATTGCCATGTGTCCATGGCTAGCACACAAGGATCTCACCTCACCTAAAAAGTAAGGAGAGGTACCTTTATCGTAGTCAGCACACTCTGACAAGGCAATCCTAGACCAAGGAGCTTTTTGGATATGTCTTCTATCAGGTCTTGACCCTGGACCTCTTGCCTTTTTCTTTTCTCAGGCTAAGGCATGGAGCCATCACCCATGGCCACCCAGACATCGGCGGTCCATGACCCCTGAAACTTCGAAAATTCATATCTCCCAATCCGACCGTTGGCTTGGCCTGAAACTTGGACTGTAGATAATTTGCCACCTGATCTTTCCAAGTGAAGACGGATTGACTATCAGAGCAGGCATCTGGAAGTTTCCTGGAACTTGCTCATGTGGACCTGAAATTGAGCCAGATGGCTCCTTTCCCAACATGTAGACGTGTAAGCTTTGGATAAGTCATTGATGTATGTGTGATGTCTTGGAGGTGGACATGTTGACTCATGCACTGATGTCACAAGAATTGCAAGTGCCAGGTCATTTTTGACACTCCATCTCTCATATCCAGTGTCTGTTTTTCGAGCTTCAACCTCTTCTCCAAGGAACATCTTCAAGTAGCCACGCACCCTCATGATAGTCTGAAAATTGCCATTTCCACAAGGGAAAATCTGTCTTTGTGAAATTTGATGTACCACAATTGACGTGGCCGTGGGTGTCGTCATACTCCTTCTCTACTCCTCTGCTTCATTGCTTCATTGAGGCCGATATAGGTTGATGTAGGCTGATGAGGCCAAAGTAGGCTGACGAAGGCTGTCCTGTGCTACCCATTTAGAAGGTGCAGATCTGTTGCTTACCCCTTGGTCATTGATCACTTGCAAACAGAGAATAATGCACTCTAGCAAACCCAGGGATGTACCTCCAATGGCAAAACGTATCCTCGTTAGGGCCTAAGGATCGTACCTACAAGGGCAGAGCTTATCCTTGGCGATTGTTCACTAAGTGCCAGCACTCGCTGTTGGAGCTGACGGAGCAGATGGAGCTGATGGAGCTCATGCACACTGCAAGAAAGAGAGGGTGAGAGCGCGCAGAAGCATGCCTTACAACTGGTCAGTGTGGGCCCATAACCCTTTGTCAACCGGCCAGAGGCAACGGGATAGAAAACACGATCGACATAATGGCACTTGCCGTCCACTCCTAGTATTGCAACTAGGAGGAGATATCATTTCCATAATTACAGTTCTACACTAAGAATTTCATAGGAATCATTTCCTTGCACTTTTTCCTTAGCACAGGTCACTTTCATGTGAGGAGCTAACTCCTGGGGCTTAGACCAACCAATACTTCTTTAGTGTTTGCCTCTAGTGGATAAATCTGTGAGGAGTCTCAAAGGTAAGAACTGTAATGAGTCACAGGCAACTGACAGTTACTTACAGTCCTTGAGCCAGCCTCTAGCCTAGGCGCGTAGTGGCTCCTTCGATGAGTCACTTTGGGGGTAATCTACATTGCATCATCCCCTTTTCTACTTGGCGCTCTCTGTGACCGCCAAGTGGTACCAACAACTAGGAAGGATCTTGGAATGTTGTAAGGTGTCTCTTAGAACCTTCGTGTCCTCCTTTTGGTCACAAAGATAATTATTCACTGGGCTGGGATTTGACCCAATGACCTCTCGCTCCAGAGACTTACTCTGGAATGTCTAAGCAAGGAGTTGTCCTATGTAGAGTTTGCTGGCTATACTATCCGGTTTACACCAAGGGGACTTGTTCCAAAGGAGCAATGCATGCCTTGTCTATCTGGACCACACTTATTGGACTTACTCCAAGAGCGTAGTGCATGCCTAGTCCGTCGTATGCCTATCCAAATGTCTGTTGTAGACAAGGAGCATATCAGGTCAATATCCTCGACATGGTGTGCACCATGCTCTCCCATGAAAAACTCCCACCACGCTTCTGGGCAGCAGCAGCAAGGACATGCTATGTTTTCACCTCACACCTACGGCTATACTCGGCACGTGTCGCAAGAAATATGTCAAGCAACCGATGACGCCAGAAGAAGTATGGTCAATGAAGAAGCCGGACGCATCACACCTCAAAGTCTTTGACTGTACCTCATGGACAAAGGTCCAAGTGGGATAGGGTGGTGGCAAGCTGGATGTAAGAGTGTAAAAATGTGTGATTGTGGGGTATGGGACAGCCCACAAGACCTACCACCTGTGGGACATGGCAGTAAGAATACTTATTACTAGCTCAGATGTGAGCTTCGACAGGACGAAACCAGGGAATGAAGAGATTCTTGATCCCACACAAGCTCTGAAACAGGGAGAGTGATTGGTTCTCCTAGAATCAGGAGACCAAGCTCCCCAAAACTGGAAAGTTGTGTAAATGAGGCAGGCAAGGGAGAAGAGTAGAGTGGTAGGGAGAGCGGTTGTGCACGCTAATGCAACAGCAAGCTACGACACTGTTTTGGAGACGTCTGAGGCTTCTGAAACCAGCTCTGAGGCTAGTGGCTCTTCACAAGATGAAACGTTAACTTTAGGACAGCCATCAGCACAAGAGTAGCAACTATGAAAAGATGAGACGTCAATAGTGCTGCGTCACTGCAAACGACAACAAAAACAAATACTAAAATAAGATGCTGACAACGGAAGTTGGACCCGACAGTACTGGTCATGTTTGGCTTAGGGAGAGCCGCTCAATATGGCTGAGGCGTCAGCAAGGCCCGATGCAGCCAAGTGGAAGGAGGCAGTGGACAGCGAGCTTGTATCCATCAAAGAAAGTAGTACATGGGTACTAGTGGACAGACCCACTAACGCTCATGTGGTGGATATAAAGTGGGTACTCAGGCTGAAGCAAACGCAACATGATAATATCGACAAGGACAAGGTAAAGGTCATGGCGAAAGGATACTCACAGTGTGTAGGATTTGAGTACGATGAGACCTTTGTACCGGTCGTCATGTTTGCCTCCATCAGCTTCCTGCTCACCATCTCTCCCGCCAAAGACCTTGAGATCTACCAGATGGAGAAGAAAGTAGCTTTCCTTTACTAAAAGCTCAACAAGGAGGTGTTAGTGGAGATACCGGAAGGTATCAATGCACCCGAGCGTAAGGTCTGCAAGCTCGTGAAAATATTGTATGGGCTGAAACATGCCACATGAATGTGGTAGAATGAGATGGACAGCTTCATGACTGAGATCTCCTCTGCGCACTACAAGAATGACCCCAGCATCTATATATGGCAGGGCGAACGTGGGTTGCTGCTCGTGGCGCTGTACATGGACATTCTAATAATGTGTTTTTCCTTGCATGAAGTCCTCATGAACCTGAAGGAAAATCTGGCCAGTAGGTTCAAGATGAAGGACATGGTTCCTCTTGAGTACTTACCTTAGGATTGCTGTCCACCGTAACCGCAAAAGCGGGTACCACCGAGCTCAACCAGACCAAGTACATCATGGACGTCTTGGAGCACATCAACATAGAGGACTGCAAACTGGTCAATAACCCCATGTCGGATCGCAAAATCTCCTCCTCCATGTCACCAAGCAATGAGACAGACCGGTAGAAGATGAAAAACTTTCCATACTAGTCTGCCGTTGGGAGCCTCATGTATACGATGGCGGGAACACGACCTGACATTGCTTATGCGGTAGGCCAGGTGAACAGGTTTGTGGCCAATCTTGGACCGGAACACTGGCAAGCCGTGAAGCTACCTAAAAAAGACTGAGTAATTTGGACTTTGGTTTGTATGTCTAGAAGGATCAGACTTGTTCTAACTCACGTGCTACAGTGATGCGGACTGGGGAGGGTGGATTGATGACAGGAAGTCCACCTCAGGTTTTGTCTACCATTTCAACCATGGTGTGGTCTTTTGGGTAAGCAAGAAACAAGATTGCGTCTCGCTTTCTACTATTAAGGTGGGGTATATTGCACCCTCTGAAGTGTACAAGGAAACACAGTGGCTTCATAGTTTGTTGGATGAGATCAAGGTACCACAAGAGGAAGCACCAATCATCTGCATCCACAACCAGAATGTCATTGCCATGACAGAAGATGACATGATTTTGTGATGTACAAAACACATCAACGTTTGGTACCACAACACACTTGACCTTGTTACCAAGGGTGTCCTGGAACTGGAGCACGTTGTAACGGAGAAAATCCTTGTAGAATTTTGGACAAAACCGCTAGACTACAACTTACATGTTGCACGTGCTTGAGGAATTGGCATGGTGGATGCACGAGAAGAGAACTAAAGACCAAGACAGCTGACGTCCACAAACAAAATAGAGAGCTACCAATACATGCGAAATAAAATTACCACGCCATGTGGCCTGAGGTGCAAAGGACAGATTGTTGTTCTTTTATGCCCATGACCAATGCTATGGATCAATGGATAGGTTGGACATGTACTGTTCCCTTGGAGTAAATCTTCCAAACCTTGTTTGTGGTGCAAGTTCAAGCGAGATGCTATAAATGTAACATAACAAATAGCATGTTGGACTCATGGATAATATGTCATGCAATCGAGCCTTGATGTGTATAGGAAGGTTTTTGATCTTCCCGCACAGGGGAAGTTTCTTAGACATTTCTCCATGCATGAGGAGGATGTGTCTTTTAGTGGTCAGTGGATGTACCAAGCGAGCTCATGAGGTGGTCTGGAGTGGCTACTCCAAAAGAACCACTACCCAAATCCCTCAGACGCCAGACCTAGGACTATATGTACCAAGCTCATCATTCAAATTACATTATTTGGCAATGGATACTCCGCATAGAGCTTTCAATCTAAGGAACAGTATAAAACAGATACTAGTTAGTCTTTGACCAAGTGTTAAGTGGATACAGTTACTAGCAAGTGATTGCCCACGAGCTGCTCTATGTAGAACCGTGATCCTGAGAGTGATATCTTCTCCTAGCTGAAATACTAAGAGAGGATGGTAGGTGCTCTTATTTCAGCCCTATTTTCTAGTCTCTTTGCCTCAGGCCCGTTGAGGGAGGAAGTGGACACTAAAGGAAAAGAGGAAATCGTACTAGGGAACTAGATGACACGACCTCCCGCGGCAAAAAAAGAGATAGCACGTCCACCAAAGTAGCAGAGCCTCAATGAGTGGAGCCCCACCGAGCAAGAAATGAGTGACCTTGGCCTCTCGTGGATCATCCTGGGACTAGATGACTGGGAGCGACCATTCCAAATCGTGTAAAATACCAAGGAGATAACGGTCCTTAGAAAGGGAAATGAATAGCACTAAAAAGAGGGGGAGTGGAAGAAGAAACAAGAAGAAATGGAGGCAGTACCGGTGTCTGCGACAGGAGCAGTACCTACAGGAACGAAAAAGAAGGGGTAAAAGAATGATCCAGACTATGATCTGGGCAAGGAGGAGCAGAGCGGCACACAAGATAGTGCTGATCTAGCCCTTTACAGAGACCAAAGGAGGGCCGTAAGAAACGTATGCCTGGCGGTCTCAGCTATCATGCAGATACTGCACAAGTACGATGAGCCTCTAGCAAGTCACTAGGAGCTGATGCCATAAGAGATAGAACTCTAATACACATTACACCAATAGTTTGGCATCCGCTATGACTGCCAAAATCCTGTTGCACTGGCGAATGCCACCATGAAGCATATCTGTGAGGATGGTCACCTCTGGAAACGAACCAATGTGGAACAGGGAAATCCTGATGTATGGGTCCCTCTCCTAGAGACTCAGAAGCTGGTGGTATAAACCTGCCACAATCACAGCCATATTTGAGCCGACAAGCTGATTCACCGGCTCCACATGCAAGTCCATATCTACAAACTCAAGGGTGTGGTAGAGTAGGTAACGAAGGCATGTTTTCCCTTCTACAACTTGAAAAGGCAAGGTCTGCAAAGTCACCATCCCTATATGCCTGTGAGGTAAAGAGATCACATGGAGAGGATTTCCATCAATTACTATGGGCCGTGGAAACCCTGGAATAAAAACAGGTACTAGATAACGGTAGTGGACCACTTGATCAAGTACCTCTTTGACCGTGTTCTATCGGACAAGACTACAACAGGAGCTCCTCAATTCATCTACTAGGAAATCTTCTACAAGTTTGTCAGTTACAACATCATCTACTACGACAATGGCACAGACTTCCAGGGAGCCTTCTGTATGGAGTGGACATGCTTGGGTACGTCACAGGTACACTCCGCCAATTATTGCCGAAAGTCACAAGGACTGGTAGAGCGGATGCACGAGATCCTCAAACGGGCAGTAGATGCCACAAGCAATACCGGCTGGGTGGAAGTGTTGAAGCAGATAATGTACTATCTCAATACCATCCTGGAGGTAGCCACTATATTTTGACCACACCTTCTCAAGTTCAGGTAATCGCCGCAAGGTGTTCTAGAGATATCTCTAGCACCACTCATCCTGCCGGAATGGGATATCCCGGCACACTAGGCCAAGAAGGAGGAGGTTGCAGAAGGATAAATGACAGAAGAGGAGAGCAAGTAGCAGAGGAGCAGGCGCTGGGACTAGGCAGTATAGTACTGGCTGACGGTTTGGGAGTACCAAATAGAACTCATCAAGCCTGATGTGTACGTACAAGTTTCGGTTACGACCCACCATGCCTGCAACCTCAAGAATGAAGGAGTCATGGGACAGCGCATTCAAGCCAAGGACTTTGTGATACATTGCAACTTCCCTTGGGGAAGGCGGGACAACAGCCTCCCGGTGGATGTACTCTTTGTCTACCGCAAAGATCATAGGCAGCTCTGGTTGGAAGGAAAGAATGGCAAGAATATACACTCATATCCTTGTACTCATTTCTACCTGTTTCCTGCCTCGTGCCATACACACATCCGCCTGCTGAGGAACTAACTGCCACCCACAATGGACCCAGAAGGATAGACAGCTGCAAAGGTCTTCGAGTTCTGAATGATGGACATCATGGCGGATGAGAGACAGATGGCCAAGGTACCGGAACTGGTGCAACAAGAAGCCACAAAAGAAGCACAGAGAGATGCTATAGAGAAGAGGGGGTAGTACGGTAGCAGTTTCCTGGGGAGCATAAATAGCCGGAGTCTTTTGTGGAAGGGACTAG
This sequence comes from Penium margaritaceum, assembly GCA_023375785.1. Taxonomy (NCBI): domain Eukaryota; kingdom Viridiplantae; phylum Streptophyta; class Zygnematophyceae; order Desmidiales; family Peniaceae; genus Penium; species Penium margaritaceum. Next base: position 479,266 of record SZWC01000013.1, on the reverse strand, counting down.
AGCGAGAAAGGAGCCGGAATGGAGGGCCATATCCCTGAAGGAGTCATGTCGCCATACCGGTCCTGACCAAGTGTGTGATGAAAACCCTACACAGAGGCACAAAGAACGTGGTCTATAGCCGCTGTGGCAACATGGTCCACCAAACCACGCTACACTGTCTCACCAAGATGGAGCCTTATAAGGTAGGACGGGAGTGTGGAAAGTGTACACATGAGCACAAGGAAGCATACAGGGCAGTAGAGAAAGAAGAGGAGGAAGATAACGAGGAGAATGATGATGAAGGTGGAAGTCATGCCGTGGAAAAAGAGGATGAGAACGAAGGAGAACATGTCTTTGACCTTCAGACGACCCCACCGGAGGAAGGGAAGGATGGACAGGACCCTATAAGACAAGGTTCCGAAGGTGCGCCCATGAGGGGTAGGATAGGGAAGAAGAAGAGGAGGAAGAGGAGGAAGACATTCTGTGCCAAGGACCTTGACTTGCAGATTGGGCAGGCTCATAGCGCCCCGATCACCACGTAAAATAGAAAAAAGAGAAGCAGCCAAGAGAGCGGCAGACAAACAATTGTACCACAATTGTAGGAAGTTGACAGAAAACCTTGGAGGTGAAGCAGATGGGAATCATGTGCTGTTGAAGAGGTACTGTCCCCGTTGTGACGTGAATCTCTATGAAGAAAAGGATGTACTGAAAAGCAACACATAGGAGGTGGAGGTCTTCACTTGTGGAGGACACTGAATACTGGTAAACAAGTGTACTGCACCTACTACCGCTAAGCAGTGAAACTTGAAGACAACGATGGAGAAGAAGATGAATAGGTGGAGGAAAAAGAGGAAGAAGAGGAATCTGAGGCAAGTCAGGAGGTAATACCTCTGGTGAGTGCAACCATTTTGGGATGCTGTAAAAATCAGAATAGATGAATATCATAGTTATAACAGATTCATATGAACCAGCACTTTATTAGGAGGCTATATGGTTAGAGGCCACTATTTCCAATCTGCTGCAAATGCAACAGATTGAAAACAAGCTGTATAGTAGGAGATTCAGCCACAGCTTGACAATAGCATGCCGGAGCTCACTGAGCGTCCACTTGGACGCAAGTGGGTGTTCAACAAAAGTGGGAGTAGACGATAGTATGAAGAAAGGCTAGGATGGTCGCAAAATTCTACTCACGGTACGAAGGCATCGACCACATGGAGACTTTTGCTCTTTTCATAAAGTTTACGTTTGAGCCTACTCTCCTCTCATATGTAGCAAGTGAGGAGCAACTTGAGATCTTCCACATGGATGTCAAGACAGCATTCATAAATGGTGACTTTGAGGAGGATATCTATTAGGATCAGCCAAAGAGATTCGTCATTGATGGCTAGGAGTACCTGGTTTTGTAAGTTACAGAAGTTTTTTTATGGCCTAAAGCAAGCGTCGCGTGCTTGGAACCATAAAATGGATGTAGTGCTACACTACATGGGGTTTGAGTACAGCGAGTGTGATTGTAACATCAACATGAGTGTGAGATCCTCAACATCATTGTCTATGTGGATTATATGCTCCTTATGTCCACTAGCATTTCCTTACTACAGGAGTTAAAGGAGGCGATATAGGAGTGTTTATAGACGTCTGATCTCAGTGTGGAATCATACTTCCTCCGTATCCAGATCATGTATGAATACAAAGCACGTACCCTTTGGTGCAGCAGAGCTGCTATATCAAGGATGTTTTGTAGTGGTTAGGCATGGCAAACGCAAAATCCATTATCACACTACTTGAGATGTAGTAGCACCTCGTGAGTTTCAATGGAGAGACACATATAGCTGAGAAGTTGAAGTACTAGAGTACTGTCGACAGTCTATTGTACTTGATGGTAGAAACCAGGTCAGACCTCGCACAGGCTGTGAGTATTGTGAGCGAGCACATAGCGAGCCCTGGACCTGAGGACCAAAAAGTAGTGAAGCGGATATTTTGCTACCTTACTAAAACCATCAACATCCGTATCACCTACAATAACACCAACAGCAGCATCATCGACTACACATATGTTGATTGGACTTAAATCCATGAGGTTTGCAAGTCCATCTCTGGACATGTGTTTTCACTAATGGAGATATCATAAACTGGTGTAGTAAGTGATAGGTGGTTGTGGCCATTTCAAGCACGCAAGCTCAGTACGTGTCTCTCTGCTTTCGAACAAAGGAAGTAGTTTGACTACAATGTCTAATGGCAAAGTTGAGTGGGATACAGAAGTCCTTCATGTGTACATCGATAACCATAGCACAATGGCACTTGTCAAGAACCCTGAGCATCATGCGTACACCAAGTATATTGATATTGCCGATCATTTCTTTAGGGACATGGTACAAGAGGATACTATCAAGTTGGAATTCATGCCATCCAATAAGCAAGTCGCTGATTTTTACACCAAGGGAGATATGAATTTTCAAAATTGTGAGGGTCATTGACTGCTGGTATCCGGATGACCATGGCTGATGGCTCAATGTCTTGTCCTAAAAAGGAACAAGATAAGAGGAACAAGGTCAATACTTGATGGGATAAATGTGTAAAAAGTCCTAGATTCTTGGATTGCCTTGTCAGAGTATGCTGACTAGGAATTGGATACCTTTCCTTATATTTAGGTAAGGTGAGATCTTTGTGTGTTAGCTATAGATACATGGCAATGCTCCATGGATTTTTTAGTTATGTGACCAGTATGAGTAAGCCATGGGAGCATGGTCTCGTTCTCTAGGTTGTGTATGAGTGGTCAGGCTGATATTATGGCTGATTTCCTCTCTTGTATGTGATTGTGGACTGTAGTATATGAGTCTTGGCCTTCATGGCTAAGTAGTGTCGCTTGCAAAAGGACTGACTTGTCCAAGCTAAAGCTCTATATGTACTCCATCCTTTTAAGTATAAAACCATATTTTTGCACAACTCATACCCTTTCAATCTCATATGGTGACTACACCAAGACTATCTCTCTCCTCAAAATATAACACAAGTATCTTTTTAGTTTCCATGTATTCCAGGTCTATAATCGTCTTTGCGACTAGGTCGTGCGTATAATGTTACTTGATGTTAATTTTCTTGGTCCACTAAGAGGTGACATCATCACATGCCATTTGCATGGCACTCTTTTTTGACTAGCCTGACCCGAATGGAGTAGAAAACAAGGCGGACACAATAGCACCTGTTGCCTATGTCTAGTATTTCAGCTAAAAGAAGAAATTATCCCCAGGATCATGGTTGTAAACTAAGCAACTCCTAGGCAATCACTTGCTAGTAATTGTGTCCACTTAACACTTGGTCAGTTTTGTGCGACGTGCTAGTCAGAAACTAACTCTTTGGACCACTGTCTTCTTTTTATTGTTCCTTAGTTAGACATTTGTATGAAGAGCATCTAAGGCTACATTGTGTGACTATAATGAGGAATGAGCCTGGTATATATAGTGTTAGGCCAAACCTCCAACATGTGTGGATAGTGGCACTTTTAGGATGGCCACTCCATACCACCTTGCTAGCTTGCCAATTGGCACATGCACTGATGACCAAGTAGCACATCCTCCTCATGACTGGAGAAATACCTAGCAACCTTCTCCTGTGCAGGAAGGTCAAAAAACCTTCCAATGTACATCAAGATTTGATTGTATTGTTGGAAAAGGAGCCATCCGGCTCAGTTTCACATCTACAGGAGCAAGTTCCAGGAAACTACCAGATACCTACTCCGATCGTCAATCCAACTTCAACATTAGAAAGATCAGGTGGCAAATTATCTATGATCCAAGTTTCAGGCCGATCGAACGGTCAGATTGGGAGATATGAATTTTCAACGTTTCTGGGGTCATCGACCGGCGGTACCTGGATGACCATGGGCGATGGCTCCATGCCTTAGCCTGAGAAAAGAAAGAACGCAAGAGGTCCAGGGTCAAGACCTGATGGGAGAAATATCCAAAAAGGTCCTAGATTCTTGGATTGCCTTGTCAGAGTGTGCTGACTAGGAAAAAGGTACCTCTCCCTACTTTCTAGGTGAGGTGAGATCCTTGTGTGCTAGCCATGGACACATGGCAATTCTCCATGGGATTGTGGGTTATGTGACCATGAGGAGTATGCCATGAGAGCATTTTCTAGCTCTCTAGGTCGTGTGTGAGTGGTCAGCCTGATTGCTAGACTGATTTCCACTCTTGTGTGAGATTATGGACTCTAGTGTGTGAGCCTTAGCCTCCATGGCTAAGTGGTGTGGCTTGTGAGAGAACTGACTTGCCCGAGCTCTATCTCTATATGTACTCCATCATTTTGAGTGATTCAACAACCATTCTTCAGCACAAGTGATGCCCTTTCAGTCCCACATGCTCGTTGCTCCAAGGCTCTCTCTCTCCTCCAGATCCAACACTTTAAACCGAGCCGGATGGCTCCTTTTCCAACACTTTGCTTACCTATGTCCTACTCTTGTTTTGCTAGGTCCTACAGGCAATGCTTGCAGTGTAATCATATTCTCGAGATGGTTCCACACTCATTGTGAAGGGGTATCCTAATCCCTGTTGTACAGCACCCCCACATTTTGGACATGTTCCTAGGATTTCCTCCTCCTCCCTTTCATCCTCGGCCTGATCATGTGTTTCCATATCCAGCTCAAGCTCCTTATCCTGTTGATCTTCTCATACTCCTCATCTCCTTGTACTTCTTCTTGTTGTTCCTACTTCTGCTGTCTCTCCAGGCGCAAGCTGGTTGGCCACGGAGATCTATCGTTGGGAGGTAATGACTCCTACCTCAGGGAGGAGGCATTTAGCATACTAAGATTCTTTGGTTGTACTGGCAGGAGTTCCCTAGCCTCCAAGTCCACCGTCATTTATTCCTTTTACTATCCTTTCTTCAAAAATCATCCTGGGATGTCCTCCTTCTCTTTTGCCATGGTTTGGCCACTGTAGAGCATGGTGGGATCTATCCTGCTCGGCCATGTGAAATTTGCACAAGCAAGCTCATCCTTGAGTCTATGCTCCCAGCCGTCATGCAGGTAGCGCAGGTCTGATACACGCTGTACCATAGGAACTTTCTACTGCAAAAGGCAGCTCAACTTATTCCCGTTGCTCTCCTGGTGCTATTGGTAATACTGGTGTCTTGAGCACAGTGCTAAGTACAGTTACTGTGATGGATAGCACGTTCTCTTCCTGCTGCTTTGCTATTACTGGTGGTGGTGCTGGCGACTCGGGTGTCCCACCGGGTAGAGCTGCTACAAGGAGCAGTACCTCTTGTTCCTGCTACTCTATTGCTACTGCTGGCATCTCGGATGCTATGCCGGGTGCAACTGCTACAAGGGGTAGTACCTCCTTTTCCCGCAGCTCTGCTGTTATTGATGATGGTACGGGCACCTCAGGTGTTATGCTGGGTGCAGAAACTGGAAGGGACAGTACCTCCCGTTCTCGCTGCTTTGCTGCTACTACTTGTGGTACTGGAACCTTAAGTGCCGCACCGGATACAACTACTGTGGTGGGGCGGCCATTCGAACATCCATCGATACAAGCCAGGTCCCGCCGGCCAACGATTCATGAGGGACAGTTGTCGCTATCTCTGTGGTCATGGGTTGGGAGGACAAGGCCGTTATCGCGAGGGAAGTGGTCAACAGCGATGGAGTAGGACACTCTGGACGGTAGAGAGAGGGTGGTGTACTTGAGATATTAGCTGCAACCTCCTCGACATCATCATCAATGGTGATACGAGGCACGTGTCCTCTAGTTGTTATGACCTACCACGGAAGTGGCAGGTTTTCCTATCGTTCACATCACACCATGATGTCCAAGGTATGGCAGTCCTCGAACCACACATATATCCCGTCCACTATCCATACTTACTAATACTGGTCAAGCAGTGTGAATTCAATGGCATGTTGCTTGCCAATCGCCTCCCATTTGAGTTGCATATCATCACAGATTTGAAAGTCCTCAATCATGAGGCCAGCATTAGCGTGGTCTATACTTTGTTGTGCCGCCACTGACCCACGTGTCTGAGCCTCCTATAGGTATCGGAGGAGCCAATCACAACAGTACTTCATGAATTCCACTTTATCAGTCACCATGGCATCTTCCTCTTGTGGCGGAACTGGCGCATCGGGCATGAGGAGTAAGGCATGAGGAATGTGGTATGATGTTGTACTTGTATATAATGTCTTCCAGTCCCTCATCCCAGGACACGTTGTCATCCGATAGTTTGTAGATGGTTTGTGTGATGGCCTCATGCATACGTTCTACCTGGTCCTATACCTGTGGCCGGTAGGGTACCCCGGTGTCAATTCTAATGTTAAAGTAGATCGCCACCTGCACAAACTTACCACTGAAGTGTGAACCATTATTACACTGGATAATCCTACACCCACCTCCTTGATATATGACTTCTTCCTTTAGAAAGGCAGCAGCATGAGTTGGACCCGCCTTGGGGACCAGTCGGGTCATGACCCACAAGGATCCAATGGACGTTGTTGTGCTTGGTAGGGTAGAGGGGGTCATGGAAGTCGATGACCATCTGTTCCATGAGGGCGTCCATGCGGGTAAAGACAAACTGAGGCTGATGAATGCGTTGGTAGGGGAAGTAGAGGAGATAGTGCCACACGTTGTTACCACTATCGTGACCTGCTTCTTGAGTTCTACCTAGTAAACTTCAGGAACGAGGTTGTCGTATACAGTGGCCACGAGTGCATGTACCCTCTTGTGCTCCTGTAGGATGAGCTTTTCACGTAGCAAAAGGGGAGTACATCAGTGCTTTTGGTAGGGACCCTCCTCGTACCTCCGGAGGTGTCTACACCGCCACTGGTACTTGTCTAGCGTGGCCTTTACACCGGACTATACATAAGCATCAAAATAGATGTCCACCATAGTACGAATTCCTCAGAGAACTTGTGCTTGAGCCCAGTTGGCTCATTCATAATTCTGATGGATAGTTCTTCCTGCCAAAGGTCTCTCGCGGGTACAAGGCGAGGAGGCGATACCGCATTTCCTTGAAGGTCTGAGGAAGAGGAGCTGCCTGGCAATTACTTGAGTCAGCCTAGTTCTAGGTCTCGCACACCATAGGAAGGACAGACTAAGTCCTTGTCCGCCAGGAGGAAGTACGAGTGGTAGCTGGTGCTACCATACTTGTGGAAGCTGTTCCAAGGGAGCGTCTGACATAGCAAGAGGTACGTTACACAACAACCTGGGGAGCCTCTGGCGTCTCATAAACAAATGGCCTGTGTTCCACTCCCAGAGGAAATGCTTTCTGTGTATCATCAGGGATGGAAGATTGATAACCTGTTGCTACAGTACTTGTCTCCTGTACGGCGGCAGGAAGGGAGAGCTCAGGGACAAGTGGGACCAGTGTGATAGTACAAGGCCTACTTATACCTGAATCTCGTGAGACGGTCGATGGTCCACCGACAGTTCTTCCAGGGGTATTAGTATTGATGGGACAGTATAGAGGGAAGAAGAAGAAGAGGAAGGTTGAGGAATAGGACTAAAGACGAGGAGAACAATGAAGGTCTCACTTCAGTAGACGTGGAAGAGAATAGAAGAAGAGAAAGGGATGCCAGCAAAGGATTCGCTTGGAATGAGGTGTCCGTTATCGGTATTGAGGTAACATGTAGGGTCAATTGAGGATGCACTTGTCGAGCAAGATAGGTAGTCTGGACAGCCGTAGAGGAAAGAAAATTAGGCACCTAGAAGAGAGCCATGGGCAAGGTAGACTAGCCACGGCAGGATGTATGTGTTGGATCTCAAGGAGAGAGGGAGCCTTGGAGTAGTGGGCATGTGGGACTGAAAGGGCATCATTTGTGCTGAAGAATGGTTGTTGAATCACTCAAAATGATGGAGTACATATAGAGCTGGAGCTTGAGCAAGTCAGCCCTCTTACAAGCTACACCACTTAGCCATGGAGACTAAGGCTCACATACTAGAGTCCACAATCTCACACAAGGGAGGAAATCAGCCTAGCAACCAAGGCTGACCACTCACACACGACCTACAGAGCTATAGAATGCTCTCATGGTACACTCCTAGTGGTCACATCACACAAAAACCCATGGAGAATCGCCATGTGTCCATGGCTAGCACACAAGGATCTCACCTCACGTAAAAAGTAAGGAAAGGTACCTTTATCCTAGTCAGCACACTCTGACAAGGCAATCCTAAGACCAAGGACCTTTTTCGATATTTCTCCCATCAGGTCTTGATCCTCGACCTCTTGCCCTTTTCTTTTCTTAGGCTTAGGCATGGAGCCGTCACCCATGGTCACCCAGACATCGGCAATCCATGACCTCATAAACTTCGAAAATTCATAGCTCTCAATCCGACCGTTGGATCTGCGTGAAACTTGGACCGTAGACAATTTGCCACTTGATCTTTACAATGGTGAAGTCAGATTGACGGTCGGAAGAGGTATCTGGTAGTTTCCTGGAACTTGCTCTTGTGTACCTGAAACTGAGCCGGATGGCTCCTTTATCAATAATCTCCCACTTTGCCGCAGTCAGAGTGGGCTCAGTTGACATGCCTTGATGGAGAAGTACTTGTTCTCACGAATCACTACCTTGGTGCAGAAATCAGCGACCTTCTTGCTAGTTGGAGTAAACTCCAGCTTGATAGCACCCTCCTGCACCATGTGCCTGATGAAGTGATATGCGATGTCAATGTCCTTGGTACGTGCATGGTGCTCAGGATTCTTGGCGAGTACGATTGCGCTTTGGTTGTCGACGCGCATAGGAACTAGAACTGTTGCATTCCCACTCATCTCGGCCATGAGACGCTGAAGCCAAACTGCTTCCATCGCTCCAAAACTGAGAGAGACGTACTCAGTTTCCGTGCTTAAGGTGGCCACGACCACCTGCCGCTTGCTACACCTGCTGGTAGTCCCACCATTCATGAGGAACACATATCCACAGATGGACTTGCAGTCCTCAGGGTTTGAAGCCCAATCTACATCTGTATGGCCGATGATGTTGTTATCGTTGCCGTTGTACATGATGCTGATGTTGATGGTTCCAACAAGGTAACGGAAGATCCGCTTCACTGCCTTCTGGTGCTCAGGTCTAGGGTTTGTCATGTGCTAGCTCACAACGCTCATAGCCTGTGCGAGGTCCAGCCTAGTTGCCACCATCAGGTACATGAGACTGCCGACGGCGCTCTGGTACTTCTCTCGCTCAGCTGCATCCGCTTCTCCATTGAAGCTCATGAGGTACTACCACATCTCTAGCGGCATACCGTTGGGTTTAGCCTTTACCATGCCAAACCACTGCAAGACATCCTTGATTTAGCGGCTCTGCTGCAGCGAGAGAGAGCATGATTTGCGGTCACGCATGATCTAGATACCAAGGAAGTATGATGCCTCTCCGAGATCAGACATCTGGAAGCGCTCTTGCATGGCCTCCTTGAATTCCTATAGTGCAGACATGCTGTTGGAAAGGAGGAGCATGTCATCCACATAGAAAATGATAATGAGGATCGCATCCTCATGCTGGCAGCGATAGACGCTGTAGTCACACTTGCTGCGCTCAAACCCCATGGACTGCAGCGCCGCATCCAACTTCTGGTTCCAAGCACGCGACGCTTGCTTTAGGCCCTACAGTGACTTTAGCAGCTTGTAAACCAGGTGCACCTGGCCATCCATGACGAACCCCTCTGGCTCTTCCATGTAGATCACCTCCTCCAAGTCACCGTTCAAGAATGTCGTCTTGACATGTTGGAACTAGAGGAGTGAGGGAGCATCGGAGCAGCGAATATGTGGGAATGAAAGGGCATCAGTTGTCCTGAAGAATGGTTATTATATCACTCAAAATGATGGAATACATATAAAGCTAGAGCTTGGGCAAGTCATGTCACTCCGCACTTGGCCACGGTCTAGAGTAAACGGCGCCGACAGGCAAACCACCGACCACCCTTGGTATTTCATGTTGGATATGGAGGAGAGAGGGAGCCTTGGAGTAGCGAGTATGTGGGACTGAAAGGGCATCACTTGTGGTGAAGAATGGTTGTTGAATCACTGAAAATGATGGAGTACATATAGAGCTAGAGCTTGGGCAAGTCAGCCCTCTCACAAGCCACACCACTTAGCCATGGAGGCTAAAGCTCACACACTAGAGTCCACAATCTCACACAAGGGAGGAAATCAGCCTAACAATCAGGCTGACCAGTCACACACGACCTAGAGAGCTAGAGAATTCTCTCATGGCACACTCCTAGTGGTCACATCACCCACAAATCCATGGAGAATCGCCCTGTGTCCATGGCTAGCACACAAGGATCTCACCTCACCTAAAAAGTAAGGAGAGGTACCTTTATCCTAGTCAGCACACTCTGACAAGGCAATCCTAAGATCAAGGACCTTTTTGGATATTTCTCCCATCAGGTCTTGACCTTGCACCTCTTTCCTTTTTCTTTTCGCAGGCTAAGGCATGGAGCCATCACCCATGGCCACCCAGACATCGGCAGTCCATGACCCCTGAAACTTTGAAAATTCATATCTCCCAATCCGACCATTGGATCGGCCTAAAACTTGCACTGCAAATACTTTGCCACCTGATCTTTCAAATGGTGAAGACGGATCGATGATCGGAGCAGGCATCTCGAAGTTTCCTGGAACTTGCTCTTGTGGACCTGAAATTGAGCCGAATGGCTCCTTTCCCAACAATCTCCCACTTTGCCGTAGTTAGAGTGGGCTAAGTCCACATGTAGAACTGCTGCTTCTCACGGGTCACTGGCTTGGTGTAAAAATCAGCGACCTGCCTGCTGGTTGGACTAAAATCCAGCTTGATAGCACCCTCCTGCACCATGTGCCTGATGAAGTGATATGCGGTGTCAATATGCTTGGTGCGTGCATGGTGCTCAGGATTCTTGGCGAGTGCGATTGCGCTCTGGTTGTCGACGCGTACAGGAACTAGAACTGCTACACTCCCACTCATCTCCGCCATGAGACGCTGGAGCCAAACTGCTTCCTTGGCTCCAAAGCTGAGAGAGACGTACTCAGTTTCTGTGCTCGAGGTGGCTACGACCACCTATCGCTTGCTCCACCAGCTGATGGCACCTCCATTCATGAGAACACATGTCCAGAGATGGACTTGCGGGTCTCAGGATTTGAAGCCCAATCTCCCTCCTCTGCTTCTGCCGGTGAGGCTACTGTATCTGCTGCATCAGACATGGGAGAGTAGAGTGATTCTCCTACTGTCACAGTAGAGGAAGGATCGGGAGAGAGTGGGTCAGGAAGGATTTCTGCTCCCACTGTCTCGTCAGCTACTGGTTCTGCTGCGTCTTCACAGACAATGTTGGTGCCGATGACGTTACTCTCGTTGAAGACGAAATCCCTGGAGATGATGACGTGGCCTGTATCCCTCTCGTAGAGGCGATAGGCCTTTCTTGCCACGTCGTAGCCAATCATCAGCATCTACATACTCTTTGCGTCCCATTTCTGCCGCTTCTCCTTGGGCACGTGCATGTGCGCCAGGCTGCCAAATGCTCGGAGATGACCCACGCTCGGTTTCTTGCCGAACCACGCCTCGTACAGCGTCATCTGCTCAAGCGCCTTAGTTGGACTGCGGTTCTTGATGTAGACCGCAGTGCTCAGTGCTTCAGCACAGAAGTCGTAGGTCAGCCGAGTCGCGTGGAGCATGGAGCGTACCGACTCCAGAATGGTACGGTTGGCGCGTTCTGCTACACCGTTCTGCTGCGGCGAGTACAGCACGGTATGCTACGCCTTGATGCCAGCTGGTGTCAGGTAGTCCTAGAACTCCTTGCTTAGGTACTCTCCACCGCGATCGCTGTGTAGCGCCTTGATCTTCTTGCCAGTCTGGTTCTCCATCATGGCCTTGAACTCCTTGAACCTGTCAAAGCATTGGTCCTTGGATGGAAGGAAGTACACAGAAGTGTAACGGCTGAAATCATCAATGAAGGTCAGGAAATACCTAGAGCCTCCAAAGCTCTGGGTCTGCATCGGTCCGCACAAGTCCGTGTGGACCAGCTCCAACACCTCCTTCGCACGCTCCCCTGCTCTAGAGAACGCCTCCCTGTGCTGCTTCTCCTCCAAACATCCGATGTACAATGTGGCTCAAAGTTAGAGATGGTAGGCAGGTTACGCACCATCTGCTTTGCTTGAAGCTGCTCCAAGGTGCGCATGCCGATGTGGCCATAGCGCGCATGCCAGATCTTGCCATCTGTTGCCTGTACCACGGCTGCAAGACTCTACTCACGCGGGATCTTGGTTGCCCCCGGCAGGCGGTACATGTCGCCTTCCTTCACCGACTTGGCCAACTCCTTTCCTGTTTCCTTGTCAAGGATGTAACCATAGTCGTCGTCAAAGACGACTCGCAGTCCTGTGTTGGTGAGAGAGGACACTGAGAGAAGATTGAACGCAGCATTAGGTACGTACAGCACGCCATGGAACACTCCCACTTAACTGCCACGTGGGGTCTCCAACCACATCTCCACAATCCCAATCCCTTCAGCATACACCACCCGATCATCACCCAAAATGATAGGACGGAGGGGGATGGACAGCAACTGCGTAAACCACTCCTTGTGGTGCGTCAGACTCTTGGTACACCCAGAGTCTTCTGCGACATGTCAGACTTCGCCATGAAGAGGCGGTCGTGCACCTCCTTGGCCACGTTCATGTTGCCAAAATGGCGCACGCCGGTCTGGTTCTGCTGCTGCTCGTGCTGGTGCTGCTGACGTTGCTGTGACTGCTGTTGCTGTTGCTGTGGAGATTGCTGCTTTTTCTGCTGCTGCTGCTGCTCCTTTTGGTCCCTCTTGAACTTGATGTTTTGTTCTGTGTATGCCCCTGGTCCAATCAGCAGAAGATTTAGACTGGGTATGCACTGCGCTTGTAGCGCAAGTCCCCCAGCAACATGCAAGAGAGGCTGAGAGAGACAAGGCATGCAGTGCTCACTCTTGTGGAGTAAGTCCCCTTGGTCTACTCTTGGTAGTCTACCTGGTGCATGCTCCTTAGGACAACTTCCTACAGCCTAGTGGGTGAAGGCACCGTCTCGCAAGGGAGAGGTACGGGGTCAAATCCCCCGCATGACCAAATTTTCTTTGTGATTAAAAAGGGCCAAGGAAGCTTCCTAGAAGCTTCTAAGGTCCAAGGTGGATCAAGCGCCACTTGGCGGTCACAAAGGGTGCCATGTCATCAAAGCTGATGACACTGTCTAGGGTGGCCTTGGGGGGAGGCCCCTCCAAGGAGCCATTGGGAGCACTGACCAGAGACTATATAAGGCCTGTCATTTGCATGTGATAATATATCATCTCTTACTCTTGAGACTTGGGAGAAAACTAATCCCTTGTTGGCCACCAAGAAAGAGGGTAAAGAACAAGTGCAAGTGCACACTTTGGTGTGTAGCATTGCCAGTTGGGTGAGAGTTTGGAACACTCTCCGGCCACGGTTGGGACAAGCTAAGTGAACCTTTCAGTGTGGAAACACCACTCCGTGGGTGATCTCTACCTTGGTTGAAATACCANCCCCTCCAAGGAGCCACTGGGAGCACTGACCAGAGACTATATAAGGCCTGTCATTTGCATGTGATAATATATCATCTCTTACTCTTGAGACTTGGGAGAAAACTAATCCCTTGTTGGCCACCAAGAAAGAGGGTAAAGAACAAGTGCAAGTGCACACTTTGGTGTGTAGCATTGCCAGTTGGGTGAGAGTTTGGAACACTCTCCGGCCACGGTTGGGACAAGCTAAGTGAACCTTTCAGTGTGGAAACACCACTCCGTGGGTGATCTCTACCTTGGTTGAAATACCAAGGGCGGTCAGCGGTTTGCCTGTCGGCGCCGTTTACTCTAGACCGTGGCCAACTGCGGAGTGACAAAGGGTTATGGGCCCACACTGATCGGGAAACTTGGTTCTTTGTACCACCGCTCAGTTCACATAGCAGGTACCTCCGTAGCAAACAAGATACCACTGCTCCATCTGCTTCATCGTCGGTCCACCTTGGACCAAGGTACGCATTGTGAGAGACCGGACACGGGCTGGACCCGTGGTCCACTTTTGCTCTCCACGGACAAGGAACGAGGATACGCTCAACCATTGTTGGTATGACCCTCGAGTCCTAAGCGGGTTACGCTCTGCCCTTGTGGGTACGACCTTGTGTCTGTGGGAGCAGTTCCTCCACAATAGCTAGGAGACCATCGGCAGGAGGGGTATGCAACGGACTGCACCTTGAAAATCTGTAGCAGTCATCAGCCTCATCAGCCTACATCGGCCTCAACGAAGTAGAACAGCAGAGACTAAATGAGCATCCTTGACCACACCGCAATCATGCCGGGGGATCAAGAGATCGTTCCAGTCACCTCACGGCCCGCCGAATTGGGTGCGGCCAACGCCATCGCACGCTTCGATGGCAAAGCCTTTGGCACGTGGAAATGGCAGTTTGAGGTGGTGATGCGCGTGCGTGGGTACCTCAACATGATGAAAGGGACGGAGGTAGCACCGGAGGACGAGGGAAGCGCGGAATACGCAAAGTGGCAAGAGCGGAATGACATTGCTCTCGCACTCCTCGTCACATCCATAAGCCCTTCCCTAATCTCCCACATCGAGGGGTGCACAACGGCAGCTTAGGCTTACACCAAGCTGACAAACGTGTACCAGTCAACTTCCCTCGCCAATCGACTCTTCATCCTGCAGCGCCTCATCGGGCTGCGGGTGGGCGAAGGGGAATCCATCTCGGACTTCCTCTAGCAGTTCGAAGGACTGTTTCAAGAAGCCCGTGCCATGTCCTGGCAGCTCGACCAACAGATGCAGGCCATGATTCTCCTCATGGCCTTGCCGCCAAGCTGGAGCCCCATGATCACCACCTTGGGTGGTTGGGAGGAGTCGGAGTTCACGTACCCTCGTGTCTCCGAGTTTGTCCAGAATGAGGCCATGCGGCGCAACAACCGCGTCATCAACAATGCCGCGTACGCGAGTGGCTCTGGAGGCACCTCCTCTCATGGCAACAGCAGAAGCAGTGGCGGCGGGAAGAGCGGCAAGAAGAAGGGCAAGTGCCACAACTGTGGTAAGGCGGGGCATTGGGCGCGGGAGTGTCACGCACCAAAGAAGGAAGGAGGCGATGGTGGGAGTAGCAACGTGAGTAAGATGGTGGACTCGACGTCCACGAGCATGATGGCCGAAAACAAGGCCCCTCCCAAGGGCTCTGCGCTATTGCGGCCGGGAGCCTTCGGCCTCGACAATGGCACGGACTACCACACCTCTCGGGAGGCATGTGGCTTCTCGTCCCTCACACCGTCCACGGCCAAGCTCCGGTGCGCCAACGGCGGCATTGAGTACGCGGCTGGTTAGGGAGAGAAGGTCGTACACATGCGGCTCAACGGAGCCGACAAGGAGTTGCGGCTGCAGAACGTTGTCTACATGCCAACTTTCGCCACGAACATCCTCTCCGTCTCACGAATTACGGATCACGCGATGACGGTGGTGTTCACACAGAAGGAAGCCGTCGTCCTCAAGAACGAGGACGTAACGATTACCTACGCTGCGTCAGACCTTGTTGCCAAGGTGCCACGAACGGATGGGCTCTACGTTCTGCAGACGAAGAGCACGGAAGGGCACGCTGGGGCGGCAGAGGCAGTAGCAAAAGCTGCACCATCGCCGAACGCCAAGATACCATCCATGCCGCCTGTTATGGCGGCTAAAGACGCAGGAGCAGCAACTGCGAAGCTGTGGCACAGACGCCTTGGGCACGTGGCCGACAGGACCCTGCAGGTCATGCAGGAGCAGAAGCTTGTACACGGGCTGGAGGGGTGTGAGCTGAAGGGTGGATGCAACGCTGGGTGTGAGGCTTGTCTGCAAGGGAAGACAAAGCGGAAACACTTCTCCAAAAATGGTCGCAGAACAGAGGGCATACTCGACCTTGTCCACAACGACGTGTGTGGCCCCATGCGCACCACGTCCAACGGCGGCTCCAAGTACCTCCTCACCTTCATCGATGATTACTCTCGGAAGGTGTGGGTGTACTTCCTCAAAACGAAGGGAGAGGTGNCGGAAGGTCAAGGCCCTGCGGAGCGACAACGGCGGAGAGTACGAGGGGTGCAAGCCGTGGCTTCGGGCACACGGCATTGTCCACCAACCTACTACCCCCTACACACCGCAGAGCAACGGCGTGGCCGAGCGCATGAACCAGACCATTCTGGCCATGACGCGAACCATGCTATTCGACTCAAAGCTCCCTCCTCGCTTCTGGGCGGAAGCAGCGCGCACTGCATGCTACCTTATCAACCTCATGCCTGCTGCAGCACTGCGCAGCAAGGGGAAAGAAAAGGAGGAAAGTGCATAACGCATGACGCCGTAGGAGGCGTGGTCGGGAAAGAAGCCGGATGCCTCTCACCTAAAGGCTTTCGGCTGCACGGCTTGGGCCAAAATCCAGGACGGGCAAGGAGCGGGGAATTTGGATGCACGTGCGCGCAAGTGCGTGATGATCGGCTACGAGGCCGCGCACAAGGCGTACAGGCTGTGGGACCAGGCAGCAGGGAGAGTCATCACCTCCAGAGATGTGACCTTTCAGGAAGAGTCACACGACAAGGGAGAACTGCTGGACCCAGAGAACTCTCCAAAATAGGGAGAGTGGATCTTGCTGCTGGAGGCGGATGACACACCCCCGCCTAACTGGCGTGGGACGCCAGTGGCCATAGCTAGCAAGGCTGCCAATTCAGGGAGAGCGTCTGCTCAGGCTGAAGCAGAGTTGACTTCCGACACCGCGTCGGAGACATCCGAGGCCTCCTCGGAGGCCAGTTGCTCTTCCCTCCCAGCGACTCCTCCTGGGGAAGCACAGCAGCAGCAGCAGCACGAGCAGCCAGCACCAGCACCACTGCGGCACAGTGAGCGCCAAGCAAAGCCTGCGAAGTACTACGACGGAGGGAAGGTCGAGTGGACTGGCCTGAGCTGGTCGTGCCTTGCGCAGGGAGAGCCGCCTACCATCGCCGAGGCTCTCTCGCTGCCGGACGCCGCTAAGTGGAAGGAGGCGATGGAGAGCGAGCTCGCCTCCATCGAGGAGAACGGAACGTGGGTGCTGGTGGACAGACCACCAAACGCACACGTGGTGGGCGTGAAGTGGGTCTTACACGTCAAACACAAGCAAGACAACAGCATCGACAAGTACAAGGCAAGGATCGTTGCGAAGGGGTTCTCGCAGAGAGCAGGGTCTGAGTACGACGAGACCTACTCTCTTGTCGCGTCCTTCCCCTCCATCCGCACCTTGCTGGCTGTGGCTACGGCGCGCAACATGGAAATCCACCAGATGGACATCAAGACCGCTTTCCTCTATGGGAAGCTTGACAAGGAGATACTAATGGAGGTGCCCGAGGGTGTCAAGGCAAAACCCGGGCAGGTGTGTCACCTCATCAAGGCGCTCTACGGGCTGAAACAGGCCCCATCAAGGATCTGGTACAAGGAGATGGACAGCTTCATGGTTGGCCTTGGCTTCTCGTACTGCCACAACGACCCCAGTGTGTATGTGCGTGCGGATGAACAGGGGCTGTTGCTGGTAGCGCTGTACGTGGATGACCTGATTCTGGCCTCCACCTCCATGAAGGCCCTCAAGGCCCTCAAGGAGAAGCTGCATGGGCGGTTTCAGATGAAGGACATGGGCGAGCTGGAGTACTACTTGGGCATCGCCATACATCGCAACCGAGCTGCAGGCACCATCAAGCTCAACCACACGAAGTACATCTCAGAGGTGCTTGGGCGCTATGGCATGGAAGACGCCAAACCCCTCAGCACTCCTCTCCCCACGAAGTGCAATCTCACCTCCGCCCACTCCCCCAGCACGGAAGCCGAGCGCCGAAAAATGCAGGATGTACCGTACCAGTCTGCGGTGGGTACCATCATGTATGCCATGGTTGGCACGCGGCCGATCATCTCCTTTGCTGTGGGGCTAGGCTGTCGGTACGTGGCCAACCCTGGGCCACTCCACTAGCAGGTCGTGAAGCGTATTTTGCGCTATCTCAACAAGAAACAGCACATGGGGCTGCAGTACGGCGGCCTTCAAGGAACACACCCTTTGCGCCTCAAGTGCTACACCGACGCAGATTTTGGAGGCAACGTGGATGATAGGAAGTCCACCTCGGGCTTTGTGTGCCTTGTGAACGGCGGCGCTGTGTCGTGGGCCAGCCGCAAGCAGGACTGTGTCTCCATCTCAACCGCAGAAGCTGAGTATATGGCGCTGTCTAAGGTGTGCAAGGAGACGCAGTGGCTACGCAACTTGCTCGCTGAGATGCACGCACCACAGAAGGAGGCCACAGTCATCCACGTCGACAACCAGAGCGTGATGGACATCGCGTTCAAGGACACCCTCTCTAGGCGGACCAAGCACATCGACATCCGCTATCACTACACGCGCGACCTCGTCGCCAAGGGAGTGGTGGACCTGCAGTACATCTCGACCAAGCAGATGCTTGCGGACTTCCTGACGAAGCCGTTGGACAGTGACCCGCACATGGCAGGGACACGAGGCATCGGGATGGTGAGCGCTGCAGACGAGGACTGAATGGGCGGGCTACTTCACAGGTGGCCGACATCGCTGGGCCCATGGCCGCAGCAGGAATCTAGCCGCAGATGGACGCAGGTGCAAGGGAGAGTTTGTTAAGTTCTGTGTATGCCCCTGGTCCAATCAGCGGAAGATTTAGACTGGGTATGCACAGCGCTTGTAGCGCAAGTCCCCCAGCGACATGCAAGAGAGGCTGAGAGAGACAAGGCATGCACTGCTCACCCTTGTGGACTAAGTCCCCTTGGTCTACTCTTGGAAGTCTACCTGGTGCATGCTCCTTAGGACAACTTCCTACAGCCTAGTGGGTGAAGGCACTGTCTCGCAAGCGAGAGGTCCGGGGTCAAATCCCCCAGGACCAAATTTTCTTTGTGACTAAAAAGGGCGAAGGAAGCTTCCTAGAAGCTTCCAAGGTCCAAGGTGGATCAAGCGCCACTTGGCGGTCACAAAGGGTGCCATGTCATCAAAGCTGATGACACTGTCTAGGGTGGCCTTGGGGGGAGGCCCCTCCAAGGAGCCATTGGGAGCACTGACTAGAGACTATATAAGGCCTGTCATTTGCATGTGATAATATATCATCTCTTACTCTTGAGACTTGGGAGAAAACTAATCCCTTGTTGGCCACCAAGAAAGAGGGTAAAGAACAAGTACAAGTGCACACTTTGGTGTGTAGCATTGCCAGTTGGGTGAGAGTTTGGAACACTCTCCGGCCACGGTTGGGACACGCTAAGTAAACCTTTCAGTGTGGAAATACCACTCCGTGGGTGATCTCTACCTTGGTTGAAATACCAAGGGCGGTCGGCGGTTTGCCTGTCGGCGCCGTTTACTCTAGACCGTGGCCAAGTGCAAAGTGACACTTGAAGCACTCTTTCTTGTAGTGCCCCTCTTTCTAGCAATAATGGCACTTGCCCTTCTTCTTGCCTCTCTGCTGCCCGGATTGCTGCTGCTGCTTGTTGCGTGAGCCCATCGCTATGAAAGCTGCTTCACTGCTGCTGTTGCTGCCATTGCGTTTTGCGACATTGCAACGCAGTTCCACCTACACCAAGTGTGTGCAGATGAAGTCGAGGTCGAGAGTTGGCTGGCACTCCAGCGTCTCTCGCACCGTGTCATAGCTAGTTGGGGTTCCCCTCAGCAAGAGGAGGATGAAGCGCGCCTCTTCCACAGGGTTGCCGGCCGTTCTCAGCTGCTTCGCCAGCTCCTTTGCCCTGTCCAGGTACGCCTCCATCCCTTCACCACCTTGCATTTTCAGCGCCATCATCTTTTCCTCTAAAAGCATGAGGAATGCAGGATCCTTGCTCTCATACTTCTTGCACAACGTGTCCCACCCCTCCTTTGCAGTAGCCTTGTCACTCACGTACTGAAGATGCGGGTTGGAGATGGTGTTGACAAGCAACCTGTAGGCCTACCTGTCCTTCTTCTTCCACTCCTCATACGCCG
>SZWC01000013.1:443367-458912 GCA_023375785.1 Penium margaritaceum | reverse complement strand
CGGCCGCTCTCAGCTGCTTCGCCAGCTCCTTTGCCCTGTCCAGGTACGCCTCCATCCCTTCACCACCCTGCATTTTCAGCGCCATCATCTTTTCCTCCAAAAGCATGAGGAATGCAGGATCCTTGCTCTCATACTTCTTGCACAACGTGTCCCACCCCTCCTTTGCAGTAGCCTTGTCACTCACGTACTGAAGATGCGGGTTGGAGATGGTGTTGACAAGCAACCTGTAGGCCTACCTGTCCTTCTTCTTCCACTCCTCATACGCCGCCGCTGCAGTTGTAGATGAACTTGCATCTGCTGCACCTTTCTGCGGCGTCTTCCCCACCACCACCTCAGCTAAGGTGATGCCTTTTGCGTGTGGAGACGGAGCGCACTCGTCGCCGCTCACCACCTCCCACAAGCCCCTCTCCTCCAAAAGGAGGCGGGTACGGATCTTCCAAAACGTGAAGTTGGCGCGTCCTTCCAGCCTCTCCAAGGACTAGGCTGCTATTACCACGCCTGCTGCTGCCATTTTGAGCTTTTGTGATGCTCAACGCTGCCCTTGGGTGGCGGCGCTACCCCTACTTCTGCTGCTGCTTCTGCCAGAAATCTGTCTGACAGAAAATGGACAGTAGATGCTAGTAGACTGGGAATTTAGAAAAACTGAGCCCACCACTAGAAAATTCAGCTCAAAACCTTTTAGATCGATCCATAAAACAGGGTCATCAACAGAGGATTTTGAAAGATATGCCCTCTTGAAAATAGGGTGTATTTCTGCTCCTACTCCAACTCAGACCAGCCAGCTTGTAAACAGCGTTTCTCCCAGAAGAATCAATGGAATGCAAATATTTTTAAACCAATGAAAATCTTAGGAAAAATACTACAATTCGCATGTACCACTTTTTAAATTTGACAAAGAAACGAGAGAGTAATGGTCATCACAAGGCGACAGTCTTACTCAAAGAGAAGAGTGTATCCCTGGCCGACCTTGTTTTGAGCATAACTCTCAATCCAACTGTTCGATCTTCGTGATCTTCGGTTCGTTGCAAAGCTTGTCTCGCGAACTTGAAGATCCTATGGTTGATTTTCAAATTTGGTCAAGGTTTGACCCTAGCCCGTCACTCTCAAAGTGGCGGCCTGTGCTGGCTGAATCTGGCAGAATCTGGCTCTGATACCAAATGATGGATCTGGAGGAGAGGGGGAGCCTTGGAGCAGCGAGCATGTGGGACTGAAAGGGCATCACTTGTGCTGAAGAATGGTTGTGAAATCACTCAAAATGATGGAGTACATAGAGAGCTAGAGTTTGGGCAAGTCAGCCCTCTCACAAGCCACACCACTTAGCCATGGAGGCTAAGGCTCACACACTAGAGTCCACAATCTCACACAAGGGAGGAAATTAGCCTAACATTTCAACCAAGGTAGAGATCACCCACGGAGTGGAGTTTCCACACTGAAAGGTTCACTTAGCTTGTCCCAACCGTGGCCGGAGAGTGTTCCAAACTCTCACCCAACTGGCAATGCTACACACCAAAGTGTGCACTTGCACTTGTTCTTTACCCTCTTTCTTGGTGGCCAACAAGGGATTAGTTTTCTCCCAAGTCTCATGAGTAAGAGATGATATATTATCACATGCAAATGACAGGCCTTATATAGTCTCTGGTCAGTGCTCCCACTGGCTCCTTGGAGGGGCCTCCCCCCCAAGGCCACCCTAGACAGTGTCATCAGCTTTGATGACATGGCACCCTCTATGACCTCCAAGTAGCGCTTGATCCACATTGGACCTTAGAGGCTTCTAGAAAGCTTCCTTGGCCCTTTTTAGTCACAAAGAAAAGTTGGTCCTGGCGGGATTTCACCGCGGACCTCTCGCTTGCGAGATGGCACCTTCACCCACTAGGCTGTAGGAAGTTGTCCTAAGGAGCATGCACCAGGTAGACTACCAAGAGTAGACCAAGTGGACTTACTCCACAAGGATGAGCAGTGCATGCCTTGTCTCTCTCAGCCTCTCTTCGTGTTGCTGGGGGACATGCGCTACAAGCGCAGTGCATACCCAGTCTAAATCTTCTGCTGATTGGACCAGGGGCAAACACAGAACATAACAAACTCTCCCTTGCACCTGTGTCCATCTGCGGCTAGATTCCTACTGCAGCCATGGGCCCAGCGATGTCGGCCACCTGTGAAATAGGCCGCCCGTTCAGTCCTCGTCTGCTGCGCTCACCATCCCGATGCCCCGTGCCCCTGCCATGTGCGGGTCACTGTCCAGCGGCTTTGTCAGGAAGTCCGCGAGCATCTGTTTAGTCGTGATGTACTGCAGATCCACCACTCCCTTGGCGACGAGGTCGCGCGTGTAGTGATAGCGGATGTCGATGTGCTTGGTCCGCTTGGAGAGGGTGTCCTTGAACACGATGCCCATCGCGCTCTGGTTGTCGACATGGACGATCGTGGCCTCCTTCTGTGGTGCGTGCATCTCAGCGAGCAAGCTCCGTAGCCACTGTGTCTCCTTGCACACCTCAGACAGCGCCAAGTACTCAGCTTCTGCGGTTGAGATGGAGACACAGTCCTGCTTGCGGCTGGCCCACAACACAACGCCGCCATTCACAAGGTACACAAAGACTATAGAGGCCATCAAACTAAGAGTTTGAAAAATGGAGCTCATCAGTGGAAAATAGTTCTCAAAACCTGCCGGTCTGATCCATAATATTAGTCCATAGCCTAAGGCAATGGACTATAAAATCATGACGACACAATGGCACTTGTCATCTCCTAGTATTTTAACAAAAGATGCCACATTCAGAATCACGGTTTCACAATGAGCACGTCATAGGACTCACTTCCTTGTACTGTGTCCTCAGAACCTGCTCACTTTCGTGTGAAGACCTACGTCTTATGACTTAGACCAACCAATGTTTCTTTAGTCTTTGCCTTAGATGGAGAACTCTGTGAGGAGTCTCAAAGTGTTGGGAAAGGAGCCATCCGGCTCAATTTCAGGTCCACACGAGCAAGTTCCAGGAAAAATCCACATGCTTGCTCTGACCATCAATACGTCTTCACCATTGGAAAGATCAGGTGGCAAATCATCTACAATCCAAGTTTCAGGCCGATCCAACGGTCAGATTGGGAGATATGAATTTTCGAAGTTTTCGGGGTCATGGACCGCCGATGTGTGGGTGGCCATGGGTGATGGCTCCATGCCTTAGCCTAAGAAAAGAAAAAGGCAAGAGGTCCAGGGTCAAGACCTAAAGGCAGAAATATCCAAAAAGGTCCTTGGTCTTAGGATTGCCTTGTCAGAGTGTGCTGACTAGGATAAAGGTACCTCTCCTTACTTTTTAGGTGAGGTGAGATCCTTGTGTGCTAGCCATGGACACATGGCGATTCTCCATGGGTTTGGGGGTGATGTGACCATTAGGAGTGTGCCANGATGTGTGGGTGGCCATGGGTGATGGCTCCATGCCTTAGCCTAAGAAAAGAAAAAGGCAAGAGGTCCAGGGTCAAGACCTAAAGGCAGAAATATCCAAAAAGGTCCTTGGTCTTAGGATTGCCTTGTCAGAGTGTGCTGACTAGGATAAAGGTACCTCTCCTTACTTTTTAGGTGAGGTGAGATCCTTGTGTGCTAGCCATGGACACATGGCGATTCTCCATGGGTTTGGGGGTGATGTGACCATTAGGAGTGTGCCATGAGAGCATTCTCTAGCTCTCTAGGTCGTGTGTGACTGGACAGCCTGATTGTTAGGCTGATGTCCTCCCTTGTATGAGATTGTGGACTCTACTGTGTGAGCCTTAGCCTCCATGGCTAAGTGGTGTGGTTTGTGAGAGGGCTGACCTGCCCAAGCTCTAGCCCTATATGTACTCCATCATTTTGAGTGATTCAAAAACCATTCTTCAGCACAAGTGATACCCTTTCAGTCCCACATCCTCGCTGCTCCAAAGCTCCCTCTCTCCTCCAGTTCCAACATTTGGTATCAGAGCCAAGTTCTGCCAGTTTCAGCCAGCACAGGCCGTCACTTTGAAAGTGACGGGTTAGGATCAAAACTTGACCACATTTAACAATAGACCACAGGATCCACAAGTTTGCAAGACAAGCTTTCCAACGAGCCCATAATCGCGAAGATCCAACGGTCGGATTGAGAGTTATGCTCAAAACGAGGTCGGCCAGGGCTACACTCTTCTGTATGAGTAAGACTGTCGCCTTGTGATGACCATAACTCTCTCGTTTCTTTCTCAAATTTAAAACGTGACACATGCAAATTGTAGTATTTTTCCTAAAATTTCCATTGGTGCAAAAATAGTTGCATTCCATCAATTCGTTCAGGTGAAACGCCGTTTACAAGCTGGCTGGTCTAAGTTGGAGTAGGAGCAGAAGCACACCCTGTTTTGAAGAGGGCATATCGTTCAAAATCCCCTGTTGATGACACTCTTTTATGGGTCTATCTCAACGGTTTTGAGCTGAATTTTCCAGTGGTGGACTCAGTTTTTCCAAATTCTCAGTCTGTTGGCATCTACAGTCCATTTTCTGTCAGACAGATTTCTTGTAGAAGCAGCAGCAGAAGTAGGGGTAGCGCCGCCAACCAAGGGCAGCGTTGAGCATCACCAAAGTTCAAAATGGCAGCAGCAGGCGTGGTAACAGCAGCCCAGCCCTTGGAGAGGCTGGAAGGACGCGCCAACTTCACGTTTTGGAAGATCCGTACCCGCCTCCTTTTGCAGGAGAGGGGCTTGTGGGAGGTGGTGAGCGGCGACGAGCGCGCTCCGACTCCACAGGCAAAAGGCATCACCACAGTGCAGGTGGTGGCAAGAAAGACGCCGCAAAAGGGTGCAGCTGATGTGGGTTCTTCTGCAGCTGTACCACTAGCGTATGAGGAGTGGAAAAAGAAGGACAAGCAGGCCTGCAGGTTCCTTGTCAACACCATCTCCAATCCACATCTTCAGTACGTGAGTGACAAGGCTACTGCAAAGGAGGGGTGGGACACATTATGCAAGAAGTATGAGAGTAAGGACCCTGCATTCCTCATGCTTTTGGAGGAGAAGATGATGGCACTCAAAATGCAGGGTGGTGAAGGGATGGAGGCATACCTAGACAGGGCAAAGGAGCTGGTGAAGCAGCTGAAAGCAGTCGGCAACCCTGTGGAAGACACGCGCTTCGTCCCCCTCTTGCTGAGGGGACTCCCAATGAGCTATGACACGGTGCGAGAGACAGAGTGCCAACCGACTCTCGACCTGGACTTCATCTTTACGCACCTGGTGCACGTAGAACTGCATTGTAATGCAGCAAAGCGCTATGGCGGGAGCAGCAGCAATGAAGCAGTTTTCATGGCCATGGGCTCACGCAACCAGCAGCAACAGCAGTCCGGGCAGCATAGAGGTGAGAAGAAGGGCAAGTGCCACTATTGCCAGGAAGAGGTGTACTACAAGAAAGAGTGTTTCAAGTTCAAGAGGGACCAGAAGGAGAAGCAGCAACAGCAGCTATCTCCATAGCAGCAGCAGCAACAGTCACAGCTGTGTCGGTGGTATCAGCAGCAGCAAAACCTGGCTGGTATGCGCCACTTAGGAGGTGCGCGATCGTCTCTTCATGGCGAAGTCTGACATGTCGAATGTGGAGAAGGCGGATCTCGCATGGTACAAGGACTCAGGATGTACCAAGAGTCTGACACATCACAAGGAGTGATTTACTCAGCTATTGTCCATCCCTCCCCGTCGTATCGCTTTGGGTGATATCAGGTGGTGTATGCTGAGGGAATTGGGATTGTGGAGATGTGGTTGGAGACCGCGCGTGGCATTGAAGTGGGAGGATTCCATAGCGTGCTGTACATACCTAATGCTGCGTTCAATCTTCTCTCAGTGTCCTCTCTCACCAACAGAGGACTGCGAGTCGTCTTTGACGACGACTATGGCTACATCCTCAACAAGGAAACAGGAGAGGAGTTGGCCAGGTCGGTGAAGGAAGGCGACATGTACCGCCTGCTGGGGACGACCAAGATCCCGCGAGAGTAGAGTCTTGCAGCAGTGGTGCAGGCAACAGATGGGGAGATCTCGCATGCACGCTATGGGCACATTGGCATGCGCGCCTTGCAGCAGCTTCAAGCGAAGCAGATGGTGCGTGACTTGCCCACCATCTCCAACTTTGAGCAGCAGCTGTGCATCGGCTGTTTGGAAGGGAAGCAGCATCGTGAGGCATTCTCTGGTGTAGGAGAGCGTGCAAAAGAGGTGCTGGAGCTGGTCCACACAGACTTGTGTGGCCCGATGCAGACCCAGAGCTTTGGAGACTCTAGGTAGTTTCTGACCTTCATTGATGATTTCAGCCGTTACACTGCTGTGTACTTCCTTACTTCCAAGGACCAGTGCTTTGACAGGTTCAATGAGTTCAAGGCAATGGTGGAGAACCAGACTGGCAAGAAGATCAAGGCGCTGCACAGTGACTGTGGTGGAGAGTACCTGAGAAAGGAGTTCCAGGACTACCTCGCAGCAGCTGGCATCAAGGCACAGCGCACTGTGTCATACTCGCCAGAGCAGAACGGTGTAGCAGAACGCGCCAATCGTACTATCGTTTAGTCAGCACGCTCCATGCTTCACGCGGCTCGGCTGACCTACGACTTCTGGGCCGAAGCCATGAGCACTTCGATGTACATCAAGAACCGCAGTCCAACTAAGGCGTTGGAGAAGATGATGCCGTACGAGGCATGGTTCGGTAAGAAGCCAAGCGTGGATCATCTTCGCGCGTTTGGCAGCTTGGCACACATGCACGTGCCAAAGGAGAAGCGGCAGAAGTGGGTAGATGCTGATGATTGGCTATGACGTGGCAAGCAAAGCCTATCGCCTCTACGAGAGGGATACAAGCCACGTCATCATCTCCAGGGATGTCGTCTTCAACGAGAACAACATCATTGGCACCAACATTGTCTGTGAAGAGGCAGCAGAACCAGCAACTGATGAGGGAATGGGAGCACATATCCTTCCTGACCCTGTCGCTCCTGATCCTTCCTACACTGTGATATTGGGAGAACCAGTCTATTCTCCCATGTCTGATGTAGCAAATACATCGGCTTCATCGGCAGAAGCAGAGGAAGAAGATGATGCACCACGAGCAGCAGCAGTTGTGCCAGCAGCATCGTGCCAGCCGCCTGCTGACGCTCCAGCACCAGGTCGCAGGTACCCTTTTGGGGTGCGCTATAAGCCTGGTGAGCGCGGCCGTTTCTGGATGCTGCACAAACCAGAGCAGATGAACGTCGTAGTTGCAGAAGATTCAGATGAGCTAGCATCATACAAGAAGGCCATGGCTGTACCTGATGCAGCAGATTGGGCGCAAGCCGTGCAGCAAGAGATATAGTCGCAGCAGGACAACGGCACGTGGGAGCTGACTGAACATCCACCTGGTCCCAAGGTGATCAAGTGCAAGTGGGTATTCAAGAAGAAGCGGAGAGCACATGGAAACCTGGAAAAGTACAAGGCGAGGCTGGTCGCCAAGGGCTACTCGTAGCAGGAAGGCATCAACTACATAGAAACCTTTGCTCCTGTTACTAAGTTTGCCTCTATACGTACGCTCCTTTCTTATGCAGCAATTGAGGACTTCGAGATTCACCACATGGATGTCAAGACGGCATTCTTGAATGGTGACTTGGAGGAGGAGATCTACATGAAGCTGCCAGAGGGGTTCGTCATGGATGGCCAGGAGCACCTGGTTTGCAAGCTACAAAAGTCGTTGTACGGCCTCAAGCAAGCGTCGCATGCTTGGAAGCAGAAGTTGGATGCGGCGTTGTAGTACATGGGGTTTGAGCGCAGCGAGTGTGACTACAACGTGTATCGCTGGCAGCATGAGCATGAGATCCTCATCATCATTATCTATGTGGATGACATTCTCCTCTTTTCTAACAGCATGTCTGCACTACACGAGTTCAAGGAGGCCATGCAAGAGCGCTTCCAGATGTCTGATCTCGGGGAGACATCATACTTCTTTGGTATCTAGATCATACGTGACGGCAAACCACGCTCTCTCTCGCTGCAGCAAAGCCGCTACAAGGATGTCTTGCAGCAGTTCGGCATGGCAGAAGCTAAACCCATTGGCACGCCGCTAGAGACGTGGCAGTACCTCGTGAGCTTGAATGGAGAAGCGGATCAGCCGAGAGGAAGAAGAACAAGAGCGCCGTCGGCAGTCTCATGTACCTGATGGTGGCAACCAGGCCGGACCTCGCACAGGCTGTGAGCGATGTGAGCCAGCACATGGCTAATCCCGGACCGGAGCACCAGAAGGCAGTGAAGCGGATCTTCCGCTACCTTGCTGGAACCATCAACGTCGGCATCACTTACAACGGCAACGATAACAACAAGCGACAGGTGGTCGTGGCCACCTCGAGCACAAAAGCTGAGTACGTCTCTCTCAGCTTTGGAGCCAAGGAAGCACTTTGGCTCCAGCCTCTTATGGCGGAGATGAGTACGTCTCTCTCAGCTGAGTACGTCTCTCTCAGCTTTGGAGCTAAGGAAGCAGTGTAGCAGTTCCAGTTCCTGTGCGTGTTGACAACCAGAGCGCAATCGCACTCGCTAAGAATCCTAAGTACCATACACGCACCAAACACATTGACATCGCATATCACTTCATCAGGCACATGGTGCAGGAGGGTGCTATCAAGCTGGAGTTTACTCCAAGTAACAGGTCGCTGATTTCTGCACCAAGCCAGTGACCCGTCAGAAGCAGCAGTTCTGCATGAAGGCATGTGGACTCAGTCCACTCTGACTGTGGCAAAGTGGGAGATTATTGGGAAAGGAGCCATCCGGCTTAATTTTAGGTCCACACGAGCAAGTTCCAGGAAACTTCCAGATACCTACTCCGATCCTCGATCCGTCTTCACCATTGGAAAGATCACGTGCCAAATTATCTACAGTCCAAGTTTGAGGCCGATCCAAGGGTCAGATTGGGAGATATGAGTTTTCAAAGTTTCAGGGGTCATGGACCGCCGATGTCTGGGAAGCCATGGGTGATGGCTCCATGCCTTAGAAAAGGCATGGATGGCACAATTCTCCATGGGTTTGTGGCTCACATCACCCACAAACCCATGGAGAATAGCCATGTGTCCATGGTTAGCACACAAGGATCTCACCTCACCTAAAAAGTAAGGAGAGGTACCTTTATCCTAGTCAGCACACTCTGACAAGGCAATCCTAAGACCAAGGACCTTTTTGGATATTTCTCCCATCAGGTCTTGACCCTGGGCCTCTTGCCTTTTTCTTTTNTGGATGGCACAATTCTCCATGGGTTTGTGGCTCACATCACCCACAAACCCATGGAGAATAGCCATGTGTCCATGGTTAGCACACAAGGATCTCACCTCACCTAAAAAGTAAGGAGAGGTACCTTTATCCTAGTCAGCACACTCTGACAAGGCAATCCTAAGACCAAGGACCTTTTTGGATATTTCTCCCATCAGGTCTTGACCCTGGGCCTCTTGCCTTTTTCTTTTCTCAGGGTAAGGCATGGAGCCATCGCCCATGGCCACCAAGACATCGGCGGTCCATGACCCCCGAAACCTCAAAAATTCATATCTCCCAATCTGACCGTTGGATCGGCCTGAAACTTGGACTGTAGATAATTTGCCACCTGATCTTCTTAATGACGAAGACGGATCGACGATCGGAGCAGGCATCTTGAAGTTTCCTGGAACTTGCTCCTGTGGACCTCAAACTGAGCCGGACGGCTCCTTTCCCAACAATCTCCAACTTTGCCGCAGTCAGAGTGGGCAAAGTCCGCATGCCTTTATGCAGAATTGCTGCTTCTCACGGGTCACTGGCTTGGCGCAGAAATGAGCGACATGCCTGCTGGTTGGAGTAAACTCCATCTTGATAGTATCCTCCTACACCATGTGCCTAATGAAGTGATATGCAATGTCATGTGCTTGGTGCGTGCATGGTGCTCAGGATTCTTGGCGAGTGCGATTGCGCTCTGGTTGTCGACGCGCACAGGAATGGAACTGCTATACTCCCACTCATCTCTGCCATAAGACGCTGGAGCCAAACTGCTTCCTTGGCTCCAAAGCTGAGAGAGACGTACTCAGCTTCTGTGCTTGAGGTTGCCACGACCTCCAGCTGATGGATCCTCCATTCATGAGAAACACATGTCCAGAGATGGACTTGCGGGTCTCAGGATTTGAAGCCCAATCTGCATCTGTGTAGCCGATGGTGTTGTTGTCGTTGGCATTGTAGGTGATGCCGACGTTGATGGTTCCAACAAGGTAGCGGAGGATCCGCTTCACTGCCTTTTGGTGCTCTCGTCCGGGACTAGCCATGTGCTGGCTCACAGCGCTCACAGCCTGTGCGAGGTCAGGCCTGGTTGCCACCATCAGGTACATGAGACTGCCGACGGCGTTCTGGTACTTCTGCTGCTCAGCTGCATCTGCTTCTCCACTAAAGCTCACGAGGTATTGCCGCGTCTCCAACGGCGTGCCGATGGGTTTGGCCTCTGCCATGCCGAACCGCTGCGGGACGTCCTTGATGTAGCGACTCTGGTGTAGCGAGAGAGAGCGTGATTTGTGGTCACGCATGATCTAGATGCCGAGGAAGTATGATGCCTCTTTGAGATCAGACATCTGGAAGCGCTCTTGCATGGCCTCCTTGAACTCCTGCAGTGCAGACATGCTGTTGGAAAGGAGGAGCATGTCATCCACATAGACAATGATGATGAGGATCTCATGCTCATGCTGCCAGCGATACAGGCTGTAGTCACACTCGCTGCGCTCAAACCCCATGCACTGTAATACACTCTTCTCTATGAGTAAGACTGTCGCCTTGTGATGACCATAACTCTCTCGTTTCTTTGTCAAATTTAAAATGTGGCACATGCGAATTGTAGTATTTTTCCTAAGCTTTCTATTGATGCAAAACTATTTGCATTCCATTGACTCGTTTGGGAGAAATGCCGTTTACAAGCTGGCTGGTCTGAGTTGGAGTAGGAGCAGAAGTACACCCTGTTTTCAAGAGGGCATATCTTTTAACATCCCCTGTTGATGACCCTGTTTTATTGGTCGATCTGAAAGGTTTTGGGCTGCCTTTTCCAGTAGTGGACTCCGTTTTTCCAAATTCCCTGTTTGCTGGCATCTACAGTCCATTTTCTGTCCGACAGATTTTGGGCAGAAGTAGCAGAAGAAGCAGGGATAGCGCCGCCACCCAAGGGCAGCGTTGAGCATCACCAAAGCTCAAAATGGCAGCAGCAGGCATGGTAACAGCAGCCCAGTCCTTGGAGAGGCTGGAAGGACACGCCAACTTCATGTTTTGGAAGATCCGTACCCGCCTCCTTTCGGAGAGGGGCTTGTGGGAGGTAGTGAGCGGCGACGAACGCACTCCGCCTCCACAGGCAAAAGGCATCACCGTAGCTGAGGTGGTGGCGGGGAAGACGCCGCAGAAAGGTGTAGCAGATGCAAGTTCATCTACAATTGCAGCGGCGGCGTATGAGGAGTGGAAGAATAAGGACAGGCAGGCCTACAGGTTTCTTCTCAACACCATCTCCAACCCGCATCTTTAGTACGTGAGTGAGAAGGCTACTACAAAGGAGGGGTGGGACACGTTGTGCAAGAAGTATGAGAGCATGGATCCTGCATTCCTCATGCTTTTGGAGGAAAAGAAGATGGCGCTGAAAATGCAAGGTGGTGAAGGGATGGAGGCGTACCTGGACAGGGCAATGGAGCTGGCGAAGTAGCTGAGAGCGGCCGACAACCCTGTGGAAGAGACGCGCTTCATCCTCCTCTTACTGAGGGGACTCCCAACCAGCTACGACACGGTGCGAAAGACGCTGGAGTGCCAGCCAACTCTCGACCTCGACTTCATCTGCACACACCTGGTACAGGTGGAATTGCGTCGCAATGCGGGGAGCGCAATGGCGGCGGCAGCTGTGAAGCAGCTTTTGTGGCCACGAACTCACGTAACCAGCAGCAGCAGCAGCAGTCTGGACAGCAGAGAGGCAAGAAGAAAGGCAAATGCCACTATTGCCAGAAAGAGGGACACTACAAAAAGGAATGTTTCAAGCTCAAGAGGGACCAGAAGGAGTAGCAGCAGGAAAAGCAGCAGTCTCCACAGCAACAGCAGCAACAGTCGTAGCAGCATGAACAGCAGCAGCAGCAACAAAACCAGCCTGGTGTGTGCCACTTTGGCAACATGAACGTGGCCAAGGAGGTGCGGGACCGTCTCTTCATGGCGAAGTCTGACATGTCGCAGGTGGAGAAGGGGATCTCACATGGTACAAGGACTCAGGGTGTACCATGAGCCTGACTCATCACAAGGAGTGGTTTACGCAGCTGCTATCCATCCCTCTCCGTCCTATTGCTCTGGGTGATGATCGGGTGGTGTATGCTGAGGGGATTGGGATTGTGGAGATGTGGTTGGAGACCACGTGTGGCATTGAAGTAGGAGTATTCCATGGCGTGCTGTACGTACCTAATGCTGCGTTCAATCTCCTCTCAGTGTCCTGTCTCACCAACACAGGACTGCGAGTCGTCTTTGACGACGACTATGGCTACATCTTCAACAAGGAAACAGGAGAGGAGTTGGCCAGGTCGGTGAAGGAAGGCGACATGTACCGCCTGCTAGGGGTGACCAAGATCCCGCGTGAGCAGAGTCTTGCAGCAGTGGTGTAGGCGACAGATGGCAAGATCTGGCATGCGCGCTATGGCCACATCGGCATGCGTGCCTTGCAGCAGCTTCAAGCAAAGCAGATGGTGTGTGACCTGCCTACCATCTCAAACTTTGAGTAGCAGTTGTGCATCCGCTGTTTCAAAGGGAAGCAGCACCGGGAGGCATTCTCTGGAGTAGGGAGCGTGGGAAAGAGGTGTTGGAGCTGGTCTACATGGACCTGTACGGACCGATGCAGACCCAAAGCTTTGGAGGCTCTAGGTCTTTCCTGACCTTCATTGATGATTTCAGCCGTTACACTGCTGTGTACTTCCTTTCTTCCAAGGACCAGTGCTTTGACAGGTTGAAGGAGTTCAAGGCCATGGTGGAGAACCAGACTTGCAAGAAGATCAAGGCGTTGCGCAGCGATCGCGGTGGAGAGTACCTGAGCAAGGAGTTCCAGGACTACCTTGCAGCAGCTGGCATCAAGGCGCAGCGTACCGCACCGTACTCACCGCAGCAGAACGGTGTAGCAGAATGCGCCAACCCTACCATTGTGGAGTCGGCGCGCTCCATGCTGCACGCGTCTTGGCTGACCTACGACTTCTGGGCTGAAGGCATGAGCACTGCGGTCTACATCAAGAACCGTAGTCCAACTAAGGTACTGGAGCATATGACACCGTACGAGGCATGGTTCGGCAAGGAACCTAGCGTGGGTCATCTCCGAGCATTTGGCAGCCTGGCACACATGCACGTGTCCAAGGAGAAGCGGCAGAAATGGGACGCAAAGAGTGCGCAGATGCTGATGATTGGCTACTACGTGGCAAGCAAGGCCTATCGTCTTTACGAGAGGGATACAGGCCACGTCATCATCTCTAGGGACGTCGTCTTCAACGAGAGCAACGTCATCGGTACCAACATTGTTTGTGAAGAGGTAGCAAAACAAGCAACTGACGAGACAGTGGGAGCAGAAATCCTTCCTGACCCAGTCTCTCCCAATCCTTCCTCTACTATGACATGGGAGAATCACTCTACTCTCCCATGTCTGATGCAGCAGATACAGCAGCCTCATTGGCAGAAGTAGAAGAGGGAGATGTAGCACCACCAGGAGCACCAGTTGTGCCAGCAGGACCGTGCCAGCCGCTCGCTAACGCTCCAGTACGAGGTCGCAGGTACCCTCTTAGGATGCGTTATAAGCCAGGTGAGCGCGGCCATTTCTGGATGCTGTTGAAACCAAAACCAATGAACGTCGCAGTTGCAGCAGATTCTGATGAGCCAACGTCATACAAGGAGGCCATGGCTGCACCGGATGCAGCACATTGGGCGCAAGCCGTCCAGCTAAAGATACAGTCGCAGCTAGACAACGGCACGTGGACGTAAGGTGATCAAGTGCAAGTGGGTGTTCAAGAAGAAGCGCGGAGCAGATGGTAACCTGGAAAAGTACAAGGCGAGGCTGGTCGCCAAGGGCTTCTCGCAGCAGGAGGGCACCGACTACACAGAACATTTTGTCCCTGTTGCAAAGTTTGCCTTTGTACGCACGCTCCTCTCTTATACAGCAGTTGAGGACTTCGAGGTTCACCACATGAATGGCAAGACGGCATTCTTGAATGGTGACTTGGATGCGGAGATCTACATGGAGCAGCCGGAGGGATTTGTCATGGATGTCTAGGAGCACCTGGTTTCCAAGCTGCAGAAGTCGCTGTACGGCCTCAAGCAAGCGTCGCGTGCTTAGAACCAGAAGTTGGATGCGGCTTTGCAGTGCATGGGGTTTGAGCGCAAATCACGCTCTCTCTACCAGCGTGTATCGCTGGCAGCATGAGCAAGAGATCCTCATCATCATTTTCTATGTGGATGACATACTCCTCCTTTCCAATAGCATGTCTGCACTGTAGGAGTTCAAGGAGGCCATGCAGGAGCGCTTCCAGATGTCTGATCTCGGGGAGGCATCATACTTCCTCGGCATCCAGATCATGCGTGACCGCAAATCACGCTCTCTCTCACTACAGCAGAGTCGCTACATCAAGGACGTCCTGTAGCGGTTCGGCATGGCAGAGGCCAAACCCATCGGCACGCCGCTGGAGACGCGGCAGTACCTCGTGAGCTTTAGTGGAGAAGCGGATGCAGCTGAGCAGCAAAACTACCAGAGCGCCATCGGCAGTGTCATGTACCCGGTGGTGGCAACCAGGCCGGACCTCGCCCAGGCTGCGAGCGCTGGGAGCCAGCACATGGCAAATCCCGGACCGAAGCACCAGAAGACAGTGAAGCGAATCTTCCGCTACCTTGCTACAACCATCAACGTCGGCATCACCTACAACGGCAACGACAACAGCATCATCGGCTACACAGATGCAGATTGGGCTTCAAATCCTGAGACCCACAAGTCCATCTCTGGACATGTGTTTCTCATGAATGGAGGTGCCATCAGCTGGTGTAGCAAGCGACAGGTGGTCGTGGCCACCTCGAGCAAAGAAGTTGAGTACGTCTCTCTCAACTTTGGAGCCAAGGAAGCAGTTTGGCTCCAGCGTCTCATGGCGGAGATTGCTAGCTACTGAGCTAACCACCTCCGGCAGAGAAGCTGCAAAACCGAAAAGCTCACAAAGGTTCTCACACCTTCTTCCTTTGCAGGTATGTGTCATGCACCCCAAACTTAATCAGGCATACACTTCACCTTCAAGAGTACAAACGCCTTAGCATTACATCTCAAGAAGAGCTCAAGTCGTCAATACGCAAGAGAGCATCAAGCAAGGGTTGATTGATCAGCATGCAAGACAAGTCCTTTTATAGCTGTTTGTCCAGTCCTAGAACTCAAAAGCACATTCCTGGGAAGTGGCCTGAACCAGCCACGTCACCAATAGACTTGCACTGTGAGCTTGACACATAAGCATCCAAGTGTCAAGGTGACAGACCAACCATGTAGCGTCCAAGAAGCTACGGACTTTCTTTCTTGGAAGCTTCCACAACAAACAAGATATGCATGGGGCCAGGATCGA
>SZWC01000013.1:379903-443005 GCA_023375785.1 Penium margaritaceum | reverse complement strand
AACCACTCACCCACATGGTGTACTCACAGGTCATATCTCACAAGAGACAGAGCATAGTTGAGTCACACTACAACGGATCTAGGGGTCATACCTCCACAAGGGGCAGAGCATTCCTGATCCGTCCTACAACACTGAACAAGGGGCATAAATATTCAACAAATCTCTCCCTTGCACCTTGCGTCAGTGACCATCATCATTCGTCATCACTTGCGTTGACCATGCCAATACCTTGCCTGCCCGCCTGGTGGAGATCCTTGTCCAGTGGCTTTGTAAGCATGTCAGCCCGGTTGAGCTTGGTACCGACATACTCGAGCTCCACTGTCTGCTTGTAGACCAAGTCTCGAGCGTAGTGGTAGCGGATCTCGATGTGCTTTGTGCGCCTCGACAGGACGGGGTTCTTTGACATGTCAATGGCGCTCATGTTGTCAATCTTGATGACCGTCGCCGTTGCTTGTGGTGCCTTCATCTCAGATAGCAAGCTTCGTAGCCACTGCATCTCTTTACACACCTCAGCCAAGGCGATGTACTCAGCTTCAGCTGTTGACAGAGAGACACATTCTTGCTTGCGACTTGCCCAACTGACTGCACCTCCATTCAACATACACACAAAGCCGGAGGTAGATTTTCTGTCATCAATATTCCCTCCCCAATCAGCATCAGTGTAGCACATGAGACGGAGTGATGCGGATCCAGCAATGCCTCCAAACTGGAGGCCTACGTGGCGCGTCCCCTGAAGGTAGCGCATGATGCGCTTCACGGCCTGCCAGTGAAGTGGACCCTGATTGGCCACAAACCGACTCACCTGCCCAACAGCATGGGCTATATCTGGTCGGGTGGCGACCATGGCATACATCAAACTGCCCACCGCAGACTGATATGGGATGCCAAGCATGTCAGTTTTCTCCGCTCCGTTGGATGGGGACATGGAGGTGGAGAGTTTGCACTCCGAGCTCATGGGTGTGCTGGCAGGTTTGCAATCTGCCATGTCGTATCATTTGAGGATGGAGTCGATGTATTTTGTCTGGTTCAAGCTGATTGTACCTGCTGCTCTGTCGCGCTTGATGGCAATTCCAAGATAGAAGTCAAGAGGACCCATGTCCTTCATCTCGAATCTGCTACTCAGCTGCCCCTTGAGATCGTCTAGCAGCTGCGTTGAAGAGGAGCATAGAATCAGGTCATCAACGTACAAGGCGACCAACATTGTCCCTTTGTCACTCTCATGCACGTACATGCTGGGATCATTGTCGCAGTGCATGAAGGACTCCTTGGCCATGAACGTGTNCGACAGACGTTGGCTCCTCTTGAACCAAGAATGAATAGTTGAAGCCTGTCCATTCACCCCTGTCTGCGTCGTAATGCTGCCGAGGTACTTTGAGGCGTGAACTGCTCCTTGAACCTGCTGGCTGGTGCTGTTGATGCGGAGGTTGGAGGTCTGGTTCGTCGTTGATGATGGGAGAGGCATCCTCCTCATGTTCCGGAGGATCGGATACGTCGGAATCAGAGTCTGACTCCTGCAAGTCATCTTCATGAGCTCCTCTCCCTGTTGTAGCACCTATCCCATGCCATTGTGCTGGTGCTTCGTCTCCCTCTTCAAGGAGAGTGAGCCACTCTCCCTGTTTTGGAGCATTCTCGAGTTTGAGATGCTCTCCCTTACTCACAGACCTTTCGTGGAAATCCACGTCTTTGCTGCGGATGACCTTCTTGGCTCCTTGGTCCCACAATCGATAACCTTTGTGGGTGGTGTCATAGCCGATGAAAATGCACTTTCGTGCTCTTGCATCGAGCTTTCCAGGGCCCTCACCGGCCTGGACCTTGGCAAACCCGGTGCAACCAAACACCTTGAGATGGGAGGCGTCCGGCTTCTTGCCTGACCATGCTTCTTGAGGCGTCTTCAGCTGCTGTGTCTGCTTTTTCTTGCCTCTCCTTCGCAGAGCTGCTGCAGGTGTGAGGTTCACAAGGTAGGTAGCCGTACGTGCTGCTTCAGCCCAGAACCTAGGAGGAAGCTTGGCGTCAAAGAGCATGCACCTAGTCATGCCTAGGAGCGTCTGGTTCATCCTCTCTGCTACGCCGTTGCTTTGAGGTGAGTAGGGCGTAGTTTTCTGGTGTTCAATGCCCTGTGTCTTGAGCCACTCCCTGCAAGCTTCATACTCTCCCCCGTTGTCCGTCCTGAATGCCTTCACCTTCTTNGAGGTTCACAAGGTAGGTAGCCGTACGTGCTGCTTCAGCCCAGAACCTAGGAGGAAGCTTGGCGTCAAAGAGCATGCACCTAGTCATGCCTAGGAGCGTCTGGTTCATCCTCTCTGCTACGCCGTTGCTTTGAGGTGAGTAGGGCGTAGTTTTCTGGTGTTCAATGCCCTGTGTCTTGAGCCACTCCCTGCAAGCTTCATACTCTCCCCCGTTGTCCGTCCTGAATGCCTTCACCTTCTTTCCACTCTGTCGCTCAACCATAGCGACAAAGGCCTGTAGATTCTCCTTCACCTCACTTTTCTTTTTGAGAAAGTATATCCAGACTTTGTGGCTGTTGTCGTCGATGCATGTGAGGAAATATCTGCTGCCTCCATTTGACGGTATGCAAAAGGGACCACATACGTCAGAGTGGACAAGATCAAGAGGTGCAAGAGCGCGCGTGCCATTGCGCTTGAACGGTTTCCTTTTCGCCTTGCCTTCAAGACATGGCTCACACATGATCTCTGCTCCCTCCACCTCATCACCTAGCTCCATCCCACACACTAGCTCCTGCTTTCCCATGAGCTCCAATGTGCGATGAGCCACGTGCCCAAAGCGCTTGTGCCATAGGTTCTTGGAGGATGTGCACAGGCTAGAATGAGCAGCCCCAGTGGCTCATTTTCTTGTGGTTTTGTTGCCAAGTCATCTGTTTCCACTGCTTCCGCTACTCCAACATGTCCTTCCTCATCTGATTCTGCATCGCTGATCTCCTCATCATCACTCTCCACCAAAGATTCAGCCGTTGGAGTTGTCGTCTTGGTCTGCAAGACGTAGAGTCCATCGACACGAGGAACCTGTGCGACAACCTTCTTGGCAGAGTAGGAGATGTTGATGTCCTTGGTAGGAACAATCACCGCTTCCTTCTCTGTAAAGACCACTGTCATGCCATGGTCAGTTATTTTAGAGACGGAGAGCAGGTTGGCTGTGAAGGAGGGCAAGTAGACCACCCCCTCTAGCTTGAGGTCGGAATCTCCACCGTTGACACCCACTGTGACCAGCTTGTCACCAATCCCCTCAGCTGCCTCAACCTTGCCGTTGGCGACCCTGAAGTTCTTGTTACATGGAGCAAGAGAGATAAAGTCTCTCTTCTCGTAAGTGGTGTGCTCGTTTGTGCCCGAGTCAAGGCCATAGGCTCCTGGCCTGAGTATCGCCCTCCNCTTCACCTTCAAGAGTACTAACGCCTTAGCATTACATCTCAAGAAGAGCTCAAGTCGTCAATACGCAAGAGAGCATCAAGCAAGGGTTGATTGATCAGCATGCAAGACAAGTCCTTTTATAGCTGTCTGTCCAGTCCTAGAACTCAAAAGCATATTCCTGGGAAGTGGCCTGAACCAGCCACGTCACCAATAGACTTGCACTGTGAGCTTGACACATAAGCATCCAAGTGTCAAGGTGACAGACCAACCATGTAGCGTCCAAGAAGCTACGGACTTTCTTTCTTGGAAGCTTCCACAACAAACAAGATATGCATGGGGCCAGGATCGAACTCATGACCTCTCACTTGGCCAAATCAACAAAATGGCCAGGGCAACCACTCACCCACATGGTGTACTCACAGGTCATATCTCACAAGAGACAGAGCATAGTTGAGTCACACTACAACGGATCTAGGGGTCATACCTCCACAAGGGGCAGAGCATTCCTGATCCGTCCTACAACACTGAACAAGGGGCAGAAACATTTAACAGAGACGAGTGGGAGTGTAGCAGTTCCAGTTCCTGTGCACGTCGACAACCAGAGTGCAATCGAACTCGCCAAGAATCCTGAGCACCATGCACGCACCAAGGACATTGACATCGCATATCACTTCATCAGGCACATAGTGCAGGAGGGTGCTATCAAGCTGGAATTTACTCCAACCAGCAGGCAGGTCGCTGATTTCTGCACTAAGCCAGTGACCCGTGAGAAGCAGCAGTTCTGCATGAAGGCATGTGGACCCAGCCCACTCTGACTACGGCAAAGTGGGAGATTATTGGGAAAGGAGCCATCCGGCTCAATTTCAGGTCCATAGGAGCAAGTTCCTGGAAACTTCCGGATGCCTGGTCTGATCGTCGATCCGTCTTCACCTGGAAAGATCAGGTGGCAAATTATCTACAATCGAAGTTTCAGGCCGATCCAATGGTCGGATTGGGAGGTATGAATTATTTAAGTTTCAACGGTCATGGACCGCCGGTGTCTTGGTGGCTATGGGTGATGGCTCCATGCCTTAGCTTGAGAAAAGAAAAAGGCAAGAGGTCCAGGGTCAAGACCTGATGGGAGAAATATCCAAAAAGATCCTTGGTCTTAGGATTGCCTTGTCAGAGTGTGCTGACTAGGATAAGGGTACCTCTCCTTACTTTTTAGGTGAGGTGAGATCCTTGTGTGCTAGCCATGGACACATGGCGATTCTCCATGGGTTTGTGGGTGATGTGACCACTAGGAGTATGCCATGAGAGCATTCTCTAGCTCTCTTGGTCGTGTATGACTGGTCAGCCTTATTGTTAGGCTGATTTCCTCCCTTGTATGAGATGGTGGACTTTAGTGTGTGAGCCTTAGCCTCCATGGCTAAGTGGTGTGGCTTGTGAGAGGGCTGACTTGCCCAAGCCCTACCTCTATATGTACTCCATCATTTTGAGTGATTCAACAACCATTCTTCAGCACAAGTGATGCCCTTTCAGTCCAACATGCTCGCTGCTCCAAGACTCCCTCTCTCCTCAAGTTCCAACAAACGGAACGAGGCATCACCGCTTACCCTTCCCTCGAACATCCTGCTTGTCATCGCCAAGGAGGCAAAAGGTCAACACAGGCTGTCAGAGACATGCAGCGTGCGAGAAGCTGCGCCACGCGTCTGGAACTACAGTCCCGGAGCTGGTCCATCGAACGTGAACAAGGGAGAGGAGAGCATGCCCGAGGAGCCACGAACATATCCCCAAGAGGGTCCCGTGCGTCGCCCGCCTACTGCAGCTGAAAAGGGTAAAGGTCCAGCTGTCGACCCCCCTTCCAAGAAGCTCCAACCACCGATGCAGGGAAAGCCCCGTTCCAAAGGCATCGTCATCAGCGACGGCTTACTTCCGTCTGGCAACTGCCCCCATCCGAACCTTGATTTCGGTTTGTCAACATCTGCATGGAAGGAAGATCCGCCCATCCAACCGTCGGTTTGAGCAGCTTTCATCCTCATCCAGTGGCACACAGAGCAGCAGCAGCAGCAGGAGCGACAGTGAGGAATCCAGTGACGATTTGACAGATACAGAGTGTCTTCAGCTAACCGTTTTGCAGTCAACGACCACAGGGTCCTCGTCCGGCAGCTGCAGCAGTCGCAAGCGTGGCCGCTACAACGACTGGTTTGGAAGTGGACACTTCCAAACGATTTATAAAGCTTATAAATTGCATGGAATTGCCTACACAGCCGTTCAGCACCTCAAACGGACGTTCCGCATGCCCGACGGATTTTCGGTGTTCGATGCCCTCGCACCGAGTACCGTCCACGGGTGGTTTGTGGACGGCAGAAAAGTGCTGAAGCCCCAGTACGAAGCAGCTCTCATCGCCTCCATTGCCACAGGTCCAACGGCCTTGAAAAGCTTGAAGAAGAGGCGGC
The DNA here is from genome assembly GCA_023375785.1 of Penium margaritaceum. NCBI lineage: Eukaryota > Viridiplantae > Streptophyta > Zygnematophyceae > Desmidiales > Peniaceae > Penium > Penium margaritaceum. The sequence continues at coordinate 437,205 of SZWC01000013.1, read as the reverse complement.
ATGGGTGCAAAGGCAAGCGGTCATGGCTCGCAAACAAGCCCGAGCTCATGGAGTTCATGAAAGCTCGCCTAACCGCCGCTCGCGACGCCGGACACGCCCTGAACTCAAAGGGTATCCGGCGCAAAATTTGAGGCATTGTTGCGCTGCATGCACCCGATGAACTGGAGCGGCTGGGTTTGCGCGCTTTTAGCCGCACGTGGATACGCAAATTCATCGCGAAAGAGCTCGAAAGGGCATGGCGCTCTGCATCTAAAGCTGCGCAAAAGGTTCCTGACGACTGGGAGGCACAGGTGCTGACGATGCATCGCCGAGCGGCGTACATGGTGACGCTGTACTGGATTTCCCTGTTTATGGTGCTGAACGCCGACCACACGGACGTTCAACTCATGCCGGCTGCAGGCCACACGTACGCACCATGCGGATCGTCGGATGTCGGCATCGTGGGTCTCGAGGATAAGCGGCAGATCACTGCCGTCGTGACATCGACGATGACCGGCAGCCTGCTGCCGATGCAGCTCATCTTCGGTGGTAAAACGCAGCGCTGTCTCCCTCATGGTCAGAATACCGACATCGTGACAGACGCCGGTTGGGATCTGACGTTCACCCAATCGCACTGGGCCAATGGAGATACGACGACGCAATGGGTCCGTAACGTCGTCCACCCGTACTACAGGACAACGTGCAAAGCGCTAGGGGTTTGAGAGGGGGAGGCCCACGTCCTTCTCGTGCTGGACACTTGGCGTCCGTAGTGCTGCAGCTCGTTCCAGGAGTAGCTTCAGGATAATTTCCCGTACATGCACACGGTTTACATCCCCGCTGGATGTTCCCCCAAAGCGCAGCCTGCTGACGTGGGCATTATCCGTTCGCTGAAGAACAAGCTTGAGGAGTTGTTTTCGGAGTGGGGGACTGAACATTCGAGGGAGGGAGGGAGCATGCATCTTGGGATGGGGATAATGAAAGAGGTCGTTTGTGGATGGTTCTATGATGCCTGGATGTACGTCCGTGACTCTGAGTCCATGGTCAAGAACGCATGGGGTCGTTGTAACTTTCCACGGGTGTTTGAGCCTACATTCCAGAGAGCGGCTGCACCATTTGTAGGACAACTCCTGTTCCATGATGACTCCATAGTGGAGGACGACTATGTGGTGTGACTTTTGTTCACTGTAGTCATGTTCTCTCATGTTTGAAAATCAGTTTTTTTGTCGTTTCTCTTGCCTTCCGCACGTCCTTTCCATTTTTTGTCTCATGTGCATACTCGATTCGCCGATGTTCACGCCAAGACTTGTCCAATATGTTTCAGTGATAGAAAATGACTGATGAGTACACAGAATGAACTAGACAGGAATGTAATTGAACTTGGGCGTCGTTTACACCAAAAAACGTAGGTGGCACCTTAATTTTGACGAATTCATTTCAGAATTATTTAGATGGTACTTTTGAATTTGACAAAAACCATTTTTCGACGAAAATTGATCAAGGTAAAAATAATTAATATCGAAATCAAAGTTCACTGGGGTATGGTCATGACTGTCAAAGAACAAACACGGAGTACCGGACACTCTAAAGCTCGATGGATCACCTCATTAATTTGTAGTTCTTAGAGTTTAGACTAGTAGAAATAGATAGTAATTTTATTTCAAGATTTATTTATCTATACTTAATCATTTTAAAGCATGTAATTTTGTTAGAAAGTGTACGAGATGAGCTGTGTAGCGATACTCTCTTTGTATTTACTTGAATCACAAATGTAAAGTTGAGAAGTGTTTTGTGTAATCAATATAGTGTATTTCAAGTGATTCAACCAGAATACCTATGATTTATTTATATACACACTCTCAGATACCTATGATTCTATGCGATACAAATTTCCACATCATCTTCAATAGATACTACAAAATCTTTAGTTTATTATATATTGATAACTTCATTAATACTACCATTTAGAAAGGCATATTGAACGTCCATCTTATTAAGATGCAAGTGATTTATAACTGCTATAGAAAGGATAATTCAAATGCTTGAATATCTAGCTTCTAGGAAGAAAGTGGCTATGTATTTTTCACCAAGAAAGTGGTTGTAGTCGCGGGCCACGAGACGATCCGTATCAAAATCTAGTTCTTTTATATTGTTTAGATTTCTCTAAAAGCCCGACATGCAAGTCACCACGGGCTTACTTAAAGGTCGCAATACTCAAGTCCATATATCTTGTGTTGATCTTGTATATTCCTTATTCATAGCTGAATTTTTGACAAGCATAGGACAGACTAGGTATGAACTTATCCCTTGGAGTAAGTCTCCTAAGTTTGGTCCAGATAGACAAGGCATGCATGATTCCTCTAGAGCAAGTGTCCTTGGTCTAAACTGGATATTATAGCCAGCAAACACTACCTAGGACAACTCCTTGAGGCTTGGACGTTCCAGAGCTTGTCTTTATAGTGAGAGGTTTTTGGACCAAATCATATCGCAATGATTTATTTTCTTCCTAACCTAAAGGGGGAATAGGAAGGTAATAAGAGAAATCTGCGAATATTTCAAGGTCCATCCTGGTGACAGGTGCCACTTGGCGGTCACAGAGAGCGCCATGTAGACAAGGAGGATGATGCAATCCAGATTTCCTCCAACGAGGCTCATCTAAAGAGCTCGTGTACAGCTAGGCTAGAGGCTAGCACTAGGACTATAAGTACCTATCAGTATGTTTGGTTGATTATGTTTCTTACCTTTGAAACTCCTCACAGAGTTGTCCTCCAAAGATAGAAATCTAAAGAAGCATTGGCTACTCTAAGCCGCATGAGTTAGCTCCTTGCATAAAATGGACCAGGAGCTAAGGACATAATGCAAGGAAGTGATTCCTATGAACTTCTCACTGTGGAACCGTAATATTGAGGATGATATCTCCTCCTAAATGCTACTGTGTTGACCTTGTTTTCTAGTCTGTTACTTTAGGCTAATTGAAAAGAATAATCCTAGGTCTTAATTATTGATTTGATGTCACCCTTGTCTATAACTTGGATATGGACAGGCACAAGACAAACTAGGTATGTTTTGCTCCCTTGGAGTAAGTCCCCTAAGTCTGGTTGAGATAGACAAGGCGTACATTTGTTTTGTGGATAAAATCCCTTTTATCTTAATAGGATACTAAAGCCAGCAAACACTCCATGGGACAACTCCGTGTGGCATAGACACAAGGAGCTGTCCTCACGAATTTGAACCACAAAGGAATTTTGGCCAAATGGACACTTCTCCTCCATGGCTACAGCCTCTGCATCTAGTATCACCCTATGCTAGTAAACCAGCATGTGGAGTTGGATCTGGAGGAGAGAGGGAGCCTTGGAACAGCGAGCATGTGGGACTGAAAGGACATCACTTGTGTTGAAGAATGGTTATTTAATCACTCAAAATGATGGAGTACATATAGAGCTAGAGCTTAGGCAAGTCAGCCCTCTCACAAGTCATTCCACTTAGCCATGGAGGCTAAGGATCACACACTAGAGTCCACAATCTCACACAAGGGAGGAAATCAGCCTAACAATCAGCCTGACCAGTCACACACGACCTAGAGAGCTAGAGAATACTCTCATGGCACACTCCTAGTGGTCACATCATCCACAAATCCATGGAGAATCGTCATGTGTCCATGGCTAGCACACAATGATCTCACCTCACCTAAAAAGTAAGGAGAGGTACCTTTATCCTAGTCAGCACACTCTGATAAGGCAATCCTAAGACCAAGGATCTTTTTGGATATTTCTCCCATCAGGTCTTGACCCTGGACCTCTTGCCTTTTTCTTTTCTCAGGCTAAGGCATGGAGCCTTCACCCATGGTCACCCAGACATCGGCGGTCCATGACCCCGGAAACTTAAAAAATTCATGTCTCCGAATCCGACTGTTGGATCAGCCTCAAAATTGGACCGTAGATAATTTGCCACTTGATCTTTCCAATGGTGAAGTCAGATTGACGATCGGAGTAGGCATCTGGTAGTTTCCTGGAACTTGCTCATGTGGACCTGAAACTGAGCCGGATGGCTCCTTTCCCAACATGTGGATGCACTAAGTCAGCTTCCGCCCGAAGGGTAGCCAGCCGACACCTACACTTCTGGGGATGAGGCTCCTCTAGACCTTGTCATCTCAACACATAGGATAGAGTACGCCTGGGAGGAGGTTGCTCATGATCCTATCCCCGACGATGCGAAATTAGGATGGAGTGCGCCTGTCTCCTCCATCTTCTACTCGATGAGTAAACTTTCACTATACGACTTGCTCAAGGCACGTATATATGTGGATTCCGTACATCCTTTCTCCCACTTGCAGAATCCATCGCTACCTGTCACATGCGCCACCGTGCTCACTTTGGCTTTGAATCACTTACAGTACACGATGTATGGGAAGACCCCTAATCTGACCTGAGGCAACCGCCAAATGGGAGATCACATCACCAACCTGAACTCGTCCTCACCGTCCTCCCTCGGCTCCTCTTACCAACATTCCCTTTATCCTGACCGACGCTAATCCTGTATCTCCACTCTTTTGAGAAACCCTCTTCTCCCAGTCCTCTTGATCAACTACCTCACCCTTTACCCCCACGTAGTGGACACGGTTAGTATAATGTTCACAGCCACAAATACTGACCTGATACGTGTGGGTATTTGCCTCACTTGCAAGTCCAGGACTTCACCAAGGATTTGCCATCTTCATCTCTATGTGCGCGATCTACATGCAGATACCGCCACGCTCTTATTCACTCAAGCCTCCACAAGGAGTCTCGACTGTTGTGCATAGTACCAAAGGTACACTAGACACCATCGATTGCATGGTGCCATGCATGGATATGTGGGCGCAAGTTCACTGTAATTGTTGATACTGGAACTATGCATATTACGATCGCCATGTGCCTTGTCTGTGCCCTCACCCTTGTCCATCTCATTTGGCCAAGTCCGTTGCATTTCTCTCTTGCATCCGGCAATCTTGATATCCCTGGCTGATAAATTAACATGTTACTCATCCAGGTTGTAAATATTCATGCTGCATGCACGGTTCAGGCTAGCGCAACGCGAACATATGACATCCTCTGGCGGTCGACTCGCTCGCACCGTGCCAAGCCCGGATATTTCTCAGTGTAGGTATTCTCAGTCTCATTTCCATTGTGAACATACAATCTTTCACGTGTTTTTTCACTTGCCAACCATACAAATCTAGACACCGGTTGCATTGCTACCACCAGCGTTATCGATCATAACAGGATACCAGAATATTCGACAAAATGTTTCCACAGCCCATGCTGCTAGCCATAGCAGAGGCCACTAATACGGAAGGTCGTGCTCACTGCAAGGAGAGTTGTACATGACATCCTACCTCTAGGTGGATCCACCAACAATGCTTTTGGCCTATCTAGATAACGCCGCCCAAAGACGCATTCCGCGAGACCCGCCGAGATGGCCGGCCTTTTCAGCGCCTGCGCTCTCTGGGCAAGGATGGCCACGGAAGCACACCCACCATGCAACAGTTCGACACACCAAGCCGTGCAATAGGCACTGGAAGAAGAGATGAGCATAATGAATGTCTTGGATGACCTGCAGCTAGGGGACAAGAGCTCTGGAGAAAGTGCAAGGATTGGAGAAGAGGAGGAAGAGTAGCGACAATGGACGGCTCGCACCATCCTTTTGGTATATGGAGAGCTAAGCAATCATTCACTCCTCAAATTCAACCTCTTGAAAGACGACTCGCTCCTGCATATCTGCCAAATGGCAATCGAGATGCAGACCTTTTACGCAGAAGCAAGGCATCTCCAACTCATTAAGCTAGCAAGATACCCGGTGTTGAGGAGTAAAATACATGGCATTACACACAACATGGAGGAAAAACACCTTTCCAAGGTGTGTAACAACGTCATGACCGTGCCAGAGGAACCTGCAGATACGCAAGAAGTAGAAGCTACGCGGCTATGGTGGCAAGAGGTGCACGAAGACTCCAAGTACTGACCCTTGAAGTGCTACCGTCATCTGATCATGAAAATGACTCGTACATATGTCCTACATCTACACATACTTTAGCGGGATCAACGCTGTACCTACCAATTTCCATGCCAATGTCCTCCACTGGTAGTGGGATTACCATCTGCAGGCGGTCATGGAGAAGTGGAGGTGAAAGAATCCACAACGGGATGACTGTCACCCGACCTGAGGCGAACGGACTAGAAAACAGGACTGACATAATAGCATCTGCCGTCCGCTCCTAGCATTTCAGCTAGGAGAAGATATCACCCTCATGATCACGGTTCCACAATGAGCAGTTCCTAGGAAATTACTTCCTAGCAACTGTGTCCAGTTAACACTTGGTCACTTTTGCACGAGGTGCTAGTCAGAGACTAATTCCTGGGACTTAGACCAACTAGTGTCTTATTTATACTGTTCTTTAGATTGACAGCTCTGTGAGGAGCATCTAAGGCCAGATTATGTAATTAGAATGAGGAATGAGCCTGGTACATATAGTCCTAGGCCTGGCTTCTAATGTGTGTGGATAGTGGCACTTTTGGGATGGTCACTCCACACCACCTCACCAGTCCACCAATTGGCACATCTACTGACCGCCAAGTGGCGCACTCTCCTCATGTATGGACAAATGTCTAAGAAACTTCCCCCTGTATAGGAAGGTCAAAAAACCTCCTGTGTATACCAAGGTTCAAACATAGGAACTGTTGTCCCTAAGTCCAATGTGCTATCTATTACGCTATATTACTTTTGTAATGCTTGGACTTGCACCACAAACCAGGTATCAAGGACTTTCTCCAAGGGAGCAATGCATGTCCCACCTGTCCGCTAAGCTATAGCAATGGCCAAGGGACATAAACAACAATCTCTACCTTGCACCTCTGGCCACCTGCCATGGTAATCTTCTTTTGCATGAACCCATAGCTCTGCATTGTGTTTGTGTCCTCGTCTCCTGCATCTACCATGCCGATTCCTTGAACGCCTGCAGTATGAGAATCGTAATCAAGCGGCTTCGTCAGGAAGTCTACATGCATCCTCTTTGTTTCGACGTGCTGTAGTTCCACGACGTCCTTGGCGACAAGGTCGCATGAGTAGTGGTACCGAATTTCAATGTGCTTTGTATGCCAGGAAATTACATCATCCTCCCCCATAGCAATGGCACTCTGGTTGTCCACGCGGATGATAGTTGCTTCCTCTTCTGGTGCCTTGATCTTCTTGAGCAAGTTGCAAAACCACTGTGTTTCCTAACATACTTCTGAAAGTGCGATATACTCAGTCTCAGTAATAGATAGCAAGACGCAGTCCTGCTTCCTGCTCGCCCATGACACCACATCATGGTTGAGAAGACAGACAAAGCCCGAGGTGGACTTCCTGTTGTCAATCCATCATCTCCAGTCGGCATCACAGTAGCACGTGAGTCGCAGCGAGTCTGATCCTTCAAGACCTCAAAACTAAAGTCCCATATACCGTGTCTTTTTTTAAAAGCAGATGATCCTCTTAACGGCTTACCAGTGTTGTGACCTAGGGTTAACCACGAACCTGCTCACCTGACCTACAGCATAAGTGATGTCAGGTCACGTACCCACCACTGCGTACATGAGCCTCCCGATTGCGGACTGGTACGGGAAGTTTTGCATTTTCTGTCACTCCGCCTCATTGCTTGGGGTCATGGAGGAGGAGAGCTTGTACTCAGAGGCCATAGGGATGTTGATGGGTTTGTAATCCTCCATGTTGTGGCGCTTCAAGACATCCATGATGTAGTTAGTCTGGTTGAGTTCAATAGTGCCTGGTTTGTAGTTGCGGTGGACGGCGATCCCGAGGTAGTACTCGAGAGCACCCATGTTCTGCATCTTGAACCTGCTACTCAGCTGCTCCTTCAGGCCCACAAGAGCCTCATGCGAGGAAGAATACATGATCAAATCATCCACATACAATGCCACAAGAAGCAAGCCACGCCCGTCCACCTGTACATAGACAATGGGATCATTCTTGCAGAGTACGAAGGAGACCTCAGCCATGAAGTTGTCCATCTCCTTGTACCAGATTCGTGGGGCCTGTTTCAGCCCGTACAACGCCTTCACCAGCTGATACACCTTTCCTGCAGGTGCATCCACCCCCTCCAGCACTTCCATGAGTACCTCTTTGTCTAACTTCTCATAAAGGAAAGCCGTTTTGACATCTATCTGATGGATCTCCAGTTCTTTGGCACCAATGACCGCCAGCAGGGACCTCATGGAGGTGAACGTGACGGTCGGTGCAAAGGTCTCATCATACTCGGACCCTGCACACTGAGGGAATCCCTTTGCCACGACCCTTGCCTTGTACTTGTCAATGTTGTTGTCCTGCTTCCGCTTCAGTCTCAGCATCCATTTCGAGTCCACCACGTGAGCATTAACAAGTTTATTTACCAGTACCCATGTACTATTCTCTTCGATGGACGTGAGCTTGCTGTCCATCGCCTCCTTCCATTTGGCTGCATCGGGCCTTGTCAGCACCTCTGTCACAGTGAGCGGCTCTCCTGGAGCCAAACAGGACCAGCTCAATCCAGTCTAGCCTCCGATGTCAGCGTCACACTGTGGAGTTTGTTTTCTTTGCCGGGTGCCATGGCGCGGTATTGCTGGTGCTTCATCTTTGCTCTACTACTGCTCCTGTGGTACAGGCTGCCCTGAAGTTAAACCTTCCTCTAGTGAAGAGCCACTTGCCTCCGAGCTGGTCTCAGAGGACTCGCACGTCTCCGACTCCATGTCGAAGCCCGTCGCTGCGTCAGCCTGTGCAGCCGGTCTCTATACAACACCACTCTTCTCAGTGGCCTGCCGTACTAGCACCACTTGCGTGTTTTCAGGAGCTTGATCTCCTGATTCCAGCAGCACCAACTACTCTCCCTGTTTTGGAGCTTGCGTGGGATCAATCCACTCTCCCTTGCCTAATATACTCTCATCAAAAGTCACGTCGCGGCTGGTGATAAAACTTCTTGCTGTCAGATCCCACTCATGGTAGGTCTTGTGGGCCATCTCGTAGCCTACCATCATGCACTTTCGCACTCTTGCATTGAGCTTCCCGCCACGCTCTTCCTCCTGGACCTTTGCCCATATGTTGCAGCCAAAAACTCGAATGTATGAGGTATCCGGCTTCTTTTCTGACCACACATCTTGTGACGTCATTTGCTACTTGTCCTTTTTCTTACCACGCCTTCCCAGAGCAGCCAGAATAGTGAGGTTGACAAGGTAGCATGCCGTTCTTGCAGCTTCTGTCCAGAAGTACGATGGGAGTTTTATATCAAAGAGCATGCTACGTACCATGCCAAGGATGGTCTGGTTCATGTGCTCAGCCACACCATTGCTTTGCAGTGTCTAGGGCGTTGTGGGCTGGTGGTTGATCTCGTGTTGCCACAACCAGCCCTTGCATGCTTCATACTCTCCGATGTTATCGCTTCGCAGTACCTTGACATTCTTTCCAATCTACTACTCCACAATGGCGAGAAACTCTAGCAACTTCTCTCTGACCTCTCCTTTGGTTTTGAGGAAGTAGATCCTCACCTTGCGAATGTGGTCGTCGATGAAGGTCAGGGAGTACTTACTGCCACTGTTTGACGCCGTGCGAAAGGGTACATACACGTCGGTGTGAATCAGGTCAAGGGCTGCTTTTGCGTAGTGACCGTTGCGCTCAAAGGGCTTTCGCTTGGTCTTGCCTTGGAGGCAAGGTTCATACAGGTTGTCGTACCCAGTCGCATCCTTCTTGCACCCCTCCATGTCACGAACTCACTGCTATTGCTGCATGACTTGCAACGTGTTGGATCCGGAGGAGAGAGGGAGTCTTGGAGCAGCGAGCATGTGGGACTGAAAGGGCATCACTTGTGCTGAAGAATGGTTGTTGAATCACTCAAAATGATGGAGTACATATAGAGCTAGAGCTTGGGCAAGTCAGCCCTCTCACAAGCCACACAACTTAGCCATGGAGGCTAAGGCTCACACACTAGAGTCCACAATCTCACACAAGGGAGGAAATCAGCCTAAGAATCAGGCTGACCAGTCACACACGACCTAGAGAGCTAGAGAATGCTCTCATGGCACACTCCTAGTGGTCACATCACCCACAAACTCATGGAGAATCGCCATGTGTCCATGGCTAGCACACAAGGATGTCAATAGCATGTGGGAGTTGAATGAGCGTCCACCAAGGTGATCAAGTGCAAGTGGGTGTTGAAGAAGAAGCGGGATGTACATGGCAACTGCGAAAAGTACAAGGTGAGGCTGCTCACAAAAGGCTACTCAAATTAGCAGGGCATTGACTACACTGAAACCTTTGCTCTCATTGCAAAATTTTGCCTTTATGCACACTCTCCTCTCTTCTACAGCAGCTGAGGAGTTTGAGATCCATGACATGGATGTCAAGAAGGCAACCCTTAATTGTGACATGGAGGAGGAGACCTACACGGAGCAGCTGGAGGGATTCGTCATGGACGGCGAGGAGCACCTAGTTTGTTAGCTACAGAAGTCATTGTATGGCCTCAAGCAAGCATCGCGTTCTTGGAACCAGAAGTTGGATGTATTCCTATAGTGCATGGGATTTGAGCGTATAGAGTGTGACTATAGTGTCTATCACCGGCAGCACGAGCATGAGGTCCTCATCATCATCGTTTATGTGGATGACATGCTCCTCCTACCAATAGCATTTTTGTACTTCAGGAGTTCAAGGAGGCGATGCGAGGGGACTTCTAGACGTCTGATCTTGGAAAGCATCATCGGTATCTAGATGATGCCTGAACACAAATCCTGCTCTCTCTTGTATAGTTGTTATATCAAGGACCAACTGTAGTGGTTCATCATGTAGAAGCAAAATCTATCAATACGCCGCTTGAGATGCGAGAGTACCTTCTGAAATTTAGTGGAGAAGCAGATGTAGTTGAGCGGCAAAAGTACCAGAGCACCATTGACAGTCTTATGTACCTCATAGTGGCAACAAGGCCGGACCTTGCAAAGATGAAGATTGTTGGAAAAGGGGCCATCTGACTAAGTTTCAGGTCCACGGGAGCAAGTTCTAAGAAACTACGAGTTGCCTACTCTGATGGACAACCCAACTTCACCATTCAAAAGATCATGCAACAAAATGCATACGGTCCAAGTTTCAGGCCGATCCAACAGTCGGTTTTGGGATTTCTAGAAATTTCAGGGTCATCAATCGTCGGTGTTTGGGTGACCAAGGGCGATGGCTCCATGCCTTAGCTGGAAAAAGGAAAATGCCAAGAGGTCGAGGGTCAAGACCTGATAGGGAAAATATCCAAAAAGGTCCAAAATTCTTGGATTGCCTTATCAAAGTGTATTGACTAGGAGAAGATACATCTCCTTATGTTTTAGGTGAGATGACATCCTTGTGTGCTAGCCACAGACACATGGCAATTCTCCATGGATTTGATCGTTACGTGACCACTAGAAGTATACCATGAGAAACGTTTCCAGTTGTCTAGGTCATGTGTGAGTGGTCAGCCTAATTACAAGGCTGATTTCCTCTCTTCCGTGACATTATGGACTCTAGTGTGTCTACCTTAGCCTCTATGGCTAAGTGGTATGGCTTGTGAGAAGGCTAATTTGCCCAATCTCTAGTGAGAGAGGGAGCCTTAGAGCAGCGAGCATGTGGGACTGAAAGGGCATCATTTGTACTAAAGAATGGTTGTTGAAGCACTCAAAATGATGGAATACATATAGAGCTTGAGCTTGGGCAAGTCAGCCCTCTCACAAGCCACACAACTTAGCCATGGAGGCTAAGGCTCACACACTAGAGTCTATAATCTCACACAAGAGAGGAAATCAGCCTAGCAATCAGACTAACCACTTGCACACGACCTAGAGAGCTAGAAAATGCTCTCATGGCACACTCTTAGTCATCACATAACCACAATCCCATAGAGAATCGCCATGTTCTCATGGCTAGCACATAAGGATCTCACCTCACCGTAGAACTAAAGGGAGGTACCTTTTTCCTAGTCAGCACACTCTGACAAGGCAATCCAAGAATCTAGGACCTTTTTGGATATTTCTCCCATCAGTTCTTGACCCTGGACCACTTGCCTTTTTTCTCTTCTCAGACTAAGGCATGGAGCCATCGCCCATGGTCACCCAGGCACCGACGGTCGATGACCACGGAAATTTCGAAAATTCATATCTCTCAATCAGATCGTTGGATCGGCCTGAAACTTGGACCGCAGATAATTTGCCACCTGATCTTTCAAAGGATGAAGTCCGATTGATGATGAGAGCAAGCATCTGGTAGTTTCCTGGAACTTGCTCCTATGGACCTTAAACTGAGCCGGATGGCTCCTTCTCCAACAATCTCCCATTTTGCCGTAGTCAGAGTGGGCTGCGTCCACATGACTTCATGCAGAACTGCTGCTTCTCACGGGTCACTGGCTTGGTACACAAATGAGCGACCCGCATGCTGGTTGGACTAAATTCCAACTTGATAGTGTTGACCTGATATGCTCCTTGTCCATCGCTGACATTTGGACAGGCACAGGACAGATTAGGCATGCACTGCTCCCTTGGAGTAAGTCCCCTAAGTCTGTTCCTAATAGACAAGGCATGTAATGCTCCTTTGGAGCAAGTCCCCTTGGTCTAAACTGGATAGTATAGCCAACAAACACTCCTGAGGACAACTCCTCTGGCTTAGGCGTTCCAGAGTTAGATTCTGGAGCACGAGGTTACTTGGTCAAATCCCAGCCAAGTGACTAATTTTCTTTGTGACCAAAAGGGGGACAAGAAGGTTCTAAGAGGCATCTTAGAATATTCCAAGGTCCTTTCTGGTGGCTGGCGCCACTTGGCGGTCACAGGGAGTGCCATGTAGGCAAGGGGATGACACAATCCAGATTGCCCCAAAGTGGCTCATCCAAGGAGCCACTACGCGCCTAGGCTAGAGGCTGGCTCTATGACTATAAGAACCTGTCAGTTGCCTTTCATTGAGTACAGTTCTAACCTTTGAGACTCCTCACAGAGTTTTCCACTAGAGGCAGACACTAAAGAAGCATTGGTTGGTCTAAGCCCTAGGAGTTAGCTCCTCGCCCGAAAGTGACCAGGTGCTAAGGACACAGTGCAAGGAAGTCATTCCTATGAACAGCTTAGTGTGGAACCTTGGCTCTGAGGGTGATATCACCTCTTGGTTGCAATACCAAGAGCGGTCGGCGGGAACCATTGTGTCGGAACCCGTTTTCTAGACCGTCGCCTAAAGCAGGTTGACAAAGGGATATGGGCCCACACTGACTAGTTGTAAGGCACGCTTCTGCGCACTCTCTCGTCCTTTCTATATTGCAGCGCGCATCAGCTCCATCAGCTTCATCTGCTCCATCTGCTCCGTCAGCTCCAACGGCGGGTGCTGGCACTTAGCGAACAACGGCCGAGGATAAGCTCTGTCCTCAGAGGTATGACCCTTGGACCCTAACGAGGATAAGCTCTGCCCTTGGAGGCACGACTCTGGGTTCGCTAGTGTGTGTTCTTCTCTGTTTGCAGGTGATCAACGGCTAAGGGGTAAGCAACGGTTCTGCACCACCTAAACCGGTAGCAGACAAAAGCCTACATCAGCCTACATCGGCCTCAAGGAAGCAGAGAAGCAGAGAAGCAATATGACGACACCCACAAAGCTCACTCTTGAGCAGGTCAATGGTGAGATGTCTAAGTTCACAGAGACAGGTTTTTCCTTGTAAAAATGGAAATTTGAGATTTTCATGAGGGTGTGTGGCTACTTGAAGATGTTCCTTGGAGAACAGGTTAAACCTCCAAAAACAGATGCTGGATATGAAGCGTGGAGTGTCAAAAATGACATGGCACTTGCGATTCTTGTGACATCAGTGCATGAGTCACAACATATCCACCTCCAAGGTATCACACATGCATCAAAGGCTTATGAGAAGCTTGCATGTGTACACCAATCAACGGCTCTTGCAAATCGCCTCTTCATCCTTCAGAAGCTGATTTCGATGAGGGTGAGCAAGGGAGAGTCGATTCCAGACTTCCTACTACAGTTTGAAAGACTGGTGCAACAAGTGACCCAAATGAACTGGGAAATCGACACCAACATGCAGGCCATGATCCTCCTCATGGCGCTACCTGAAAGTTGGGGACCTCTGATCATCGTTTTTGGCGGTTGGAAGGAGGAGGATTTGACGTATGAGGTAGTGTCCGAGTACGTACGCAATGAGGCCATGCGTCGCAGCGGTAGTGAGGCTAACATTTCAGCCTATGCTGCATAGTATGGTGGTCGTGGCAACAACTCCTCTTCTGGTCAGAGTAGTAGCGGAAGCGGTGGCGGTGGAGGAAAGGGCAATGGTGGAAGTGGCAAGGGTTCAAAGTGTCCTGGGAAGTGCCATAACTGTGGCAAGCCTGGGCATTGGGCACGGGAGTGCAGGGCTCCCAAGAAGGAAGATGGAGATCATGGTGGTACATATGAGAGCAAAGCAAAAGGGTAAGAAGGAGTTGACAAACATGATGGCTGAGAGCATGCCGGCAATCAAAGGAGAGGCACTGCTCATGCGTGGAGCCTACGGGTTTGACTCTGGCACCAACCACCACTCTTCAAGGGAGAAGGATGGTTTCATCTCCATTGAGGACACTGAACGTCGCTTCAGGTGTGCCAACGGCAGTGTTGTCCATGCACAAGGTGAGGGAGATAAGTTGATCAACATGAATGTAAACGGTGCTGAAAAAGACTTGAAGCTGGAGAACGTCGTCTTCATGCCGTCTTTTGCGGCAAACCTCTTGTCAGTGTCCAAAATCATGGACAACGACATGACCATCATCTTCACAAAGGAGGAGGCCATGATTGTCAAGAACAAGGACATCAAGATCTCCTATCCCAAGGAGAGTCTTGTCGCACAGGTCCCAAGAGTTGATGGGCTCTACGTGCTACTGACCAAACCCCTTGAAAGTACAAATCATGGATATGCGGCGGTTGAAGAGCCCAAGTCTCCAAAGCCTGATGTTGTACCACAAGTCGTCACCATGGCGGCCAACTCCACCAACACAGATGCTGAGTTGTGGCACAGGCGGTTTGGCCATGTGGCCGACAGCACACTACAAGCTATGTAGTAGCACGAAATGGTTCATGGGATGGAGGGATGCAAGGCCAAGGATGAGGGAAAGTGCAAGAAGTTGTGTGAGTCATGCCTCCAAGACAAGGCAAAGAGAAAGCCCTTTGAGCGTAATGGGCAACGTGCGGCAGAAATCTTGGACCTGATTCACTCTCATGTGTGCGGACCATTCCGCACTCCTTTGAATGGAGCCAGCAAGTATTTATTGACCTTCATCGATGACCACATTCGCAAGATGTGGATCTACTTCCTCAAGACAAAGGGAGAGGTCAAGGAGAAGCTCCAAGAGGTTGTCGTAATGGTAGAGCGGCAGACAAGCAAGAAGGTCAAGGCACTACGGACAGACAAATTTGGTTAGTAGGAGGCGTGCAAAGACTGGTTGAGCCAATAGGACATCAACCACTACACCACCACGCCTTACACTCCCCAGAGTAATGGCGTTACCGAACGGATGAACCAGACTATCCTCGGCATGACACAAAGCATGCTCTTTGACGCCAAACTCCCACCTCACTTCTGGGCTAAAGCTACAAGAACAGCGTGCTACCTTGTGCATCTCACTCCGGCAGCCGCGCTTGGAAGGCGTGGTAAGAAGTAGCAAGAGAAACAGCTCAGGACACCACAGGAGGCTTGGTTAGGGAAGAAGCCAGACACCTCACACTTGAGGGTCTTTGACTGTATTGTCTGGGCAAAGATCCAAGCAAGAGAAGGAAGTGGCAAACTGGATGCACGTGTTCGCAAGTGTGTAATAGTCGGATACGACACTACACACAAGGCGTACAAGTTGTGGGACCAAGCGGCTGGAAAGCTTATTAGGAGCCGAGATGTCGAGTTTCAACAAAGGACCCTCGGTAAGGGAGATTTGCTGGATCTTGTCCATGCTCCCAAATCAAGAGAGTGGGTTGTGTTGCTCGAGTCAGGTGATCAAGCACTTGAGAACTGGCAGATGGTGCCAATGAAGGAGGTGTTACAAGGAGAGTGGGTGTGCAAGCTGACACAGCGACGGACTCTAACACTGACTCTGAGTTGTCCGAGGCCTCTGACTCAAACTCTGAGGCCCGTGGCTCTTCCTCAAAGAGCGGATCACTGGCAGTGCTGGAGCAACACAAGCAACTAAGCCTTGAAGCACCACTAGCAACAAACAGGCATAGTACGCACCAGAAGAAACCTCCGTCCAAGTATGATACTGAGAGTGCGGAATGGACCGGGCTCACCGTCACGCACTGCCAGAATGACCCTAATGTCTATGTGCGGGAGGATGAGCAAGGCTTGATGGTGGTTACACTTTATGTGGATGACCTGATCATCTTCTCGTCATTAGTCAAGCTGTTGAACAAGCTGAAGACAGATCTCAGAAACAAGTTCAAGATGGAGGACATGGTTCCGCTCGATTTCTACCTCGGGATAGCCGTCCTCTGCAATCAAGCAGCAGGCACCATGGAGCTGAACCAGACCAAGTACATCATGGAGGTCCTCAAGCGCTACAACATGGAGGACTGCAAGCCCATCAACACACCCATGACAACAGACATCAAGCTCTCCTCCTCCATGAGCCCCAGCACAAAAGCAGAATGGCGTGAGATGGAGAACATTCCCTACCAGTATGCTGTTGGCAGCCTTATGTACGCCATTGTGGGAACACGCCCTGATATTTACTATGCTGTGGGACAAGTGAGCAGGTTTGTGGCCAATCCAGGGCCACAGCACTGGCAAGCAGTCAAGCACATCATGCGCTATCTACAGAAGAGAAGATACATAGAACTCCAGTTTGGAGGCCAAGAGGGATCTGACCCGCTGCGGCTGGTGTGTTACACAGACGCCGACAGGGGAGGAAGAATCGATGACAGAAAATCTACCTCAGGCTTTGTGTGCCTCCAGAGCGATGGTGCAGTCTCCTGGACAAGCAGAAAGCAAGATTGTGTCTCCCTCTCTACCGCTGAGGCAGAGTACATCGCTCTATCAGAAGCATGCAATGAGACACAATGGCTACGTAGTTTGCTTGCCGAGATGAAAGTGCCACAAACGGAAGCAACAGAGGTCCGCATTGACAACAAGAGTGCCATGAAAATGGCACAGGATGATGTCATCTCCCGGCGGACTAAGCACATCGACATTAGGTACCACTACTCACGCGACCTGGTCGCAAAGAAGATCGTGGACCTGGAATACGTGGAGACCAAGAAGATGATCGCAGATTGCATGACAAAGGTGCTGGACAGCAAATTGCACTTGGTAGGTACTCGAGGCATCAGTATGGTCAACGCAATGGACGAAGACTGAGGCCAAGACTGCTGGAGAGAAGAGAGATCTCACAGCTAATGGATAGAGGTGCAAGGAAGAGTATGTTGGCCTGATATGCTCCTTGTCCATCGCTGACATTTGGACAGGCACAGGACAGACTAGGCATGCACTGCTCCCTTGGAGTAAGTCCCCTAAGTCTGGTCCCAGTAGACAAGGCATGCACTGCTCCTTTGAAGCAAGTCCCCTTAGTCAAAACTGGATAGTATAGCTAGCAAACACTACCTACGACAACGCCTTGTGGCTTAGACGTTCCAGAGTTAGTCTCTGGAGCGAGAGGTTACTGGGTCAAATCCTAGCCCAATTACAAGTTTTCTTTGTGAGCAAAAGGACAACAGGAAGGTTCTAAGAGGCATCTTAGAACATTCCAAGGTCCTTTCTGGTGGCTGGCGCCACTTGACGGTCACAAGGAGTGTCAGGTAGGCAGGGGGATGACGCAATCCAGATTGCCCCCAAAGTGGCTCATCCAAGGAGCCACTGCGCACCTAGGCTAGAGGTTGGCTCTAGGACTATAAGAACTTGTCAGTTGCCTATCATTGAGTACAGGTCTTACCTTTGAGACTCCTCACAGAGTTGTCCACCAGATGCAAACACTAAAGAAGCATTGGTTGGTCTAAGCCCCAGGAGTTAGCTCCTCGCGCGAAAGTGACCAGGTGTTAAGGACATAGTGCAAGGAAGTGATTCCTATGAACAGCTCAGTGTGGATCCTTGGCTCTGAGGGTGATATCACCTCTTGGTTGCAATACCAAGAGCGGTCGGTAGGAACCATTGTGTCGGAACCCATTTTCTAGACCGTCGCCTCAGGCAGGTTGACAGATAGCACCCTTCTGTACCATGTGCCCGATGAAGTGATATGCAATGCCAATGTGCATGGTGCTTAGGGTTCTTGGCGAGTGCGATTGCGCTTTGGTTGTGGACGTGCACAAGAACTGGAACTGTTGCACTCCCACTCATCTCCGCCATGAGACACTGAAGACAAACTGCTTCCTTGGCTCCAAAACTGATAGAGACGTACTCAGCTTCTGTGCTTGAGGTGGCCACGACCACCTGCCGCTTGTTGCACCAGCTGATGGTCCCGCCATTCATGAGGAACACATTTCCAGAGATGGACTTGTGGTCCTCAAGGTTTGAAGCCCAATCTGCGTTTGTGTAGCCGATGATGTTGTTGTCGTTGCCATTGAAGTTGATGCCGATGTTGATGGTTACAGCAAGGTAGCGGAAGATCCGCTTCATTTCCTTCTGGTGCTCATGTACGGGGTTTGTCATGTGCTGGCTCACATCGTTCACAGCCTGTGCAAGGTCTAGCCTGGTTCCCACCATCAGGTACATGAGACTGCCAACAATGCTTTGGTGATTCTGCCGCTCAGCTGCATCTACTTCTCCACTGAAACTCACGAGGTAGTGTCACGTCTCCAGTGGTGTTCCAATGGGTTTTGCCTCTGCCATGCCAAACCGCTACAAAGATGTAGCGACTCTGCTATAGCGAGAGAGAGCGTGATTTGCGGTCACGCGTGATCTGGATGCCAAGGAAGGATGACGCCTCCCCGAGATCAGACATCTGGAAGCGCTTCTGCATGGCCTCCTTGAACTCCTACATTGCAGACATGCTGTTGGAAAGGAGGAGCATGTCATCTACATAGACAATGATCATGAGGATCTCACGCCCATGTTGCCAACGATAGACGCTGTAGTCGCACTCGCTGCATTTGAATTCAATGCACTGCAATGCCGCATCCGATTGCTGGTTCCAAGCACGTGACGCTTACTTGAGGCCGTATAGCGACTTCTGTAGCTTGCAAAACAGGTGCTCTTGGCCATCCATGACGAATCCCTCTGACTACTCCATGTATATCTCCTCCTCCAAGTCACCGTTCAAGAATGTCGTCTTGACATCCATGTCGTGGATCTCAAAGTCCTCAGCTGCTACATACCAGAGGCGCGTGCGCATAGATGTAAACTTTAGAACAAGGACAAAGATTTCTTTCTAGGCAATGCCCTCCTGCTGTGAGTAGCCCTTGGCGACCAGCGTTGCCTTGTACTTTTCCAGGTTGCCATCTACTCCCCGCTTCTTCTTGAACACCAACTTGCACTTGATCACCTTGCGTCTAGATGGACGCTCAGTCAGCTCCCACGTGTCGTTATCAAGCTGTGACTGTATCTCCTACTACACAGCTTGCGCCCGATTTGCTACATCTGGTGTAGTCATGGCCTCCTTGTATGACAAGGGCTCATCTGAATCTGCTACAACTACGACGTTCATGTGTTCTGGTTTCTGCAACATCAAGAAATGGCCGTGCTCACCAGGCTTGTAGCGCATCCTAAGAGGATAGGGTACCTGGGACCTGGTGCTGAAGCGTTAGCGGGCTTCTCGCGTAGTGCTGCTGGAACAACTACTTCTGCTGGTGGTGCTACATCTCCCTCTTCTGCTTCAAATGATGAGGCTACTGCATCTGTTGCATCTGACATGGGAGAGTAGGGTGATTCTCCCATTTTCACAGTATAAGAAGGATCAGGAGAGATTAGGTCAGGAAGGATATCTGCTCCCACTGCCTTGTCAGCTGCTGGCTCTGCTGCCTCTTCACAGACAATGTTGGTGTCGATGATGTTGCTCTCTTTGAAGATGGCATCCCTGGAGATGATGACATGGTCTGTATCCCTCTCGTAGAGGCGATAGGCCCTGCTTTCCATGTCATAGCCGATCATCAGCATCTGTGCGCTCTTCGTCCACTTCTGCCGCTTCTCCTTCGGCATGTGCATGTGTGCCAAGCTCCTAAACGTGCGAAGATGACCCACGCTCGGTTTCTTGGCCAACCACGCCTCTTACAGCGTCATCTCCTCCAGGGCCTGAGTTGCACTGCGGTTCTTGATGTATACCGCAGTGCTCATGGCTTCGGCCCAAAAGTCGTATGTGAGCCGAGCCGCGTGCAGCATGGAGCGTGCCAACTCAACGATGGTGCGGTTGGAACATTCTGCTATACCATTCTGTAGTGACGAGTTAAGTGCGGTACGTTGTCCCTTACTTCCAGGTGCTGCCAGGTAGTCGTGGAACTCCTTGCTCAGATACTCTCCACCGCGGTCATTGCACAACGCCTTGATTTTCTTGTGAGTTTGGTTCTCCACCATTACCTTAAACTCCTTGAACCTGTCAAAGCACGAGTCCTTGGAAGCAAGGAAGTACACAGCAGTGTAACGGCTCAAATCATCAATGAAGGTCAAAAAATACCCAGAGCCTCCAAAGCTCTGGGTCTGCATCAGGCCACACAAGTCCGTGTGGACCAGCTCCAGCACCTCCTTTGCACGCTCTCCAACGCCTCGCGATGCTGTTTCCCTTCCAAAGAGCCGATGTACAACTGCTGCTCAAAGTTGGAGATGGTGGGCAAGTCACGCACCATCTACTTCGCTTGAAGCTCCTACAAGGCGCGCATGCCAATGTGGCCATAGCGCGCATGCCAGATCTCACCATCTGTTGCTTGCACCACTGCTGCAAGAATTTGTTCACGCGTGATCTTGGTCATCTCCAACAGGCGGTACATGTCGCCCTCCTTCACCGACCTGGCCAACTCCTCTCCTGTGTCCTTGTTGAGAATGTAGTCATAGTCATCATCAAAGACAACACACAGTCCTGTATTGGTAAGAGAGGAGACTGAGAGGAGGTTGAAAGTACCATTAGGTACATACTACACACCATGGAACACTCCCACTTCAATGCCATGTGGGGTCTCCAACCACATCTCCACAATCCCAATCCCCTCAGCATAAACCACCCGATCATCACCCATAGCGATAGGACGAGGAGGGATGGACAGCAGCTGCATAAACCACTCCTTGTGATGTGTCAAGCTCTTGGTACACCCTTAGTCCTTGTACCATGCGAGATCCGCCTTGTCCACCTGCGACATGTCAGACTTTGCCATGAAGTGACGGTCGCGCACCTCCTTGGCCACATTCATGTTGCCAAAGTGGCGCACACCACCTCGTTGTTGCTGCTGTTACTGTTGTTGATGCTGCTGTGACTGCTGGTGTTGTTGCTTCTTTGGAGACTACTGCTTTTGCTGCTGCTGCTGCTCCTTCTGGTCCGTGTTGAGCTTGAAACACTCCTTTTTGTAGTGTCCCTCTTTCTGGCAGTAGTGGCATTTGCCTTTCTTCTTGCCTCTTTGCTGCCGAAACTGCATTACGACACAATTTCACCTGCACCAGGTGTGTGTAGATGAAGTCAAGGTCAAGAGTGGGCTGGCACTCCAGCGCCTCACACCGTGTCGTAGCTGGTTGGGAGTCCCCACAGGGTTGCCTACCGCTGTCAACTGCTTCGCCAGTTCCTTTGCCCTGTTGAGGTACACCTCCATCCCTTCACCACCCTATATTCTCAGTGTCATCATCTTCTCCGCCAAAAGCATGAGGAATGCAGGATTCTTGCTCTCATACTTTTTGCACAATGCGTCCCACCCCTCTTTTGTAGTAGCCTTCTCACTTACGTATTGGAGATACGGGTTGGAGATGGTGTTGACAAGCAGCCTGTAGGCTTGCCTATCCTTCTTCTTCCATTCCTCATATGCTGCTGGTGTTATTGTAGATGACCTTGCATCTGCTACATCTTCTTGTGGCGTTTTCCCCGCCACCACCTGCGTTGCAGTGATGCCTTTTGCCTATGGAGGCGGAGCACGCTCGTCGCCGCTCACCACCTCCCACAAGCCCTTCTCCTCCAAAAGATGGCAGGTACGAATCTTCCAAAACGTGAAGTTGGCGCACCCTTCCAGCCTCTCCAAGGGAAGGGATGCTGTCACAATGCCTGCTGCTGCCATTTTGAGCCTTGGTGATGCTCAACGCTGCCCTTGGATGGCGGCGCTACCCCTGCTTCTATTGCTGCTTCTAGCAGAAATATGTCTGAATGAAAATTGACTAAAGATGCCAGCAGACTGGAAGTTTGGAAAAACAGAGCCCACCACTGGAAAATGCAACTCAAAAGATTTCAGATCGACCCATAAAACAGGGTCATCAACAGATTTTGAAAGTTATGGCCTCTCGAAAACAGGGTATGCTTTTGCTCCTACTCCAACTCAGACCAGCCATCTGGTAAATGGCGTCTCTCCCAAACGAATCACTAGAATGAAAATATGTTTTCACCAATGGAAAGCTTAGGAAAAATACTACGATTCGCATGTGCCACGTTTTACATTTGACAAAGAAACAAGAGCGTTATGGTCATCACAAGGCGACAGTCTTCCTCATAGAGAAGAGTGTAGCCATGGCCGATCTCGTTTTGAGCATTTCTCTCAATCCGACCATTGGATCGTCGCGCTTTTGGGCTCGTTGGAAAGCTTGTCTTGCAAACTTGACGATCCAGTGGTCGGTCATCACATTTAGTCAAGGTTTGACCCTAACTTGTCACTTTCAAAGTGACGGCCTGCACTGGCTGAAACTAGCAGATATTGGCTCTGATACCAAATGTTTGAACTGTAGGAGAGAGGGAGCCTTGGAGTAACGAGCATGTGGGACTGAAAAGGCATCCGTTGTGATGAAGAATTGTTTTCTAATCATTCAAAATTATGGATTACATATAGAGCTAGTGCTTGGGCAAGTCATCCCTCTCACAAGCCACACCACTCAGCCCTGGAGGCTAAGGCTCACACACTAGAGTCCATAAACTCACACAAGAGAGGAAGTCAGCCTAGCAATCAGGCTGACCACTCACACACGACCTAGAGAGCTAGAAAATTCTCTCTTGCTAGTGGTCCTAGTGGTCACATAGCCCACAATCCCATAAAGAATAGCCATGTGTCCATGGCTAGCACAGAAGGATCTCACCTCATCTAAAAAGTAAGGAGAGAGATCTTTTTCCTAGTTAGCACACTCTGACAAGGCAATCCAAGAATCTAAGACCTTTTGGATGTTTCTCCAATCAGTTCTTGACCCTGGACCTCTTGCCTTTTTTTCTTTTCTCAGGCTAAGGCATGGAGCCATCGCCCATGGTCACCCAGGCACCGGCGGTCGATGACCCTGGAAATTTCAAAAATCCATATCTCTCAATCGGACCGTTGGATCCACCTGAAACTATACCGTAGACAATTTGCCACCTGATCTTTCCATTGGTGAGGTCCGATTGACATCAGAGCAAGAATCTGGTAGTTTCCTGGAACTTGCTCCTGTGGACCTGAAACTGAGTCGAATGGCTCCTTTTCCAACAATAAGTACTTTTCACTTGTCTCTCATTCATTACATTTCTTACCTTTGAGACTCCTAACATGGTTTTCCACCAAAAACAGACACTAAAGACGTATTCGTTGGTCAAAGTTCCAGGAGCTAGCTCGTCATGTGAAAGAGATCGGGTACTGATGTCACAGTGGAAACTTGTGATTCCTATGAACTTCTGAGTACAAATTTCCTATTCCGAAGAGTAGACGAAAAGCACTATTGTGTTCGCCTTGTTTTCTAGTCCATGGACTTAGGCTCGTTGAAAACTCTGTCGTTGTCTCAGCCTGCATAGCCACTCTTTCTACTACAATTTCATCTTGCTTCACTAGCACCATCTGCTACTTCTCGGGTGTCTTATCACCTCATTTGAGAAACAAATTCCACTTAGTCAATGTGGGAGCATGGACACAATCCAGAAGCTCTCCCTTGTCGAGTATCCTCTCATCGAACTCAATGTTTTGGATATTTATGAGCTTTCCAGTTGCTTTGTCCCATGGTGCATGTGCCTTGTTATTTGATCTAGATGGGAGAGGTATCCTTGGAGCAAGTGTGCATGTGGGACTGAAAGGTCATTGTTTATGCTGAAGAATGATTGTTCAATTATTGAAAATAATAGAGTACACACTGAAAAAGACGCTGGGTTCACTAATGCCGTATTCACTCAACACTACAACCTTAAAGGCGTTCAGCACAAGCAAACAGTGCCACATACCGCACGATGCTGCACACTGGCCATATATGCATATTTTCTTGACAATGAGACCGTTATGGTTTTCAACCTAACGGATCCAGGTTTTCCACATCAAGAACCTCGTGTTTGAACCAAGGAATTTTATCCCACACCATGTGAGTGTGTTCTTCCAGAATAATCATGAAATAATGCTTTCTGGACATGGTTGGTTCCTTGATGTAGCGAAGATGAAGGTGTAACTGTTCAACCGTTGTGTTGATGTTGGAATAAGACAACCATCTCTCTGAGTGTGGCATGGCTGATATTTACCAACTGCTTGTCCCAAAGCTCCATTCTTTCAGAAGAGACAGATGTTGTTGCAGCTGGATTCACAACGTCAGAAGTCATCGAAGTGGCCTCAGTAGGATAGTGTATATCAGAAGTAGCCTTCTTTGCATTTGTAGTGTCCAGAACTGTTAGCTTGCAAACTTGGTTGGCCACAGCCAAGATTGTATATTCCCATACAACATCACTCCCCCATGACCCATGTCAACTGTGTTCATGAACAAGACACGGTGATGTGAAATAGATGTAGTATAACAATGTTAGAACAACATTTGGATGTTCACCGTTGAGATGCAACGCATGCACAAATCCGGACACCCCATGACACATCACAAAGACAACATGGAGCCGAGTTTGGCGGTCGACAGTGCACATTCAAAATGAGCACGACCCAATGCATTCGTCAAGAAGTCAGCAATTTGGTGCTTTGTACTGATCCACACCACGTCAACCCATCTCTGCTCCCACAAACCACATACAAAGTGATACTCCACATCAATGTGTTCTGTGCGAGCATGGAAAACATTATCACTACCAGCAATATCAACTGTGTTATGATGAAAAACGATGCATTTCACTGGTTGAAGCAGTTCACAAAACAAGCGATGCAAAAAACACTATACCAAGCTCCTACACAAATGGCAGCATAATCAGCCTCTATTGTGTTGCGGATGATATAACCCTACTTCCCACTCTTCCACAACAGTGTTGTATTGCCAACAAGGAACACATACCATGTGCGGCTCTTCCCATCATTGCTCCATGCCCAGTCACTGTGGGTAGATCTAGACACAAAAACCAATGCATGGGCCCAAAAAAAATCCCATTGAGTGGTGTTTGTGACACATACCGCAGGACGCATGCAGCCGCCTCCAAATGATGAGTGCGTGCACTCTGATAGGACAATGTTAGCAAGTTTACTACGAAGGCCATGTCGAGTAGCGTAGTTGTGACCAAGCACATGAGGGAGCCGATGAGGCACAAGTTCAAAGTCGCATCCACAGGGTCAACCGGTTTCATCAGCATCGGCCCATCGGGGGTCATGGGATTAGACACAAAACGGACATCAGTCAAGAGGTCAATGAAGCACTCCCCGAGGGTCTCAATGTACCTATTGTTGTGGTTATGAAGTATCCTGTACTCGTAATCTCAAACAATCTCCAACCCGAAGAAAACCTGAGCCTCACCAAAATCTTTCATCTTGCATGTAGCTTGTAGCAGATCCTTGACCTACTGGACCGCTGTCATGTCTGGTAAAACAATCAGGGATCATCAACGTACACTATGATTGCCACAAAAGTGGCACATGTTTTTCCAAGAAAGAGGGATGGATCAGTGTCGCTCCTACTTTATCCTCGCCGCTCGAGTGTCGAACTCCTCTCACTGTTCCAATACCTACATGATTGTTTGAGTCTGAACCAGGCTTTACCGTGACACCACACACAGCTCGTCCCATTTTGAAAACCAGGCAGTTGAACCATGTATATCTCTTCATCTAACTACCCATGGAGGAATGCATCATTCACGTCCTTTTGATGGACCTCCTAGTTATGCTACGCTGCAAGAACAAGGAGGACACGTGTTGTGTCCATCCTTTTGATGGGTACAAATCTGGCCTAAAAGTCTACCCCTTGTACTTGGGAAAAGCCTTTTGCCACAAGACGGACCTTGTAGTGATCCATCAAGCCGTCAATCTTCTTCTTCATGCAATAAACCCATCTCGCCTTCACAGCCTTCCGACTTGGAGGCAGATCAACGACCTTGTATATCTCGTGCTCAGCTAGGGCAGCCATCTCTTCTTTCATGGCTGTCACCTGTTGCTCCGAGTCAAGCCGTAACCGTAACTCATTCAGCAAGTCGGGGTCTGGTAGCACATTGGCCAAGGCACGCTGCACACAAGCTTGCACAATGTGTGAAACATCACACACGGTCGAGACGTTTACTACAGTCTGAGCACAAATGTGCTCACGTTGCAGCGGTGCATATCCTACCACAGTCTCTGGCAAGATTACAGCCTAGACAGACAACCCAAGTACCTTTGTGCCAGGCTCCGCCACTGACAACCAGATGGGCCCAAACTAACCTAGGTCGACGTGGACTCAGGGTTGGACGCTGGGTAGTGGGTGGTCATAGACGAAGGCGACCACCTACCTCCTGAGATTATGAGTGTGTGGATGATGATGACTCAGGTGCATAGGCAGTACGAGTAGAACTAGGAGGAGAGCCACACAGGGTTATAGGCAGTGAGGGGATTACTCTACGTGGACTCACGTAAGGGGATTCAGGAGGTGAGACCTGAGACAAAGAGAGTATCAGACTAGCAAAGAGAATGAACTGATCAAAAGCCAGGTCCGAGAAAATTGAGGAGATAGAAGGCTCGACAGAGGATGGGATACGAGCTGGAGAGGTAGAGGAAGGGGACGTAGTATCAATGACGGGTGATGAGACAGGCAGCGCAATAGGTGTGGGGGGTATTGTTGTGATAGCATAAAGAACAGGCAAAGCAGAGGGTGATGAAGCGACGGTACACGTAGATATACCCGACCTGACGGGATCAGCCTCATGAAGCCCAGGTGCCGCTACGGAAACAGAAGGAACCGACAAAGGAGAGGGTGACACAGCAATAGGATCCACAGGTGTGTTGTACTTGACGAGAATAGCCGCATGAGAACCCTCTCCCACACACTGGGGGCATGGACAAGATGCAGGATGATAGAATAGGAATGCATTTAGAGCAGGTAATATTGTGCGTATGACTCAAGAAAGATAGTATCGCGTGACTCAACGATACGATGCCTATCCAGGGTCCAAAACTACCAAGCTTTGGACTGGGATGCGATACCAAGGAACAGACAAAGACGGCCACAAGGAGACAAGTTGCTACCCTGCTGGACGTTTGGGACCCAGATGTATGCCGAACAACTCCAAACACGTGCCAGGTAGAGATCAGCACGATGGCCAAACCATCGCTCATCATGGGTGACGTGGCAAGGAAGTGGGTCATGAGGCACACGGTTCTAGACCCATGTCATGTAAGCGATCCCTTTGAAGGCAAAGGCCTTTGAGGGACCAGACTTGACATGCATGGAGCGCATGGCATCCAGCATTGTACAGTCTTGTCATTAAGACACATCATTTTGCTGTGGCATATAAGGGGTGGAGAGTTCATGGGTGACATGTCGCACCTTAGGAAACTAAGCTCCAGGATCCATGAAATCTCCCCCACGGTAAGACAGAAAAATTTTCAACCATTGGTTCATCTAGCTTTTAGCCTTCACTAACCAATGTTGAATGGTGTGTCCTCCATCACTTTTGCAGTGCAGGAAAAACACCCAAAAATGTGGGATATGTCATGTGTGAGAGTGAGGACATGCAAGCTGCACTCAGGATGCGACTAAAGGTAAAGGGCCCATGAGATCTACATGCACAAGCTCCAATAGACAAGGGGTAGTAGAATGGGAAGGGGAAAATGCCACCCGGTGCAATTTCCCTTCGAGACACACAAAAAAATCAATCTGACAAGGTCACTTGTCAAGATCTGACAATCGGTCTTCTCAAAGAAGCTAGGTGAAGGTCGAGGGCAGGCTTGACGCAAATGTGGGAGAGTGATGGAATGCACATGACAAAGATGGCAATCCAAAAACTGTTGATGCATGAACGACAAGGTCTTAGTAACATAGACACATTCAAGCTGCATCGGAGATGCCACAATATGACACGGGACATGGGACAAACTCCCTATTGCAACACCAAAAAGCACCACACATCCCGTTGAGTGTAAAATGATAGTGGACACACCATCGAAATGAGTGGCTATGAGACCAAGACGGTCACAGGTGGGAACAGACAAGAGACTCAACTTGAGATCAGGAATATACAACATGTCTGAGAAAAAAACAGGACCAACAGGGCCATCGAAGTAAACAGTCCCAACCCCATGGACGTGGAGTTGTTGACTCGACTGTGTCTGCACAAAGCAGGCAGAGCGGACAGTACCAACCAAGACAAAATCTCTACAAGGACAGTTCGTGTGATGGGTGGCACCCGAGTCAACAACCCAAGTGCCATCTTGGACGTGCTTTGTTGGGGACACAAATCACAACGTGACCGAACCATCATGAGAAGATGCGGACTATACAAAATCAAAACGTATACGATCAGCCAGGGACTCAATCCACAATGGCAGATCACATGAAAGAACATTCTCCACAGAGTACCTCATAGTCCCATCATACGTAGTGTCATGATAACTGGCACTAGTGAAAACAGTAGGCTCCCCTACACTGTGCATGCAACTTGTACCTCCCTGAGCTGTTGAGTCCACATCGGTGCAAAAGGAAGTTATGAGAGCCCGCTCCAACTCTGTGATACAGACATCGAGTAACCCTGTCCCAGGTGTTGATGCAATAGTAACGTACACCCTACCAACACCACTCCTCGATCGGTTTGAGGAGCCACTGCCGTGACTCACATGAGCCTGCCATGCATCATGCATCGCTCACCCACTCTTGGCAAAGTTGTGCTCATGCAGAAACACTTGTCACTTGTGGTCACCTCCACATTTGCAGCAGAACAGACCAACACCTGGAGCTCCTGAGGGCCCTTGTATCTCCTTCTTCCTTCCTTCCCCTTCCCCTTCCTCTCCTTGCCGAGCACCACCACTACACCACCACTACACCAGAGGAGATGGGTGGAGCTAGTGATGTTGGAGTACCTACAGCAGCTGCGATACGACTAATGGGAGGAAGATAGTGTCCTGCCACCCATACATGATAGTCACGTGTCCAAGGAAACAGAGTGCCGGTCTCCTCCCTGCTCATCAACTATGGAATTGAAGCATTAGAAGAAGTTCAAATACTTCTCATGTGCCTCCAGCATGATTTTAGTTAGTGCCAAGTATTGCAGAGGCATCAACATGCCTAGGTGAGTGCATACACACAGTGCACGATCCCAGTATGCATCTATAACCTTGATATCCCCCTGGAATAGGGGGGTGAACTCCCAAACACACTCATTCAGGTCAGCCTGACCGACCCTTTTATGAGTGGTGAGAACGAGCTGCCACGTCCCAAAAGGGTCTGCACCCGTGTAGTAAGATCAGCCAGGTAGGTTTTGACATCCAAAATGGAGTCCTATAGAAAGGGAAGGACAAGTGCACGAACTTCTCTGGCTGCTGAAGAATACTGTGCAACATCTGTGGCATTGTAGTTGGATAATTAATAGGGCAGAAACCCTTCTGTAGTAGTCCATGTATGGAGCTGGAACTCCTAAACCTCAAACCCAATCAATTCTTAGTATTGAGGAGGTGGGAATTCAAAGTCCTTTACTAGACGTCCAGTTGGCATGATCAAGCCTAACACTACTGTGCCCCCAAAGCCAGCTTGCCATCGCACTGGTGGTGTGTAGCATTGCAGCAAGGACACAGATGACACAAAATAGTGTGCTCAGACCGATTGCATGAGGCTTTGCACATATTGATTTTTTCTCTGCTCAAGCTAAAGTGAGGCCACTACTACTATTGTTGCTGCTACGGTTGCTGCTCGTGTGGCTGCTACTGCTGCGCTAGCGGCTACTTCTGTGGCTACTACTGCTGATGTTGTGTCTGCTCATGTTGCTGAGCAGGGGTGCTGGTCGATGATGCAAACGCACTCTCAGATGCTTGTTGAACTGGTTGGACAGGCATTTGGAACAGTAGCATCTGCTGATTGGCCAGAACGTTGTTTAAGATGGCCTCAATTGACTGCAATTTTACATCCTGGGCATCTAGTTGCTGAGTTGTTGGACTTGTAGGATGCTGAGACCCATCTCTTGCGGGTGGGGTGTCATCCCGACCCGTTGGCCAAGCACCTGACATTGGGAATAATCAAGGCAGGGTGGATGCAAAGTCCAAGCTGAGTGGCAGCACTGCCGGAAACATTTTGACAGCAATATGCCATTCGCTTTGTCGGAAAACTACATGGCAGGACCCGAGGCCAGTTGTCTAGGCTATGTACCACAGTCATGAAGGGCGAGAGGTAGATCCCAACCCGAAGAGGTGCCAAAGAGAGAAGGAAGAGGGAGGAGGATCAAACTAACCAATGTGTGGTCGATGTGTGGCCGACAACATGACGCCGCTACTGTTTCTTAAGGTGTAGTCCAGCGACTACAGCATGTGCTGAAGTTGCACTTGAGTGACGTAACTCCTTCTCAGGTTGAAGCTTAGCAGATGCGGCCTGTCCTTAGGACACAGCCCAGCGGCTGCTATGGTTGCTGGTGCTGCAGCCCAGCGGCTGCAATGGTTGCTAAAGTCACAGACCAGCGGCTTCGGCTTCTACTCAAGGTGAATGCAATCTATTCTAACCTCAGTCAGTGACAATTGCATTTCTTCGAACAAGGAGGCACAGGTTAGGTCCCATTTTTTATAATTTTCTTTTCATGAAGAAAATTGATACGAGAGCTGATTATGACATTTTTGCTCACGATTGATGAGGGACAAATAAACCCTTACGTTGTGTTGCATTTCTAGTGCCGTTTTATGAATGGATTGTTGGTTAATATAACAAATAATAATCTAGAGAATAGCATTTCAGCCGTCCAACTGTACAATCTAACGACAAGTACAGTGTCTGGGACTACTTTGTTCTCCATGATAAAGAGTAGGGAAAAAGTAGAAAGGTAGGCCCTCGAACGGTATCATGAAAGGAAAGGTATCATGAAACAAATAGAAAGTCGCACAAAGTAGAAAGTATCCTCACTTGGAAAACTATTATGTACTGTAAGCCCTTCTTTGACTGTTTTGGTTGTTTGCGTTGCGAAGGAGCAAAACAGTCCTTCAAAGGACTGGTAGGCCCTTCGCTTAGTGAATGATAAAAGAGAGTCCTTCAAAGAGCCTTTGAAGGACCTTTTCCCTTGTTCACGCTGTGAACGAGCAATCCTCCGACTGGACGTCCAGTCCGGCGTCAAGGCAGAGGATTGGACGATGTCCAATCAGAGGATAACTCCGACTGGACGTCATCCTCATGACAAAACAAAACAAAAATTTCAGAGGGACGACGTCAAGATGTCGGCATAATTCTCTCACTGCCAGGAATTACATAAGAAAACTTCCTGAATAGAATCAACCAATTTTAACCGAAACTGGTCTGGTTAACCAATAGAAAATTTTTTCGGCCTTGGCCACTGACAAATAGCCAAACAGGAGCTGGATGGGCTGGCTCGGTACCACCAGCCAACATAACCGCGGTCTTCTTTTTCAATTTTACTCCGCATGCCCTTTTTTCCTCAATTTCTAAGTGAAAGAACGCATCACGTGACCATGGTCAGGCACGGTTACATGATGGTGGCATACACATGGACCGGTGGCCATATGTACGATGACAATGTAACGAATATCCTCGAACTAGAAACAACCACATCCCCCATATTTTATTTGCCAAAAACGCAACCACATGACTGAAAGTGCAAAAAAAAGTTCCCTTGAAAAGCAAGACCCACCTCAGTTTCATGTAGAATGAAATGGCATTTGGCAACTTTAAAATACATGACAAAATATACTTTTTACCCACTTTTTGAGAATACATTTTACTCAACTTGTGTAGCGTGTATTTCTTCCCAATGGTGGACGCAGTGTGCATGATGGCCCGCGCTACGAGAAAAGTAGGTACAGTAAGCACTTTTCCTGTTGAGGGATTACCATGTTCATTTTGTAAAAAAACTAGCGAGGAAAGAATTTGAAGGTCCAAACAGTGGATGAAGCACAATAAGACCGATCCGGTCCCCACATCAAGAGCCTTGCGTGGGTGTCCCGGTCAACAGGCACATAACACTGTTAGTTTATGTGCCACAGCGTGTATGTACACGCTGTGACCTCTGGCCTCGTTGCACACTCACCTCACTGAAATACGTGATTGATGCTCGAATGGCATTGGCCCTGGCTTTACAGCATACATGATGGTGACACGTAGGTGTGCACAAGGAGATGATCCAGAGCCACCCTTGAAGGGTTCCATCTTAGAGTTGCTACCATAGGCTCACAGTTTCTAATTGAATTATCATGGAAACTAGGTTTCCTAACTTTGCTATTTGGGGGTTCGTAGCCGGATTGCTCCTCCCCGACAATGCTCTGTCAAGTTTCTGTCCGACTGCATGCAAATATGAGGTTCCGGTCCGGTCCATGCCCAGGGTGTGAGCGAGGGTGAGCTCACTGCTCCCCCGCTCGTCACCCCGCCACCTACATGTTATAGCTAACTACTCTGTGACTTACATGATTCTTCACTTAGCTCAAACCCTGTCCATGGCATTTTGCCCCTAGTGTAGTCCCACTCGCACCTCCCTTGCTTCACTTACACGAGGCGCATTTATCCTCAAGTATCTGGACAAGATATGAGAGTGAGCCATTTCCATGCTAGCGCTCGTAATCCTGGATGTTAGGCGACTCTTTGCCATTGTCGTCTACGCTCCCATCGTCATTCTTCAACTACAATTGCAATATTGCAATCAACACACACGTAGGCCCTTCTCTGCTCTCTCATGGAGGCCCCACGTACCTGCGGGTTCCGCAGTTCTCCTGGTGTGCGACAGGCCTGTTGTCATTCTGTGTTTTGCAAAAACAGTGGCTTGGAGCAGTCGGCTCCAACCATCTCCCTAGGCTGCTTTTGTCACCTCTTGGCTGTCCGCAGAACTCTCATGGAGAGACCGCCTGTGTTCTATTATTCCTCATGTCCACAGACAGGCCCAAGTCCATACTTGTGGATAGGCCCGTCTCCTTGCCTCCCACCGACATCATGTTTACCCTAGTAGGTAGCACGCATCCGCGACAACGGAATGTACTGGAGCAACTACACTCGTAGTCACAACAGCCTAAGCAGCAGCAATTGCAGCAGCAATGGCACTAGTTGCAATAGTAGCAGCAAACATAGTAACAAGTGTTGCTTCAAGCATAGCTGCAGCATTGGTAGTCGTGACATCGGCACACATAGCAGCTACAGCAGCATCGACGGTAGCAACTACAGCCATAGCTGCAAAATCCGGAGCAGTTTACACCCGCACCAACAACAATTGTGGCATCGGACCACTGAAAAATAGTAGCGGCATTAACAATAGAAAATCCAGTCATGTCCTTAATGGCAGTAGCAGCAGCAGTTGTTGTAGCTACATTAGGAGTAACCACATGAGCAAACGCAGCAGCACCCGCAGCGGTTGTAGCAGCACCTGCAGCAGTAGTAGCAGCCAAAGTAGAAATTACTACATCGATCACAATAGCAACATTTGTAGTTGTAGAATCATCATACGTGGAAATCGAAGTAGTAGCAGCAAGAATGGCATTTGAAACAACCCAGTCACTGTGTTACCTACTCTAGATGCACCATGCCCTCTTGTAGCCAGAGTAGCAAAAACAACTTTTGTAGCAGCTATAGCAGCTCCATTGACAGCCGCAGTAGCATCCTATTGAGCACACTCCTACGGTGGTGCAGCGTTTGCCATGTTGGCACTTCGTGATCCCTCAATCGCACTTCGTCTTTGTGTATACTACAAGGAGAGGATGCAGCATCGCCAAGCGCGTCATCACAGAGGCATAAGTGGCGACTAGGCAACAGAGTCGGCCTCAGTACCATCCGCACTTGCTACTTGCCACCATCTGGTAAGCGTCTACCCACCTCTTTCTCCTAGGGGGAATCTAGAGTCATAGGACGCTCTAGAGGTCCCTGCTGTCCAGTTGTATACAGCGTTCACGGAAGACATCATTACTCTCATGAGTTCCCTCACCTGAACGACCTCTGTTATCATAGACACAGCTACAGCAGCCACCGCCACATTTGTCGCAGCCGCTAGAGCTTTGTGTGTACCTGCTTTTACCTTGGCAAGGCATGGGATTGGTCGTACAGTGAGATTGCGGTTTTTATCAGCCCTGTTGTTGTAGCCGCTACTCATATAGGTACATAGATCTCTGTAGCAAGGTCTTCCATTGCATCGGTGACAACCTCAACTGCATCCGCTACACCACTAGCTATAACATCCATTCGCACTTCTACAGCAGCAACAGTCACCATAGCTACATCAGCTCCATTTGCCACCTCCAGCTTCATCAAAACAAGTCACCATTGTGGTCTTCACCATCCTGGGTGCCTTCCTCCCCACTATAGCACTTGCTCTAGTGCTGCCAGCCGCCTCCACTATCTCCCTTCTCTCTGTTGCCTTTGCTGCTACATTCCTCCTCTCCTTATCTTTCAACTCAGCTTGTCTCCCTCCGTCACCACGTGACTTGCTCTCCTGAATACAGTTTCTGATTGCATTATATCCTTTCTTTCAATGGTGACTTGTCATGTCTGACTCGGGATGGACGGTCCTGTAGCATCCATACCAATTGCCTAAGGCACCCTCATTTTTCCCGTGCCCACTGGGGCTGGGGAAATTCTGTTACAAACTTTTAGGTAGGGTCCTAACGTTGTCACCATGCCTGGTGACAATGAGTCATTTGTTACATCTCTTCAGCAGTAGTTGGCCCTCGCTCGCAAGGCTCACAAGAGGCTAAATACCACGTTAAGTTAACGGAAGGCAATCATGTCGCCTTTGCTAATGAGGTCGCCGCTATTGTTTGGAGTCATATCCTTGTTGCATCTGTTATGCCACCTATTGGTGCCAATGTCACTCCTAACACTAGCACAGCTCCCACACCTGTGCCTCTAGCACTTCTACTACTGCACAGACTGGCACCCCTACTCTAGCTGTAAACCAGACGTAGTGTGCTAGCCTCAACCGGGTGGTGTAGGCACCAACCGGCGGCAATTGAGACCAAAGGGCGGCTGGTGCACACCTTCCCGGGTTAAAGGAAGCATAGGATTGTCTTGGGGGACCACGGGAGCACGTGTGGCACAGTGGGAGTAAACTGTACTTGTTATTCAAGTGTCAACATACAAGACTAAATGTAGATGATGACACATCCTAGACGACCCGAGGTCACCAGGCTGTGTGTAGCTCTGTAAGGGCCTTGGATGAGCATTATTGCCTCAATATAATGTAGCTCATCTTCCCAGCTTTTCAATGCACCAATAATCACATCATTCCGTGGAGGAACGGCCGAGAAATGGCCGTTTTTGTGAACCAAGGCAATCTGTCGCTGGCAGCACCACTAGCGGCGGTGACGGCCGTCCGAAGCGCCCTTTCTGGCAATAACACATTGGGGTGCCATTTCAAAGCACCCTTGGCCCTCAATGATTTTTTATTCATTTAATAACTGGGCCCCAAGGCGCACTTTGGCCTTTTTGGGTCTTCCGAGGGTCGAGCCTTGGTCTTTGAGGACGAATTCCTGTTACATGTTTTCCCCTCGGTCGGTCCAACCTTTGGCCAGGCGTAACTTCCTCAATTCTTGATGGATTGACCCCATTCTTGGGTCTATGTTGTATGGGTTTTCCTGTAGATTCCAAATCCAGAGTCAGATTACATATTCCATAAGCCTCAAGCCATGCGTAGTGCCATTGGCACTACTCGGGTTACACTCCCCCTCCCCCTTTAGGAACGAGCCGTCCCGGTGAGTGCTTGGTACTCCCGGAGGATGGCATTCACCCCGCCAACACTGAAGTTGCGGACAGGCTTCCATGATTTTTGGGCTATGTCATAGCCCATCTACTTGACCACGTATTCCCATACACGACCATGACAACGGTGGTCAAGGACGGCCTCCACCTCAAACTCTTGCTCGTCCTCAATGACCACCAGAGGGGGAGGCTAGGAACTGCGACCAGGAAAATGCTCAGCCGGATCATGGTAGAGCTTGATCTTGGAGATGTGGAACAAGTTGTGGACAGGCATGGAAGGTGGAAGAGCCAACCACGCCACCACGGGTGTCCGCGTCTCGAGCACCTCGAACGGACCAAGCCACCGGGTTTCAAGTTGTCCGGTGGCATCCCGCAAAGCTTGACGTGTGCGCTGTTGAGAAGCACGCAATCACGCAGTGTTGCGTCTACGCATTGGCGATCCGCTTGCATTTTCTGCTTCTCTTGCACCTTTGTCAATGCATGTCGCGTCTCCGTCCCAATCTGCTTGAAGTCACGGACGGTAGACTCCACCTCGGGCAGGTTGCTTACAACATGAAAACTGAGGGACATGACAGGCACCGTCCCGTTCACCACCTCAAATGGTGCCTTGCCGGTAGGGGTGGATGTGGAGGAGTTGTAAGCCTGTTTAGTGACCAGCAACCGCTGGTCCAACGCCGTCTCATCTGGAGCACCAACTCTACGGAGGAGCTGCTCGAGCGTCTGGTTTGTCCGCTCCATTTGGCCATCAATTTTGGGGGATAAAATTGGTCGACAACTGCACCTTGCTGCCGTACCGATCCATGAGTTCTTGCCAGAACTTGTTCATGAAGCCCAGGTCACAATCACTCACAATGGACTGCGGCACGCCATGGAGACATACTAGGTGCTCAAGGAACAGCCGAGCTGTGCCTTTTGCGCTCACCGAATCACGCATTGCAATGAAGTGCAACATCTTGTTGAAGCAATCCACCACCACCAACACGGCATTTTGACCTGTCACTGGCTTGGGCAATCCCGTGATGAAGTCCATAGAGATGTCTTGTCATGCTCGAGGATGGGCAAGGGTTGGAGGAGACCCGGGGTCTTTTTCCTCCGTACCTTGTGGCGTTGGCACATGTCACAACTCTTGTATAATTCAGCCACCTCCGACATGTCAACCGACCTGAGGCAAACCGACTAGAGAATAGGGCCTACACAATGGCACCTGCCATCCGCTCCTAGCACTTCAGCTATGAGAAGATATCATCCTCAGGATCACGGTTCCACACTGAGTAGTTCCTAGGCAATCACTTGCTAGCAACTCTGTCCACTTAACACTTAGTCACTTTCGCACGAGTTGCCAGTCAGAGACTAACTCCTGGAGCTTAGACCAACCAGTGCCTTCTTCATACTGTTCCTTAGTTGGATAGCTCTGTGAGGAGCATCTAAGGCCAGATTATATGTTGAGAATGAGGAATGAGCCTGGTACATGTAGACCTAGCCGTCGTTGTCTTGGGAAATCCCGTGATGAATTCCATAGAGATGTCTTGTCATGGCTGCTCGAGGATGGGCAACGGATTGAGGAGACCTGGAGTCTTCGTCCTCCGTGCCTTGTGGTGTTGGCACGCGTCACAACTCTGGCATAATTCAGCCAACTCCAACGTGTCAACCAGCCTCAAGCAAACGGACTAGAAAACAGGGCCGACACTATGGCACCTACCGTCCACTCCTAGCATTTCAGCTAGAAGAAGATATCATCCTCAGGATCACGATTCCACACTGAGCAGTTCCTTGGCAATCACTTGCTAGCAACTGTGTCCACTTAACACTTGGTCACTTTCGCGCCAGTTGCTAGTCAGAGACTAACTCTTGGGGCTTAGACCAACCAGTGCTGTCTTTATATTGTTCCCTAGTTGGACAGCTCTGTGGGGAGCGTCTAAGGCTAGATTTTATGTTTAGAATGAGGAGTGAGCCTGGCACATATAATCCTAGCCGTCGTTGTCTTGGGCAATCCCGTCATGAAGTCCATGGAGATTTCTTGTCATGGTTGCTCGAGGATGGGCAAGGGTTGGATGAGACCCGGGGTCTTCGTCCTCCGTGCCTTGTTGTGTTGGCTTACGTCACAACTCTCGCATAGTTCAGTGACCTCTGACGTGTCAACCGGCCTGAGGCATACAGATTAGAAAACAGGGCCGAAACAATGGCACCTGCCATCCGCTCCTAGCATTTCAGCTAGGAGAAGATAGCATCCTCAGGATCACAGTTCCACGCTGAGCAGTTCCTAGGCAATCACTTACTAGAAACTGTGCCCACTTAACACTTGGTCACTTTCGCGCGAGTTGCTAGTCAGAGACTAGCTCCCGGGAAACGTACCCTATACAGGAAAGTCAAAAACCTTCGTGCTCACATCAAGACTTGATCACATGACCTGATGTTCCCAAGTCCAACTTGTTATTCATTGCGCTACACTTCTCGTGTCCTGCTTGGACTTGTACCTTGAACAAGATTTGGAGGACTTACTCCAAGGGAACAGTGCATGCCCAACGTGTCCGCTAAGCCATAGCAGTGGCCAAGGGGCATTAAAGAACAAAAATCTCTCCCTTGCACCTCTGGCTACCTGCTGTGGTAATCTTCTTCCGCATGAGCCCATAGCTCTGCATTTTGTTTGTGCAGCTCAGTTGTCTTGGTCTTTATTCATCATCTCCTACATCCACCATGTTGATTCTTCGAGCGCCTGCAACATGCAAGTCGCTGTTCAGTGGCTTTGTCAAGAATTCCGCAAGAATTTTCTTGGTTGTAACGTGCTCTAGTTCCACGACACCCTTGGAGACAAGGTTACGTGAGTAGTGGTTTCAGGAATGCTTTCTCGGCATGCCCTGAACCACCTAAGTGTCCACGGCTGCTTAGTGCAAAGAGAATTCCAAGGGAGGTGTGTGCTTTGGGTCGCCACAACACCAAGGGAGCGGAATTCTGGCAGAATGCAGATTGTAGAAGCTGAGATAGGCTGAGAATCATTAATGGTGAGATTATATCATATTCTTATAGCCTGTGAACTGAGCTTTCAAACGCATCCAAGAACGCCGAAAATGGGGCAGTATGGCCCCTGCTATGCCCATCCAAGCAACCCTTGGTGCAGCTGCCTTTGGCTGCCGCCAACGGGAGTCGTCTCCGACATGAGCTGACGACGGCTCGAAGCGCCTTTCTTGATTGAAAAGTCTAAGGGCGGCTTGCCCTGGTCCAGGGGACCTCCCTGGTCACTTCCTCTAGGGCCTTAAGATCTATGTAGCCAGTTGGAGCTGAACACGGACCACCAGCGGTGGAGTATCCCGTCAACCCTGAAGGATACCAGATTCCACCCGCCGCACCACCCGAACTTTGGGTAGGGCTAACTTTTTGAATTCTCAAGCAAATTGAGCAACTGAATGCTGTAAATCGCATGGCAAAATCCAAGGAATCCAAATCTGCAACCAGATTGGACATCCAACCACTCCCTAGTGGTCAAACTAGGTAAACAGAAAATGGAATCCATGGAAAGGGCACTTCTTAACAATCTCCCCCGTGCACCTTCCGGATGCCTCATGCTCACTCTTACTCGTCCGCTCCTGCGCCTTCCATCCCTTCACAGTTGGTCAACCCAAGCCCTACAACGCTGATGACATGTCGATCCTGGGGATGTGCCTTGGTCAAGCAATCCGCGAGCATGTGCTTCGTGCTGCAATGCTGGAGCACTACCTGCCCCTTCTTCGCCATGTCGCGCGCGTAGTGGTAGCGCACGTCGATTTGCTTCGTCCTCCTTTGCTGCGTCGGGTTGTTGGTCAGTGAGATGGATCTGGTGTTGTCCTCTTGGACCACCGTAGGCTCCTGCCATGGCACACCCAGCTCCCCCAGCAATCTACAGAGCCACACCGCTTCCTTGACCGCCTCAGCCAGAGCGATGTAATCCGCCACCATTGAGGAGGTGGCAACGCAGTCCTGCTTTGTGCTCCACCACGAGACCGTTATACCTGCAAGGAAGAACACATAGCCAGAAGTGGACTTCCTCTTGTCCACATCGCTGGCGTAGTCCGCGTTAATGTAGCAGACGAGCCGCAAGGGGTCTGACCTCCCCTTTCTATTGTACTTCAGGTGCGTGTGCCGTGTTGCCTACAAGTACCGGAGGATGCGCTTCACCGTTTTCCAGTGTAGTGGCCCAGGGTTGGCCACGTACCTGCTCACCTGACCCACCACGTAGGCCAGGTCCGGCCGAGTCTCCATCATGACATACATGAGGCTGCCGACCACAGATTGGTAGGGCACCTCCGCCATGTCCTCCTTCTCCTATGTATTTTGCGACGCCATTGCCACACTCAGCTCACAGCTTGTGGAGACTAGACTGCCCACTGGTTTGTAGTCCTCCATGCCATACCGCTTCAGGACCTTGGCCACGTGCTTGGCCTGCCCCAGCTCAAGCGTGCGCGCTCTTCGGTTCCGCATGATGCTCACCCCGAGATAGTACTCCAGCTCCCCCATATCCGTCATCTTAAATCTGCTGCTCAAATGCTCCTTGAGCTGCAATAAAGCCTCCAGATCTGATGAACACAGGATCAGGTTGTCCACATAGAGCGCGACAATCTGATGGAGTCCCTTACTACGCTGCACGTACACATTGTGGTCCAACTCACAGCGCTTCAAGCTGAGCTCCGCCATGTAGCTCTCCATGTGCTGGTACCAGCACCTGGGCGCCTGTTTTAGCCCATACAAGGCCTTCCGTAGCTTGCACACCTTGCCTGCCGGCGCATCCACCCCCTCCGGCACCTCAAAGTAGATCTCCTTGTCAATGATGCCATTCAGGAATGCCGTCTTGACATCCATTTGGTGGATCTCCATATCCTTTGTGGCTCCCACCGCAAGGATCGTCCGGACGCTTGTGAACTTGGCGAGAGGCGCAAATGTCTCATCGTAGTGTTCTCCCTTCCGCTGCGCGTACCCCTTCTCCACCAGCTGCGCCTTGTACTTCTCCACCTAGCTGTCCTTGGTGAGATTCACCTTGAACACCCACTTGGAGCTGATCACCTTCACCCCCTCAGGCTGATCCACCAGCTCCCAAGTGCAGTTTTCAGCAAGGGATGCAAGTTCAGATTTTATTGCTTCACCCCATTGCTGCCCGTCAGGTCGTGCAAGTGCCTCTTGCACGGTTGTTGGCCCCATTGCGGCTGCCGTCATGCACCGCGCCATGCCGACTCAGCGGCCCGTACTCGCGTCATACCGCTTCACCACATTCCGTTGCCTCCGGCTGCAACGCGACGACCTTGGCGACGCTGGTTGCTAGTCTTGCTGCTACTCTGCTGCAACGTTGTCCTCGGCCGCGGGCTCCCCCACGTCGGCTGCTATGTCCTGTGCTGCAGCAGCACATGCACCTGCTACATTGCCCTGTTGCGCTCTAGCACCATCGTCCTCCGAGGCATCCACCTCTGCAGCCACCGGCTCCTCCTCACGCTCAAGGAGTTGGAACCACTCCCCCTCTTTGGTCAGTGCGCTGCGTCAGTGTTGTTGCTGCTACAGTAACTCTGTTGCTCATCAAACGTGACGTCGCGGCTGGTGATAATATCCTGCATCCGTGGATCAAAGAGGCGGTACGCCTTGAGCGCACTCTCGTACCTAACAAACGCGTACGCCTTTGCACGTGGGTCCAGTTTGGGGTTTTTTCTTTCCACGGCCTACACCAATGCGTGTGCCTTGCACCCAAACGCCTTCAGGTGCGCCACGCTTGGTTTGCACCCGCTCCAAGCCTCCTGTAGCATCTTCCAGTCGCTCTTCCCCTTCAACACTGCCATAGGGGTGAGGTTGGTGATGTAGCACGTCGTACTCACGGCCTCTGCCCATTGGCTCCGTGGCAGTTTAGCGTCCAAGAGCATCGTCCGCGCCATGGTGAGTAGCGTTTGGTTCGCACGCTCCACCATGCCATTTGACTGAGGCGTGAACGGAGTGGTCGGCTGCCACTCAATCCCCTGCTCCTTCAACCACCCTCTGTAGCCCACATACTCGCCGCCATTGTCGCTGCGTAGCACTCTGACCTTGTAGCCAGTCTGCCTCTGCATCGCTGTGACGTACTTCTTCAGCCTGTCCAGCACATCGCTCTTCCGTTTCATGAAGTAGACGTAGATTTTTCTGCTGTAATCATCGATGAAGGTGACGAAGTACCGCGCGCCTCTAATGGACGGCATCTTGATTGGTCCTCACACATCACTGTGCACGACCTCAAGCAGGTTCTTACCCCGTCGTTGTCCGTCTTCAAACGGCTTGCGCTTCGCCTTGCCCGCGATGCAAGGCTCGCACTTTTGCTCTGCGGAATCTACTTCTGCATCTGCTACACCGGTGATGTTGAGGCCGCGAACCATGTTGCGCTTTGCCATCTCCTGCACGACTGCGGGTGACGAGTGTCCTAGCCGTCGATGCCACAGCTGTAGGTCTACTCCCCCACCTTTTGCGAGGTTGACGACGCGTGCTGGCGGGTCAACTACATCTGTTGTCGAGGAGATGAC
Source organism: Penium margaritaceum (assembly GCA_023375785.1). Classification (NCBI taxonomy): domain Eukaryota; kingdom Viridiplantae; phylum Streptophyta; class Zygnematophyceae; order Desmidiales; family Peniaceae; genus Penium; species Penium margaritaceum. The sequence goes on along the minus strand of SZWC01000013.1, from coordinate 394,632 downwards.
CCCGGTCTCAACGATGTAGAGGCTCACTCGCGCTTCACCTCGAGCACAACCTCGCCCCCGCCGTCCATCCGCACGACTGCACCTTTCCTGCGGAAGATCACTTCATAGCCCTTGTCTATTTAGCGGCTTACACTCAAGATATCAGCCAGGCCGGGGACATGTTACATGTTTTGAATAACACGCTGCACCTTTTTACCACCAACCACCACCTCCACGTCCACATCACCTTGGCTGGCCATAGGTTCGACCTTGTCGTTGGTCACCATGGTGACGGTCACCATGGACTTTGCAGACTTGGTGTGCAGACTTGGTGTAGTTGATGAATCCCATCTTCTCGACTTGGGTATGCCCCTCCGCACCTGAGTCATGGCACCTCTGGTTGGCACCCTTCAGGTCGTGGTTCTTCGTGCCATTGAGGAGCGTCGTCTTGCCTTTGGCATCCTTGCCGCCGGCCTGCGCCTCCTCTGGACACTCCTTGGCCCAATGGTCCTCCTTGCTACAGTTATGGCATGCACCCCTCTTGGCGTCCTTCTTGCCACCGCCCTTACCGCTGCCTCGCTTGCCGCTACTACTGCCACCCTGTGTTTTGGTGACCAGGGCAGTTGAGGATGTCGATGTCTCACCACCGCTGCGATGGTGCACCTTGTTGCAGACGTACTCGGCGATTGCACCGTAGGTGAGTTTATTCTCCTCCCAACCTCCCAGCACGGTGATGAGAGGGCTCCAACTTTCCGGTAGAGCTATGAAGAGTACCATCACCTACATCTTCGTGTCAATCTTCCACCCCACATCATTGCATTGTGAGGCAAGAGACTTGATCTGTTGCATGGCGGAAATGACGTCCTCACCCTCCTCGATCCTCACTGTCAAGAGTCGCTTCATTGCAAATATCTTATTGGCTAGGGATGTTGATTGGTGGATGGAGCAGAGTTTCTTCCACGCGTCAGCTGCCAGGTCGCGGCCATGAATGTAGCCCTACTGAGATTCATGGAGTGCTGACAACAGGAGCATCAGCGCTCCGTGTTCTTCCTCGCAAAGGCCGTCTTCTCCTCATTCTTTGCGCTCGCATCTTGAACCTCTATGCCCTTCATAAGCTCCAGCAGTCCCTTGTGCACGAAGTAGATGTCAAAATGCCACCACCACAGCCCATATCTAGGGCCGCCCATGTACTTTTGGATGGAGAGGACTCCAGCTTCTGCGCCATGTTGAACTTTTGCAATGGGCAGTCTCAAAGTGCGACGACGACGTCGCCCGGAGCGACACTCCCGTGCATTCCGGAAGTCGTGAATATATTGTTAGGCATGTCAGGGCTGTGGGCCCATAACCCTTTGTCAGGAATGCTTTCTGGCGTGCCTTGAACCAGCTAAGTGTCCACGGCTGCTTAATGCAAAGAGACTTCCAAGGGAGGCGTGTGCTTTGGATGGCCACAACACCAAGGGAGCAGAATTATGGCAAATGCAGATTGCGGAAACTGAGAAAGGATGAGAATCATTAATGGTTAATTATTTTGGTGAGATTATTTCAGATTCTTATAGCCTGTGATCTGTGATTTCCAATGCATCCAAGCACGCTTAAAACGGAGCTGTATAGCCCCTGCTACGCCCATCCAAGCAACCCTTGGTGGAGCCGCCTGTGGCTGCCGCCGACGCAAGTTGTCTCCGACATGAGCCGACGATGGCTTGAAGCGCCTTTCTTGATTGACAAGTCAAAGGGCGGCTTGCCCTGATCCAGGGGACCTCCCTGGTCACTTCCTCTAGGGCCTTGGGGTCTATGGAGCCAGTTGGAGCTGAACACGGACCACCGGAGGTGGAGTATCCCGTCACCCCAGACGGATACCAGATTCCACCCGTCGCACCACCCGAACTTAGGGTAGGGCTAACTTTCTGAATTCTCAACCAGATCGAGCAACCAAAAGCTTGAAATCGCATGGAGAAATCCAAGGAGTCCAAATCTGTAACCATATTGGACATCCAACCACTCTCTAGTGGTCGAACTAGGTAAACGGCAAACGACATCCATGGCAAGGATGCCGTTTGCCGTTCAACACGTGGTACCAAATGTCGATGTGCTTCATACGCCTTGAGATCATGTCATTCTCCACCATAGCGGTGGCACTCGAGTCATCAATGCGGATGACCGTTGCTTCCTCTTGTGGTGCCTTGATCTCATCGAGTAAACTTCAAAGCCACTGTGTTTCCTTGCACACTTCTGAGAGTGTGATGCACTCCATCTCAGCAGTAGAGAGCAAGACGCAGTCCTAATTCCTGCTCACCCACGAGACTTCACCACCATTGAGAAGGAAGACAAAGCCTGAGGTGGACTTCCTGTCGTCAATCCGCCCTCCCCAGTCAGCATCTCTGTAGCATGTCAGTCATAGCACATCTGATCCTTCCATACCTCCAAACCGAAGTCACACGTGCCGATCCGCTTCACGGCTTGCCAATGTTGTAGCCCAGGATGAGCCAGAAATCTGCTCACCTGACCCACCGCGTACGCAATGTCAGGTCGCGTCCCCACCATTGCATGCATGAGGCTCCCGACGGCAGACTGGTACGGGATGTTTTGCATCTCCCGTTGCTCTGCCTCGTTGCATGGTGACATGGAGGAGGAGAGCTTGCAGTCAGAGGCCATGGGGGTGCTGGTGGGTTTGTATCCATCCATGTTGTAGCGCTTTAAGACGTCCATGATGTACCTGGTCTGGTTTAGCTGGATGGTGCCTGCTTTGCAGGTGCGGTGGACGGCGATCCCGAGGTAGTACTCGAGAGGACCCATGTCCTTCATTTTGAACCTGCTGCCCAGATTTTTTCTGAGGTTCGCAAGGGACTCGGGTGAGAAAGAACACATGATTAGATCATCCATGTACAACGCCACGAGCAGCAAGCCACGTTTTTCCTCCTGTACATAGATGATGGGGTCATTCTTGTAGTGCGCGAAGGAGATCTCAGCCATGAAGATGTCCATCTCCTTGAACCAGATTTGTGGAGCCTATTTCAGCCCATACAATACCTTCACCAGCTGACACGCCTTTCTTGCGGGTGCATCCAGCCCCGTCGGCACTTCCATAAGCACCTCTTTGTCCAACTTCTTGTAAATGAAAGTTGTTTTGACATCCATCTGGTGGATCTCTAGGTCTTTAGCGGTAGCAACGGCCAACGGGGACCTGATGGAGGCGAACGTGATGACCGGTACAAAGGTCTCATCGTGCTTAGACCCTACACGTTGAGAGAATCCTTTTGCCACAACCCTCGCCTTGCACTTGTCGATGCTCACGTCCTTCTTCCCCTACAGCTTGAGCACCCACCTTGAGCCCACAACGTGAGTGTTAGTGTGTCTATCGACTAGTACCCATGTGCCATTTTCTTTGATGGATGTGAGCTCGCAGTCCACCGCCTCCCTCCATTTGGCTACATCGGGCCTTGCCAGTACCTCAGCCACAGTGAGCGGCTCTCCCTGAGTCAGACAAGACCAGCTCAGTCTAGTCCAACTTCCGGTGTCAGCGTCATACTTTGGCATTTGTTTTCTCTGTCGTGTGTTGCGACGTTGCATTGTTGGTGTTTCATCTTCACTTTGCTATTACCCTTCTGGTGCTGGCTTCCCTGAAGTTAAATTTTCCTCTTTTAAAGAGCCACTGGCTTCCGAGCTGGTCTCAGAGGCCTCGGACATCTCCGACTGCGTTAGCTTGCGTAGCCGCTCTCCCTATACCACCAATCTTCTCCACGATCTTTCACACTGGAACCATTTTTTAGGAGCTTGATCTCCTGACTCCAACAGCACCAACCCCTCTCCCTGTTTTGGAGCTTGCTTGGGATCAAACATCTCTTCCTTGCCTGGTTTCTTCTCATCAAATGTCACGCCCAAGCTGGTGATGAGCCTTCTTGTTGCCAGGTCCCACAGGCGGTAGGTCTTTTCGGCCATCTTATAGCCCACCATCATGCACTTTTGCGCTCTTGCATCCAGCTTGCCGCCACCCTCTCTTGCCTGGACCTGTGACCATGCGGTAAAGCCAAAGACTTTGGTGTGATACATCCGGCTTCTTCCGTCACCATACTTCTTATGGCGTCATGTGTTTCTTTCCCTTTTTCTTTCCGCGCCTATCCAAAGCAGCCGAAGGAGTCAGGTTGACATTGTAGCATGCCGTTCTTGCTGCTTCCGCCCAGTAGCACGGTGAAGTTTTTCATCAAAGAGAATATTGCGCACCGTGCAGAGGATGATCTGATTCATCCGCTCATCCACGCCATTGCTTTGCAGTGTGTAGGGCGTTGTAGGCTGGTGGTTGATCCCGTGTTGTCGTAACCAGCCCTTGCATGCTTCATACTCTCTGCCGTGGCATCACTTTGCATTGCCTTGACCTTCTTTCCAGTCTGCCGCTCCACCATGGCGACAAACTCCTGCTACTTCTCTCTGACATCTCTCTTGGTTTTGAGAAAGTAGATCCACACCTTGTAGCTGTGGTTGTCAATGAAGGTCAAGAAGTATTTGCTACCACCGTTTAACATCGTGCGAAAGGATCCACACATGTCGGTGTGAACCAGGTCAAAGGCTGCTTTTGCACAGCGACTGTTGTGCTCAAAGCGCTTTCTCTTGGTCTTGCCTTGGAGCCACAGTTCACACAGGCTGTCACACCCAGCCGCATCTTTCTTGTACCCCTCCATGCCCCGGACCAGCTGCTGTTGCTGGATGACTTGGAGCATGTTGTTTCCAACGTGCCCAAAGTGTTTATGCCAGAGCTCAGCGTCTTCGTCCTTTGCAGCACAGGATGCCTTCTAATTTTTTATTGGTGTGCTCTCATGTGTTTGTGCCGAGACCACTGCCTCCGCCGCACCTGCATGACCCTCCTCTTCCGAACTTTCTATTGTGGTCGTCTGAAGTACGTAAAGCCAGTAAACACGTAGGACCTGTGCTATGAGATCTTTGTTGGTGTAGAGGACCTTGATGTCCTTGTTCTTCACAATGACCGCCTTCTTCTACGTGAACACCATCATGTCGTCCGTGATTTTTTAAGCAGAAAAGAGGTTTTCCGGAAACAAGGGCATGTAGACTACGTCACGTAGCCGCAAACATTTCTCTGTACCATTGAGACTGATGCTCACCAGCTTATCTCCCTCAACATTTGTGTTCACAATGCTGCCGTTTGCGCATCTAAACTGTCGACCAATAGGGCCGATGGAGATGAATCCATCCTTGTCATTGCTGGAGTGGTGATCAGTGCCAGAGTCAAGCCCGAAGACTCCTGGCCTGAGCAGCGCCACTCCCTTCGTTAAAGGCGTACTTTGGGCCATCATGTTGGTAGCTTTTTTGCCACCCTTTTTTCTGCCTTTGTTCCCACTGTTTCTTCCTTCTTTGGTGTCCTGCACTCTCTTGCCCAGTGCCCAGGTTTGCCGTAGTTGCGGCAGGTGCCCTGTCGCTTGAGAGCCTTGCCACCATTGTTGCCTTTGCCTCCACTGCTTTCGTTGCCGCTGTTCTAACCTGAGGCCGACCCTTTGCTTCCGCGGCCACCATAGCATGCGGCATAGGCTGAGAAGTTAACATCGCTACCGCTATGGCACATGGCCTCGTTTTGCACGTACTCGGACACTGCCGTGTACGTCAGGTCATCCTCCTTCTAACCGCCCATGACGGTGATCATTGGGCTCCAGTTCTCCAGTAGCGCCATGAGGAGGATCATGGCTTGCATGTTGTTGTCAAGGTCCCAGTTCATCTGGCGAGCCTCACCAAGGATTCCTTCAAACTCCTCTAGGAAATCAGGGATTGACTCCCCCTCATTCACCTGCATGCTGATGAGCTTTTATAGGATGAAGAATCTGCTTACGAGGGAGATCGACTGGTGCACGCCCTTGAGCTTATCGTAAGCATCCAAAGCAAGCGTGTACCCGGCAATGATAGGAACATACTTCTTGGTGACCTAGTTGCCGAGGAATGACATGACAGTATTATTTTGTTCCATCCATGCTTCGTGCTTGGATGAGCCCACCGTAGGAACCTACTCCTCTTCCTTTAGAAGCTTGATGAAGCCGTGCACTTTCCTTGCCAATTCAAACCGCCATCTCCATAGTGGGAAGTTGTTCCACTCAAAATGGGGATTCCTTCCAAGGGTCCAAGACCTTGCAGCAGTGCGATAGCACTCACGATTGATCCAGTGGTCTTTCCAGTGGTAGCAACTGTTGAGTTTAAGGACTGCCATGCGGCAGCCTCCGCTGCTCCTCATGGGTCAACCATTTTAGCTGCTCTTCTTTGCTTCCTGTCTTTCTGCTTCGTGATGGATATGAGGGCGCCAGAAAATAACAAAAATAGGTTGCTTGATAAAAATCATCTGGAATGACAGTTGCATAGAAAATGTTTCACAGGTTCCCTTATACTTTACGGAACTCAATTCGGAGTCCGTTTGTGTGAGATATGGGTTTCCAAAGTTTTGAGATCCTGGATCGGGTTCAAGTAATGACCTGAGCACTTTGAGCTCAAAAGGCGGCAGGATTGTTGACCAGGACGGCTGAGAGTGGCCTTCAAGGAGAAAAGCCAGTTGGAGGACCTCCAAGAGACTTAAAGGAAGGTACAGACCACATTTTTTGGTCGTCCAAGTCGTGTGAGACATAATTCTCATGTGTGACAAGGTAACTGCCACTCATCCCGCTAGGCTAGGAGAGTGTGCTAGAGGGTAGACTTTGACAGAGTGTATCTCAGTGCTCCCTAGGCCAAATGAGGAATTTAAGAGCTTGTTAGAAAGTTGTTATCATTTACTTTATCACTCGCATTCTCTACAAACCTACATTTGTTTTCGTAGTTTCTATTCGTACAACCTGCAACTCCCTCTCACAAACAGTTGGTCCTGCCTAGGTGGCTCTTACTAAGCCTGATCACCTCCCTGAGGGCTGCCCCAGTTTCCATCAGTGGTATCAGAGCTAGAACAAGGCTTTGTCTCATCCTTGAGGCATCCCTTGCACCCTATTGTGTGAGAGAGTCGTTTGGGGGATGAACGTTCCACTACCATGCCGACACCTGCTTCTGTGGTGGCCAGTGTCAACATCACCAAGTTTGAAGGCAAGAACGTCTTCAACTGGAGCAACAACATGAAGATGGCACTGATGAAGAAGGGACTCTGGAACCATGTGAATGAGGAGGAACCAGCAAAGTCCTCTCTCTCACCTGGTGAGGCCCGTACCCACCGCGACAAGCATGACCGCACCCTCGTCACCATCTACCTCTACCTCACCGAACAGCAGCAAGTCCTCATCCGTGGCATCCTCACACCTAAGGAGGTTTGGAAGAATCTTGAGTCTACTTCTGTATCCAAGTCAATCCTCATGAACATGCAGCTGCGTTGTTGCTTTCACACTGTGAAGATGGATGAGTCCGGATCCATGATTGATTACATCAACATGGTGAACTCTCTTGCCGACCAGCTTTCTGTGATTGAGGACCCTTTCAAGGAATGTGTGCTGATGCGAACCATCTTCTCTGGCCCTCCTAGCAGCTGCACTCCTCTCATTGTTTCCCTGGACTAGCGTGGCGACAAGATCTCCCTTAATGATGTGGAGGAAAGTCTGTTATTTGAGGAGGAGTAGCACAAGGGAGAGGAGGGCAGAAGCGGACTGGACGTCGCTCTCATCACCAAATCTGGTCATGGGGGCGGTGCTGCACCAACCAGGAGCAACGGCAGAGGAGGGAAGAAGAAGGGGAACTGCCACTACAGCAAGAAGCCAGGCCATTGGGCGCACGAATGCCGGAAGAAGAAGGCGGACCTTGCGGCTGAAGTGGGAGCGGAAAAGCAGTCTGACGCTTCCGCAAACGCAGCAGATTGGGAGAGTGGATTCGTGACAACCATCCGAGTCCTGCACGTATCTGACAACACCGCCTTATTCTGGATCATTGACTCAGGAGCCACACGGCACATGACGTGTCGCCAGGAGTGGTTCGTTGTATACACCGTCACTGAGCCTTGTCAGGTGTACATGGGGGACAACCATGTGCAAATGGCTGTTGGAGAGAGTGAGATTGTGTTTTGTGCTTCCGTTGAAGGTACGCACATGGAACGTCGTGTGAAGGGGGTGCTCCATGTTCTGGGGCTGGCAGCTAACCTCCTCTCTGTCTCATCTCTCATCTCCAAAGGCATGTAGGTTCGCTTTGAGAATGGTGACTTCATCACCTCTGCCCGTGTAGGTTGTGTGCTTTCAAAAGCAGACAAGAAGGATGGACTCTACCGTCTCTATGTGGCATCAGAGAAGGAAGCCGACTCAGCATTGGCGGTGAGAGAGGGAAAACACGACATTGGCCTGTGGCACCGCCGGCTTGTTCACCTCGGCTTTGGCGCCAGCATCTCCATGCAACAAATGGTCTGCGGTCTGGAGCTTAAGGGGGTAAAGCAGCCCTGTGCATCGACCTCTGAGAGCTGCATTGAAGGGAAGCAAGCCCGCGCTCCTTTCTCTGGGGAAGGGAAGGGGGCGGCTGAGCTTCTCTCACTTGTTCACTCTGATTTGTGCGGTCCCATGCCATCTCAGTCCTTGTCCGGCAAGTTGTACTTTGTCGCATTCATTGATGACAAGTCAAGGAAGACGTGGGTGTCCTTCCTGGCTGGAAAGGATGAGTGCTTTGATGCTTTCAAGGTGTGGATTGCTATTGCACAGAATGAGAGTGGCAGGCGGCTGAAGGTGTTTTGCACCGACGGTGGAGGAGAGGACCTTTCCTATGACTTCCGCAACTTCCTCAAGCGTCGCTCGATCAGGCATAGAGTCACCCCACCTGGAACATCGCAGCTGAACGGTGTGGCTGAATGCACAAACTTCACGCTCATGGAGGGTGTTCGTAGCATGCTCCAAGACGTGGAGCTCCCGCCAACCTTTTGGACGGAAGCGGTCAACACTGCCGTGTACCTGAAAAACCGAAGTCACACATGCGCCGTGCCGCTGATGACACTGGAGGAGGCGTGGACGGGACGCAAGCCAATAGTGATGCACCTGAAAGTCTTTAGGTGTGGGGCATTCGTGCACGTGCCTGCCGGCAACCGCAATAAGTTGGACGCAAAGTCGGTGAAAGCTGCCTTCCTCAGCTACGACACCATGGGATACCACCTCAACAACCTCGCTGCTCGCAAGATCATCCGCAGTCGTCTTTCAAGAGGACGTGAAGGGATGGACTTGGAGCCCTATGACTGCAGTTCCAATTGCTCCCGTACTCGTACCAGAAGTGGGAGAAGAGCCGGTAGCTGAGGAGGGCGGTGCGGAAGATGGCGGTGATAGTGGCAATGACAAGGAGGTGGAGGGGGCTGAGAAGGAGAAGGAGCCAACAATGGAATCTGATGAGGAGTAGCAAAACAACAAACAGCAGCTGCCACGACAGTCCGCACACATCAACAAAGGTGCAAATGACAGTGGGGAGCAGCTACGACGGTCTGGGAGGCTCGCAAAGAAGCAGATGCAACAAGGGGAGCGGCTATACCTGTACACAGTTCCACCACCACATGATTCCTTTGACCTCGAGCTTCTCTCCCTCACAGTGACCGATGACCCAGCAACATTCGCTGAAGCCATGCACAGCGCCGAGGCGGCAGATTGGCGTGTCGCAGCAGACAAGGAATGTGGTACGCTCGTGAAGAACGGCACCTGTACTCTCGAGAAGGCTTCACGAGGCAGCCGGGTGATCGGGTGCCGGTGGATCTTCAGGCGCAAGGGTGGTGCGGATGGTAAGGTGCTCAGGTACAAAGCACGGTTGGTTGCAAAGGGGTATGTACAGAATGAGGGTGTGGATTACAATGATAAAATTGTACCTGTTGCAAGGTTTCTATCCATCCAAGCGATCCTCGCTCTTGCTGCTACTATGGACTGGGAGGTGCACCAAATGGATGTGATGTGTGTATTTCTGAATGGTGCCCTCGACGAGGATGTGTACATAGAGCAGCCGGAGGGGTATGTGGTGGAGGGAAAGAAGGATTTGGTGTGCAAGCTTGTGAAGGCTCTCTACGGCCTGAAGCAAGCACCGCGAGCATGGTACCACAAGATGGATGAGCAGCTGGCTGAGCTTGGTTTTTTGCACAGCGAAGCGGACCATGCCGTATATGGACACGTGCAAGAGGCAATCCAGGACATGATTTTGCTCTATGTTGATGATCTTCTCATTGCATCTGACTCCAAGTCTCTTTTGGACGATGTGAAGCAGTCGCTTGCTGCCAGGTTCGACATGAAAGACATAGGAGAGCTCAATTACTACCTTGGCCTTCAGGTCAAGCGCAATCGGCAGCAGCATGATTTGGAGTTGTCGTAGAGCACGTACGTGAGCGACATCGTCAAGTGTTTCAACATGGCAAGAGCGCGCAAGGCCGCAACACCACTGGAAGTGGGAGCAAAGCTGAGCATGATGCAGACTCCCCACGGCATGCAAGAGAGCAGCCGCATGGAAGTAGTGTCGTACCAAGCTACAGTTGGGAGTCTCATGTACGCGGCAGTTGGTACGCGGCTCGACATCAGCCAAGCAGTGGGAGTGCTAAGCAAGTTTTGCGTGAATCCAGGCGTGCCACATTAGGAGGCAGGCAAGCGCGTGTTGTGTTACCTTGACAGCAGTAGCAGCCTTTGCCTCACCTTCAACAGCAACAATAGCCCCGTCCTCATCAGCTACAGTGATGCAGACTGGGGGGGTGACCTGGACACAAGGAGGTCAACGAGTGGATTCGTATTTGTGCTCGGGAGAGGTGCAATCAGCTGGAAGAGCAAGAAGCAAGAGTGTGTTGTTGTCTCCTCCACCGAACCAGAGTACATTGCCTTGAGTGGAGCAGTAAAGGAAGCCGTGTGGCTGCATGAGCTGCTAGCAAGCCTTGGGCAGCAGCAGACCACAGCGACCACCATCTACTATGACAACATGAGCGCCATTGCTCTGACCAAGAATGTAGAGTTTCACGCCCGCACCAAGCACATAGGCCTACAATATCACTTCATCCGCGAGCTCGTGGTGAAGTAGGTGGTACAGATCAAGGTCTGCCCTTCAATCATGATGTTGGCAGACTTCCTGACCAAGCCGCTGGTAGCGTACTGCTTTTAGCAGCTGAGGGGAAATTGCGGATTTGTATGATTTTAATTCTCGCAAAGTGGGACAATGATGGATATGAGGGTGCCAGAAAGTGAAAAAAAGAAGTTGCTCGATAAAATCATCTGGAATAACAGTTGCATAGAGGATGTTTCACATGCTCTATTGCACTTTGCGGAACTAAATTCGGGTTCAAGTGACAACCTGAGCACTTTGAGCTCAAAAGGCAGCAAGATTATTGACCAGGACGGCAGAGAGCGGCCTTCAAGGAGAAAATCCAGCTAGAGGAACTCCAAGAGACTTTAAGGAAGGTGCCGGCCATGATTGTTGGTCGTCCAAATTGTGTGAGACATAATTCTCATGTGTGACAAGGTGACTGCTGCTCATCCCGCTAGGCTAGAAGAGTGTGTTACAGGGTAGACTTTGACAGAGTGTATCTCAATGCTCCCTAGGCCAAATGAGGCATATAAGGGCTTGTTAGAAAGCAGTGATCATGTACTTTCTCACTCAAGAGTATTATTTTCTGTAAACCTACATCCGCCTCCGTAGTTTCTGTCTGTGCAACCTGCAACTCCCTCTCACAAACAGTTGGTGACCGTGTCTTTGCCCGCCCATGTGCACTACGCCTGTGAGTCATGGGGGAGTGTTGGTTTTTGCGCTCATTGTGCTCTGTTGTGTCCTCCCGGCTTGTGTACATCGGCGTGCAGATGACTGACGGTGAGACTCGACGCCGATGGAGTGTCGTCCGGTGGAGCCCACGCACGCTNCCTACATCCGCCTCCGTAGTTTCTGTCTGTGCAACCTGCAACTCCCTCTCACAAACAGTTGGTGACCGTGTCTTTGCCCGCCCATGTGCACTACGCCTGTGAGTCATGGGGGAGTGTTGGTTTTTGCGCTCATTGTGCTCTGTTGTGTCCTCCCGGCTTGTGTACATCGGCGTGCAGATGACTGACGGTGAGACTCGACGCCGATGGAGTGTCGTCCGGTGGAGCCCACGCACGCTGAGCTCGTCTCGCAGTTCGCTGGAGCCCCCTCTCTCCGGCGACGTGTTGAGCTCCATCGGCAGGCCTCCTCGGCGGTCGCACTGCCGGCAATCACTGCCACCGCAGTCGTCTGCATGCGTCCAGCGCGTACTGTCGTGCCTGCGTCGTCATGCACTGCCTAGGGTCCCAGTTGCATGTTGCATGGCCCTGTTTGGCAGCATAAACCATCATGGGCACTACCTGGGTTCAGGCTGCCATAACTCCTCGCTACTATTTTTCCAGCAGATTCTCACCGCACAGCTGCGTTCGCAGCGTAGGTATTATGGTATGGTCCAGTTTTCAGGCAAAACAAACGACGCCCGGGTTTTGGGCTGTCGGCTGTCTGGCAGGCCTCACCGAGAAAACCTGCCAGCCTCAAATTAGTTATTTTCTGATTGGCTGATGAACTGAGTAACAAGCTCTACAGAGCTGTGGGGGGGCTAGAACTTGGAGGGGTCCCCCATTGCTGTTCATTCTTCATTCCTAATCAGATACTATCAGTTTTCAGCTGCTTTCTGGTGCTAATTCTGGCGCGCGCGTTTCTGAGTAACAAACCCAGAGCTTCCAGACTTAGACTCTAGAGCAGCAGACTGAGGGGGCAGCTCACTTAAGCAACGAGCATGGAAGCCCGCACGCTGCATCAACAACGCTGCTGCCCCAACCTGCTGCATAGTTTCCCTTTTGGTATCAGAGCCAGAGCGTAGCAGCAGCAGCAGAAGACTGGCGAACAGGTGCCAGATAACGCCGGCGGACCCCCGTACGCGCCAGTGCAGGGGAAATGCTGCCGGATTTTTTCCGACAGCATTGACCCTCCTGGTGGCGGCGTCAGAATTTTTTTCCCACGGCCACTGGGCCAGGGGAAATGCTGCCGAAATTTTTTCGGCAGCACTGTCCCCCACACGTGACGCGAGGAGGTGAGCGGCAGGCGGCGTCTGACGTCTGTGGGCGACGACGCATGCGGCAACGTCACCCAGGTGCAGTGACTGGCACCACCAGCAGCAGCAGGCAAAAGCAGCACCTCGCAGCAGCCCGCAGCAGCAGTAGCTCGCAGCAGCAGCAGCAGCAGCCCGCAGTATCAGCAGCTCGCAGCAGTAGTAGCGTGCAGCAGCAGCAGCAGCAACAGCAGCCCGCAGCAGCAGCCGGCTGTAGCAGCCCGCAGCAGCAGCAGGCAGCAGCCGCAGCACGCACCAGCTGCAGCAGCGTGCAGCAGCTGCAACGGGCTGGACAACGGGTGCTGCAGCTCGCTGCAGCAGCCGCCAGCTGCAGGAGCAACAGCAGCGAGCAGCAGCTGGCAGCCGTGGCTGCTGCTGCCCGCTGCTCGCAGCGAGCGAGCAGCGGGCAGCAGCCCGCTTCTGCCAGCGAGCAGCAGCTCACTGTTGCTAGGCGAGCAGCAGCCCGCTGCTCGCAGCAGACAGCGGGCTACTACCCGCTGTGACAAGGAAAAAAAAACAAAAAAACAGACAACAACAAAAAATCCCCCACCCCTGCAGCTCGCTGCAGCAGCCTGAAGCTGCAGCGAGCAACTGCTGCAGCACGCAGCAGCTGCAGCAGCACTCAGCAGCAACAGCAAGCAGCAGCAGCTCGTTACTGCAGCAGCAGCAGCCACAGAAACTGCTACAGCTCGCAGCACGAGCAGTAGCAGCTGCAGCACCCGCAGCAGCAGCAGCAGCAGCAGCAGAAGCAAACAACTGCAACAGCAGCAGCAGCAGCAACAGCAGCAGCAGCTACAGCAGCAGCAGCAGCAGCAGAAGCAGCAGCAACAGCAGTAGCAGCAGCAGCAGCAGCAACAGCAGCAGCAGCAGTAGCAGCGGCTGCAGTAGCATCAGTACCAACAGCAGCAGCGGCGACCCCAACATTCGCCGCTGCTAACGTCAGCACCCCTCTGCTGACGTCACTGCTGATGTCACTACTGACGTCTCTGCTGACATCATCAACAAACCAAAAAAAGGAGGGTGAGAAGACGGGGAAAAGGGGAAAGGGGGAAGGCCAGAGGAGTGGGTAGACTCCCCACTCCCCCAACCTCTTGTTGAAGCAGCAACACAAAGACAACAACAACAAAAAAAATACAGACACCAAGGCATGGCTGGTAGTCCCGGCAAGGGGGGGTCCTCCTCTGATGGGGGGACCCCTACCCCTCCTTTCTTGCAGCGATTGCTGCAGCAGCAACAGCAGCAGTAGCACCCGCCGCCGTTGCAGCAGCAACAGCCGCCGCCGCCGCATGACCAGCAGCTGCCGCCGCCGCCGCAGCAGGACCAACCGCCGCCGCCACGACAACAGCAGCTGCCGCCGCCGCACTAGCAGCAGAAGCCGCCGCCATTGCAGCGGCAGCAGCCACCGCCTCTATAGCAGCAGCCGCCCCCGCTGTAGCAGCAGCAGCCGCCGCCCATACAACAGCAGCCACCGCCGCTGCTGCAGCAGCAGCCACCGCCGTTGCTGCAGCAGCAGCCGCCGCCTCTACAGGAGCAGCCGCCACCGCTGCAGCAGCAGCAGCCGCCGCCCATACAGCAGCAGCCACCGCCTCTGCAGCAGCAGCAGCCGCCGCCCCTACAGCAGCAGCAGCAGCAGCAGCCCACTGGTAACGTTGGCGGCACCCCTGACCCACTTGCTGCTCTTCAGCAACAACTCGCCGCCTTGACACAGCAGCTTGCGGCGCTACAGCCAGTCGCCTCCCAAACCGCCACCAGCGCGCTGCCGTCGTTC
>SZWC01000013.1:328289-361381 GCA_023375785.1 Penium margaritaceum | reverse complement strand
GGGGAGAGAGAGAGAGAGAGAGAGAGAGAGAGAGAGGCGGGTACTTCGATCAGGAGGTAAGGAAACGTTAGGGTTTATGAACGAAACAATGAAGAGCTATGACACTTTACAAGCTACGGTTCGAAGACCACTTCAGAAGTTTCCTCGCAGTTCGCAAGTCGACGTCATGCGTACGTCCTAGTACTCATAGGTGTACTCCGACATTCGCTCCGACATGGACTCCGACGACCTCTCAGAGGGCGCAGGCCGTGTGAGGTTGCCGTCCCTGCCGTAGTCAGCGTCGGAGATCATGCTCTCGTCGTCGTCCAACACCGTCTCGTGCTCGGCCTGCATGCCGGCGTAGGGGTCCTCCGCGTCGCCTGCGGCGGAGCCGGTGGAGGTGGAGGGCCACGACAACACGTCGCTGGTGCCCGTCTTCTGCCACACGGCGGCGATGACAAGGATCATGCCCATGACCACGGGGATGATGCACATACTCAACATCACCGTCAGCTCCAAAGCTGACAGAGCCATGGCTGCGCTGGCTGTATGAAGGTGTGGAGGGAAGGAGCGTTCGGAAGAAGTCTGAGTCGTTGATCTCTGTCGCCTTCCCCGACGCGGTAAGGTCGATGGCGAGATGATAATTCTGCAGATACCAGCTTCGAAACGTGAAGAGATGTTGACATACAGAGGACTTGAGTGGTAAGGCTGAAGGTTGGGAATTCAGCAGCGGTCCCAAATGTAAGGGGGAAAGGGCTTCGTCTTGATTGCAACGAGAAGCTGTGTGTTTGTAGATCGAGGTTTGCGAGACAGATGTCTACTTCTGCTGATGCACACCTGCATAAAATCAATGAGGATTGCAAAGGTAAAACCATCTACAAGCAAACTGAACGTCTTCGCCGCTAACGCCGCGTGAACACAGCCATTGACGACTTGCGGTAAACCAACGCGGTGCCGATGTGGCCAACTTGACGCTAGCGTGCCTGTGGCGCAAGTCGAAGGCAACCACCTTCGGCTGCTCTCTGTGGCTTTCACCTGAAGCTACCAAAACGTCCGCCCACTGTTCTGCGGACCACGCCTGTTCCGCACAAACCAGATTTGACGGGATATTAACCATGTCCCATCGGACACGGTGAATCGACGATCACCAGCTGGCACAACGGCCGTGACCAGCAGTCGTTTGTCGCTTAGCTTCGGTATCGAGTCCCAGAGGGAGAGTCAGAGCCGCCTCGCCTTCTATGAGGCCAACGCTGCACTTACCCAATAAACTGTTTTTAAACTCCCGATGTACGAAACGCTATTCTGTAGAGCGCCGTCGTTAAGACATCGCAAACTCATTCGAACCCCTGTGCCCATTGTTTTTCGGTTCGTCAGTCAATTAATGATTGCTCGCGTAACAGCGTCCTCAACGACAAAGTAGTGTGCTGAGTGAGATACCATCAGCTGTCTGAAAAGGGACTGCATGCACCATTTACCGACGGTTGCAATAATGTTCGGAAGAACACAAACGCATCCGAATGAGACAATCACCCCCTCTTTTAGCGACATAGATCACTCTCCCACACCTTTGGCAACATATTAAAATAATCATGGCATCTCTCTCATCCTACAACAAAAGGCATTCCTGGTCTTCCTTCACAGATATAGGTAGTTCATTACTCAGTTCCGGAATTTCAATCACTTTTTCATCCTTAGCCTTTGTGAACCATTGGAACTCCACCCATCAACAAACACGAAAAGAAGTTCAAGATTGTGGTCTTCATAAATTGTAACAAACCCAAGACACAATGCATGCCAGCTTGATTCGTGACATAGACCGGCACCATTCATGGTGCCGGTCTCTATGTCAAAGTGTCCTACCTAGAAATTAGGGGATTTGTCCCCATATTCAGATGACCTGACGACAAGGAAGCCTCCTTGCCGACCAATCCTACGAAGGGAAACTTTCATAGAAGATTCCTCCTCATATGAGGGCGACAGGGTAATCCTACGCACTATCCAACCGTTGCTTAAGGCCTCCCGACCTCCAGCGACGAGACGCAAGCCCATCGCAAGTGATGGCGATGAGCTCCGTGGGGCCCGCACCCTTGCATAGGGCATTGCCGAATGCGACATGGCAAGGGCCCCCACCCCATCAAGGGGCCCCTCACGAGGTCACTCATCATGGTAAAGGGGCTTCGGAGGGGCAACCGACGAGGGTTCTGACAAGATCACCCCGTCGAGTGCCACCTCCACATGGTGGCCTAGTAAACACGTGTTTATCAACGAATTGGCCATTGATTGAGAAGACTCGATGAGTGGAAAAATACCCTTACACGCATGAAAGGGTGTTTTTTCACCACCTCCCTATCCTTAACCACACCACAAACTTAAGGTTTCCATGTAGTTCGTAGAATACAGTTAAAGGATATACTCGACGAGAGAACTGTATCTCATCCAGTAGCTTCAACCCACCAAAAAAGGGGCGGATGAAATAATATCTTTCATCCTCCCCCTTTGGTGGCCCTATGAAAAGAGTGGACTCAGTGCACGGACTACGGTCAGGGCATACTTGTCACACGAGTCATTCGAGAGAAACGTTTCTCCATGGTGAAATTATTCTCCAAAACAAACATGCATGATTACCTTGTGCAATCAGTTCCCGAGGGCTCAAATATCCACAAAGGCTCGCACCCTATTCACCAGCCATGTTACATTGGTATCCATGAGCTACCTGTCACCCTTCATGACTTAGTCATCCAACGACCAAGTCACTTGCTGTGTCACTACTACGAATTTGTTGCCACCATTCCACTCCTCGTAGAAGTCCGGTGGGGAAGATTGAATGGTCGATGGTTCCACCATCCTTAAAATGGCACAGAATAAACATCATTGGTTGTTTGTTTGGATAAGGTCTGCAATCACGCTTGCTTCCAGCCACCTTGCTGCTGAGTTGCAAAACTACCTAGAATGTCGTTGTTGTCAATAAACTATCCCAACTTCGAAGAAGTGTTGCAACCACCATGCACCTCCAATCGTTGCATGAAATATATCATTGGAAACCTCTTGAGACTAACTTTCTAGCTTGCCATTGGCCGTTGTCTTTGAATATGTGTGTTGCCACCTAGAGCCCGAGGACCAAAACCTCTTAAAGACATTTTTTCCCCTATTTCAATCAACAAAAGCTGCTTATCTCGTCCAATTTGCAAGGGCACCCAAAAAACCAGTCTAGTAATTTTGGCCATATTTTCATGCTTTCTCTTTACTTTGAACCTCATTTCATGATTTTAAAGAAATGAATATGAATATTTGGGCACTTTTCTTTGGAAACAAAGTGGAAATTTATTGAAGCAATTATTTTCCGCTTACCTTAGACAAGAGTGCTTAAAAAATCTCAAAGAATTTACTAGTGCATTTAGATCTCACATGCCACCACTCTCTCTCATCCCCCTCCCCCCCCCTCATCCCTCTATACCAGTCATGGCGAGAGGTGGTCTCTCCATGTCCGTGCCAGGAGGAGACCCTCAAAAACCCCTAACGAAGGAGGTTGGCCAAAGCGCATCCAAGAAGTGTGCACCTCATAAAATTTTACAAACGAGGAGCACTAAAGGGACGGACACCGGCCATGCCGCATCCGTCACATTCACAAAGATGGTGCTTTATTGGATCGAAGCCACTCAGGAGACCATGAAGGGAAATGAGGAAACCAAGGGAATGTCGCCAACTCCACGCATTGGCGATAAGGTCAAGGGCCTTGCAAGTGCCGCAAGTTAAGTAGGAATGATACGCATAATCCCTACTGTTATAGAGGGAAAAGACAATGGCTTCGGAGAAATGACAACCGGCTCACTTTGGAGGTCAAAGAAGAAGAGGACGATGATCCTCTCAAGAGCATTGACACTCCCACCTTGATTGCAATCAACCACTTGAAAATCAAAAATTGGGACCTTTGCAAGGTGGAAGCTCTCTGCGCTTTGGACCTAGGAAAGGGGAATGATGGCCCTCAACCACATGATGGTCATATATCATACGGTGCTGACCCGGATTGCATGCAAACAGGTGGTGATGGGAGGAACATGCTGCCTGCCTTGGCATGTGCACAAATCCCAGAACTCTAAGATATTATCTTGGCTCACCTTGAGAAAGGGACACTTGAGAGAGCACATACATGTGCTATGGCTGCCAGTATGACCATTGTGTGTAAGGTAGGCAAGGGATTGCAAAAGGATCCAACAAACATCGATAATGCATTGAACCTTTTACAACACGCCAAGGCATATGAGCATTTGTTCGATGCACTTGAGCGTAACCGAATCTATGAGACCATGCTTCACCTTAAAAAAAGTGTTCACCTTGGTGGATTTAATTGCATGTTGAACATCATGGGTACATAGGTGGCTACTAGCAAGGCCAACAAGCCTGCTCCCATCCACCGACCCCAAGATCACAAAGTTAAGCATCCATTGCATGATGGTGTTCACAGCGTAACGGGTGACATCCATGATGATCGATCATTAGGCTCAAGCCGCACAAGTTCATTATGCAAAGAAATCAATAAGAAAAAAAGACCTTGAGGATAATGATGCGGCATTGGGGGTTGAGATCGTCAAGGCCTTAAAGCACCCCAAGTGTCTATCCCCAGTTTGGCTTATCTTGTCACATGGACTTGTCCACTTTGAAGCCACACATAAAGCTCTTGTTTAAGCTCCATAACATCAAGTAACAAGTTAAGGGCACCGTCGGTCTATCTCGACTTGAGAGCGCAGTGCTCTCATGAATGAAAACCGGTTAATTGTGTTATACATGGAAATACCTTAGTGAGTCTCCAAACCTCACTCGGAATACATGTGCAAGATCCTTATGGATTTGTATAGTGGGGATTCCTTCTCCCAGCAAGTGTCTAGGCGTCTATCAATGATCTGCAAAGGCGACTACAAGCTTGGAGAATACTTATAGGATTGGCACAACGCTCTCGAGACGAACATTGAAAAGGATCGCCATATTATGTGGAAAATCATGGAATGGCTCCCAAACGGCCTTTCAAACAAGTCCCTTGCTTGTGCTTGTATGCTCGACCCTCAAGTTAATCCTTGGATCAGTTATGTTGAGCTATGTGACTTCATCCTTGTGAAGTACAACTCCATGCCAGATGAGTATGGAGTGAACAGCCATCACAAGTAGCATCTCTAGTAGGGCAACAAGAGATACTTCAAGTCAAGCGATACTTGTGTAAAGGCCACAATGTGTTCCAAGTTCAACTTTTAAGGTCAAAAATGACGATCTTCTATCCTACTAAATTGATGTCAGTTCTCTCTTGAAAATTTCTCTGACGTTTTCGGCCCACTACCGCATGGTCTACCACCAAATTGGAATGTTGGTCATACGAAACCTCTCGGGTCAAGAGCAAAGCCATTATTTTGGCCCATGTATTGCCTCGGTCTGGCTGAGCGTGAACAAGCCAATTAATAGATCAAGGAATACTTGGCCAAGGGATGGATTGAACCAAGCAACTATCCATTTGGAACTCCCAACCTATTCATTAACAAGAAGGATGGAGGTTTGCTCATGTATCATGACTACCATGCGTTGAAGAGAGTGACAGGTAAAAACAGTCATCTCTTGTCAATTATCGAGGATCTCTTTGACCAACTTCAACGTCCAAAGGTCTTCTTTCCCCTTCATTTTGCCCGAGGGTATCACCAGATTGATATCACTGAAGAAGATATTATCAAACTTTGTTTCGCGTGCATCACGGACATTTTCAATTCTGCGTTTTGGGTTATGGTATAACCAACGCCCCTATGGCATTTAATGCCAAATTAAATCACATGTTCCATGACGCATTGCTCAAAACAGCCTTGGTGCACCTTCATGATATCCTACAGTACTCGGAGAATCATGAGCATGTGCAACATGTGTGTACTATGATTGTGATCCCCTACAAGGAGAAGTTATTTTCCAAGATGGAAAATTGTGTTTCACACAACACTAGCTATAGTACTTGGGCTTCATTTTGGCTGCAAAGCAATTCTAGGATCTTTGCAAATTTCAAGCTATTGTGAGGTGGCCTCAACCATCCACTATGGGAAAAATATGAGCATTTCTATGCTTGAGGAATTACTTTCATCGCTTCATGCAAGGCTATTATGGCATTTTTTCCCTAATCAGAACTCAAAAATAAAGATATGAAAGGAACATGGTGTGATACGTGTGAGCATGCTTTTTTGTGTGTGAAGGAAATTCTTATATTTGTACTTGTGCTTGCACTCCTAAATCCAAAAAATCCATACGAGGTGCTCTTTGATGCATCTATCCTTTCGATAGGTGTTGTCCCTATGCAAGGACCATTGATAGCATATGAGAGTAACAAACTCACAGGTGTAGAGATTCGTTACACCATAGTTGATGAAGAGTTACTTGTAGTAGTGCATGCCTTGATGTTTTGGTGGTACTATCTAGAAGGTGCCAAGGTTTGATTCACAATGGTTATCAAACACAAACCCCTAGTATTTTTCTTGTCTCTATCAAAACTCTTTTGTTGACAAGCTTATTAAAGCAAGTGCTTGAGTAGACTCCTCTTGAGTGGAAATATTCACCCATTTGTACAAATGTGGTAGACCCATGGAGTTGCACTCTAGTCAACGCGATTCTCAAAAAATTCCAAGCACGTCCTTTGCAAAAACAATCCATGGGAGTAGAATGTGCCCATGTTTGATAACCCCCTATGCCGACCACCAAACCTGACGGCGTATTTCACGTTGTTCTTGCAACATATCCGCATCGTACACTTTGATGACCCATGGTTTGACGAGGGTAACATTAAAAAGGTATGGCTTGGTGAAGGCCTATGGGAGTATAAGAAGGGCAAGTTGGCGGTTGTGCTCGACTCTAGAAATCTGCTGGATGAGCTCCTCTTGGAGTTCCAAAACCCGGGGTTAGCTCGCCACCTAGGTGCATAAAAAACCAAAAAGGCTCTTTTAGTGCATTATTGGTGGCTTGGATGGTTGTGTGGTTGTGAGCATGTGGCTTGTACATCCATCGTAAGTTGAGCAACAGCAGATTACTACAAGTGATCAAGCCCCTCCTAGTGCCTAACTCCTCTTGGGAAGAAGTGCGCCCTCCTAGTGTGTGATGTTTGATTACAACCACATTGTTCATGAATTGTTCGTGGATTCATATCCACAAATTCGACACCATTATTTTTGGACTATAGCCAGAATCTGATTGTATCTATCTCTTTGGTGAGGCATGGAGATGGCAAGAAGAATGTCTCCTCTACCCATGCTTTTGAAGATTTCATTGACATTCTTTGTCAAGAAGCATGTGAACACATCCATGCATCAAAGTAGCACCAAAAATCCTTTGTCAATGCTAGTTTCCATGACGTCACATTTTCCATCAATTACCAGTGCTTTTTAGCATGAAGCACATGCGTCTTAAGACATGGAGTAAGGAAGATCCTTCCTTATTGGATGGGACCATTGAAGGGTACCCTAAATATTGGTGAGATCGCTTAACTCCCTTCTCTTTCAAAGGTCATGAAGATCCACAATGTGTTTCATATCAGTCTTATTGCACCTTATGAAACATCATAAACAGTTCGGCACATCCAAGGATGCTTGTAAGTGACGGCCAGTATTACGTACAAAGGGTCCTTAAACAAAGAAAAATTACACGTGGTTGACGTGTTGTTAATGACCATCTCATGAGCTGGGCCGGTTGTGGACCCGAACACAACAATTAGGTGCCTGAGACTCGTGTCCCAACCACCCAATGGAAAGACCAGTCTGCTTGCATTTGCGCTCTTGCTCTAGGGGATACAACCCTAGAACAAGCCCCGCACAAGGAACCTTCACCTATCAAAGTACAGACGAGAGTACAACAAGAAAGATCTCGAACATATGTCAATTCCCATATTGATGGTCGTGCAGAAACTACTTAGAAGAGGGGGAGGACGCATTAGCCATGCAAAATGTTTATGTGAATTTGGCTTATCTATGTACAATCTTGTACCCATGAAGGTTATCAATCTCAATCTTTTGAGATCTCTCCCCATGTAATGGAACATGAAATAATGGATGCACCTAGATATTGTTTTCCCAAAAAAGCATGTCACATTCCACCAACAATTTGTCTAAACATTCTTGACCCGAGGAAGGTGCATGGTAAAGGAGGGGGAATATAACAAACCTGGAATAATCCATGGAAGCTTGTTATATGACATAAATCAACACCATTATTCGTAATGGTCACCCATGTCCTATCTTGACAAAAAGATAATTATTTTCCATATGTGAGTGGCTAGACGCCAAGGAGGATTTCTCGTCAACTAGCCTTGTATAGCAGATGCTCCGTAGAAGCTTCTTCTTTACACGAGGGAGATAAGAAAGTGCTCCAAACAATCGGACCGTCGCATGAGACCTCGCGACCTCAAGCAATGGGACACGAGCCCATTGTGAGTCATCGCGATAGCCTCCAAGGCACCCGCGCTATCACCGTGAGCATGATCCAATGCAACATCACAAGGAATTCCACCCTATGATTGGGTCCCTCACAAGGTCCCTCACCATTGCAAGGGGGTTGAAGGGGGGCCAACGACAAGCAATTTAACGAGACACACCTGCGGAGTGCCACCTCTACCCAATACCTAAACAAAAACGTTGTCATAAGCATGCTGGCCACGCTATCTAACAAGGGGATGCAAGGAATTGCAAAATACCCTTGCACATACAAAGATTTTTTTCCACTTCGTCCCCATCCTTAACCACACCAAAATCCTATGATTTCCACATGGAAATGAGATATAATTTGAGGATTGACTTGACAAGATAAATGCATCTTGTCAAGCTGCTTCAACTCACCGACAAAATGGACAGATGAAACAATATCCTCCATCCTCCCTCTTGGGTGGCCCTATAACAAGGATTGACTTCATGCCCCGTCTATTGTCAAGGCATAATTATGAAAGGAGTCATTCGTAAGAGACGTCACTTCATGAAAAAGTTCATCTACACAACCAACATGCACAAATGCAATGAGAAATCAGTTTTCAAGGGCTCACACAACCGCACCGGCTTGCACCCAGCTCAATCATCATGTTACATGAATACTCAACATGGAATCTCTCTTTGTTAATTTATATTCTTTGGAATTTGGATTGGGCTCGGGGTTTCTAAGGGATTCAAAGTATGTGAATCAGGCATAAAACTTGCCAACGGTTTTTAAAACTCAAACGTCATATGTAGCGTCGAAAAGGTTTATAAAAGTCATCCCCTTCAAAAGCAACCAATGTTTTGATCCCCACATAGAATTTTTTGTTGTTTAAATCAGTGAATATCATAAAATTCTCTACAAACCAAGAGGATATTGAAACCAAAGCACGGATAATGTTACAATAGGAAACCTTATAGCCAATCACTCCTTCTAACCATTAGTCACACCAGTCAAGCTGAAGATGGAATTCCTTGTAGCACGTTAGGCATAAGAGTTTCTTTCATGAACGAAAACGATGATCTTTTTATTTTCAATTCATTATTTGGATATTTAAATTATTAAAGTTTGGATGTTCGTTCAAACATGCATACATCTATGTGTTGCCAGGGTATTCAACAAGCAAAACCCAAAGATTTGGTTTTTCAACTAAATGCGGTAGCCACCATGAGACATCATCTTTGACAACTTTTTTACTCAAAATCCATGTTAAATTTCATGCAAATTTGTATTTTCAGAACTGTTGCAAGTTGACCAATCATGGATTGGTAAAGCATGGAATGGAGAAAAAATCAGCAAAGGAGATCCAAGGGACATCTCAATAGATGTTGTCTCCTAGTTCCATGATACTTTTTCACTGGTCATGTGGGAACTTAGACAGCACAACATGAGATATCTGGTATTTTTAAATGAATAGCCTTCAATGTATATCTCTAGTACTTATAAATTGATTCTAAACCTTTTTTCCAACAAAATCCTATGAATAAGAAACCTTCTTTCTCCTTCTGCATAGGAGTTCTCCAAGAGTGCATCTGAATGGAACCTATTGCATGTAGTCTTACACAAAACAAGGTCGTGGTGAAATACTTATGGTGACTTTGCTTTTGAAAAGGACGATATACAGCAGTTCGGAAAACACCACCTTCAACTACAAGTCAGCTATCATGATTTTTATTTTCTAGTTCCACAAATCATCATTAGCTAACCCTACTATTTAGAGACATAAGTATATTCTATTAACAATTTATTATGGGAGACGAACATGCACTTGATACATAAATTCTTGTGTTTTCATATTTTTAAGATACAAAGGGAATCCAATACGGATGCTTTAAAAGTATGGGAAGAATTATCAAAGAGGATTTTTCCTGTTCCTTTGATGCATTTTGCTTTAATCGTCAACTTGTATTTTCAAGCGTCAAAGCAAAATTCTTCCTATTTAATTTCTATAAATCATATCATTTTTCTACTAAAATTCCCAAGGGAATCTTCTCCAAATTAACAAGAACGTGTATTCAACACGTTTTCCATCAACACTTCGAAGGACGAGTGGAAAACACATGGTGTTATAGTAGAAACTACTAAACTCTATGTGTTCCTTTCCCTAACAACATATATCAGGCTAGTATTGCAATAGTGGTTGCTCAAATAAAGCATTGAAAATGAGGCATATCTCACATTTTGTTTCCCAAAACCTGATCCTACGAAAACATAAGACGATCAATTATCCTTTTGGACTAGAAATGTTTGTGAGTATACCTGCATCAGTCAGTATCCAACAATGAGTGGGTGTGCTCTTAACAGGAGGCTTAAGGATAACCCTCTGTGTCCTCTGTGGAATCAACACATGATATAAGCACAAAACTACTTGATTTGTAGTACCATTATTACATAAATTAAATCAATATCTTTGAAATCTTGTAGAGGTTTGACGTTTTATCATAAACTGTTTCCTAAACCAATGATTTTGCTACAAACTTTAAATTTCCTCATTGATTAGGGTAATATTGGAGTGTTAGAAATCAGATATGACCATTATGTAAGATTGACTCTTAGTAGAGATGTTAGACAAGCTTGTATGAAAACATTCCTCAAAACAAAAGCACTAAGCCGTATTTTAAACAGTAGGTACTCCATTATTCCTTTGCATCATCAATAGCAGAAGTCAATGGAGGGCACTCAATTTTCATCAACTCTGTTTGTGGTGACTTCATTCCTCTATGGGGTTGTGACATGCTACTTGCTTTCAAAATTACGAGAGAAGTGGAGACGTTTGATGGTAATTCATACTTCAACACGAGCCCAAATTCATGTGACATGTTACGTTCATTCAAGTACGTCGGAGTTGACATATTATATGATGTTTTTATTGCTTTGATGATGGGATCGTACTTAACCCTGGTCCAGCCAAGGCATCATATGGTCGTGGGAAATTGTGCCCCATTTTTCAGTCATTACGTGCTCCACCCCTGTGTGTGATAGTGGCTTATGAATGAGAATCTAGGTCCATTTTAGAAACATTCAACCAAGACCAAGATAAATTTCAGTCCTATTAAAAACGTTATTGGAAGATACTTCTTTAGAATTTTGGTTGTCATGAACGTTGTTTGTGACACAATACCAAGTCCTGTAATACATCTTGCATACGTATTTTTTTGTTAAACTCTTACTCAAAGACGTGGTACTTCAGTTTTTATATTGCTGAACATATTTTTGGTACCCCTGGTACTTCAAGTACAAAATGGAGTCTTGTTTATCTAATGTACCCTTGCATTCACAAGCTGCACGATTCAAATTCTCTCACACCATAAAGGGTCGGGATGGACCCAAGGCTGCCAGCAAGGAGGGAACCATATGGGACAACAATTGGGTAGCTTACCACCCATGATAAGGAGCATGTGCAATGGGTCAATAGGATGGTCACAAGTTCTTTCAGTCCCACATGTACTTTATCTTGGTCCACTCGACCCAGGCATCATTAAGGTCCACTGGGGGATGAGACGAGATGATGACCCGCCATGCACCCACTTGAGGAACATCCGGATCTCCTCCCCACTTGTGGAGTGGTGACAAAGGCTGATCTTCGAGCGATAAGGGGTCCCAAAAGCCATGTTTTTGGTTGAGGTAAGACTCTTAGAAAGAGAAGTAGATAATTCAAAGAGAATCCAATTTGTATCGCTACTTCATTAATGATTGAACATTGAAACAAGCTTCCGGGCTGAATTTTTATTCATTTCCATTTGAAACATAAAGCATCAATCATGGAAAGTGAATTCATCCATAGTGGGAAATGGTCAGGGTGGCCAAAGGCCTTGAAATCGTACTCCTATAACGTGATTGTCTGGCAACACTTTGAAGGCTCATCATCAATCATGAGGAGTAATTGAAAGCATAATTACATGGAAGACATAGAAATGAAATAATTTCCTTAAATATAAAGAGCATCCATGCCATGCATATCATGGTTGTCCCCTTCTCTATCGCGTCATCCTCTGTCTTATAATTTTTCTCTTACTCATCTTCTTCTTCTACCTCATATGCTGCATCATAATTCTGTTTCCCGTATTTATTTGTGAACCTAGCACCTTTGCATCGTGTTTCTTGTGTCAACATTCCTTGTTCCGGCTTTATTATGTATCCTAGGGAGAACTTTCTACTGCTATCCAAAACTTTGTCAATGAAGTCGTCCTCTACTACTTCGCCAACCTCCTCATCTATGGAAGACCTTAATGACTCAACTGCAGGGTTGTGGTCATCTAGGATAGAGTCATTAGTTTTTACTCTATGATCCACTACTCAACTGTTGTGAATTCTACCACCGTGAGCATTTTTGGTTTAGCACATGATATTATTGTGGCATGGTCAACTCAGACTTGTGCAACTTTGTAGTATTACCATGGCACTATAGGGTTATGGCACTTCTTCATATTTCCCTTGTAACCATACCTTGGACAAATGAAGTAACACTAATGGTGTGCCCCACGTTCCATGCGGGCACTCTTGGGCCTTCCCTGACCTCGCAAGTTCCTGGTTACCCCAAGTCAGATGAGGTAGCATAAATACCCTCTACTATAATCGATTACATGAGGTTATCATACGTCTAGCTCTAGTATCTCAGTGTCAAGCCGACATCCACACACACGATTTAGTCTTTGCCCGTCTCCATCATGACCATAGATACGTGTTGACAAGGGTAGCCAAACTTGCACAAGCGGCCATACTCATAAGATGAGTGCCAGAGGTCCCCTTGCTAGCACACATTTTTCCGAGCCCGCACCATCTCAAAGTGTGGCCCCTCCATGATGACATTGTAGTCTTGCTTTCATAAAAGTGAGGAGGAGTTTTTTCGTTGGGACTAGCGCTATGGCCTTATAACACTTGATGATCTGCTTCTATCGCTCTGTCAGAAGCCTCTGTACAAAGTAGTAAACCTTCAAGAAGCATTAGTACCAGTAAAGTTTTTCGAGGGACTTAAGGTGGACATTTAAGGACTTTGAGGCCTTGCCAGTGATGTGGCTTCCATGTAGAAAAAAACACATGTACGATGTCCACTTTCGATGAAGAATGCCCTTAGCCATCGGGCCTTAGGATGAGGTGGTTCGGATCACGCTTGCTGATGGACCATACATGGCATGTAGTACGGTGGAACAGTTGATACGTGAAGGGCAATGCACAAGTTAGGGCCTAGTACATGGCCTTCTTCCCGTATCTATCCTACAATTTCTTGCATATGTGGTAACCATAATACGTGTGTGTTGTGCCAAGTAGACATCCCTTGAGAGCATTTGCCAAAGCTACCTATGTTTTAGACACAATGACTGCTCCCGTAGTACATGTAGTGGGGAAAGCATGGCTTAGTTCCAGGTAGAAGCATGTCCACGAATCTTTGTTCTCACTTATAAGCAAGGCCTATGTTATTGGGCATGCATGATCACTTGCATAGAAAGGCTACAACATTAGCATGAATGGCTTATGTACACTCTTAAAAACAATTCCATCCATGGTCATGATGTGGTGCGAGTAGCCTGAGCTAGGGTACGCTCTACTGGGAGCCACAAGCGCCCACTTAAACTTGACCATGTCGTCCATCTTGGCCATGGCGTGCGTTTTGGGGTCTAGACATTTGAGTTACAAAAACATGAAAAAAAGGCGTGGGCTTCCATATCTTTGATTCCAAGTACATTTGCTACTCAAACCATTATGAGCAGTCCCCACTTCTTTGCATATTAACAAAACGTACCATCAGGACTTGGACTTTGCGTACATCAATTGTGTTTCTACCATCAACATGGCCCTGTAAGGCATGAAGTTGGACACATGTACACCGGCTTCTGACTTGATAATGGCTCATAATAGCTTAGGAGTTGTTGGTTCATAGGCCATTTAGGTTAATATTTCGTGGGTGAACCATCTTTTTGTCCGACCTGGACTTGTGCGTCCAATTGTGGGCATATAGTACTGGTATGTGGGGGTGTTTCACAACCTTGAGCTTCGAAGTTATAACTGTATAAATATTCAACATACAAGCCCTTTTTGTTGCCTCCACACATTGGACATCAATGTGCCCTTGCTCAATAGAGACCCACATATGACCGAAACAGTGCCCATGTGCATACTGTTCAATCGCCATCCTTTGAATAGTCATGTTCCAAAACTTCCTCCCTTTCACAAGCCTTCCCTTGTTTTGTTCAACCATCAGGAGAGATGTCCGATGTGTGTACAATAACAGACGCAACGTAATGCAAGGAAATGTGACCATGCATGGGAAACAATACCGAGAGTTAGAACATTACTTTCTAAAGTTGATAATCATCGACGCAGCCAATAAAGAGTATGGAACATGGATCATGAAAGAAAGAATAGAAATCTTAGACGAGAGACCCCAATTCCCAAAGGAAACACTAGGACAGTGCACCGGGTGTCTGTCCCATGACAAATATGTATAGGGAAAGGCCTCGGATTTCTCGAAGGAGAAAGGCTCCATTCGAATTAGTCACAAATTCTCTGCAACATCTTCATTCTAATGCCTCTTCCATTCCCCATACTCGGAAACAAGAGTTAGTCTTTAGCACCGATGTTGGAGTTAACAGTGTGGGGTGTGGGAGGTGCGGGTAGGACTGGAGCCCATCCTATAAGAACACCATGAATGGGACCCCAAGATACATCTTCCTATGGTGGTGGGCCCGTGCCCCCAAGAGTACAATTCCCATGAAGAGTGGGGTTACATGGTAAAATGGTCGTCGAACAATGCTATGTGGAGGGAAGAATTTGGAGAATGTGCTCGGAATGAGGATTTATTGGGGGTACAGAGCCGGCCGACTGTGTGCACATGCATGAGTGGCATTGCTAGGACTAGTGTGGCATATAACAGATGGTGTAATGAGTATTTCAGTGGAGGGTACAGGCAGTGGTGTAGCTAGTGGTGTAGCGGGTGGTGCAACGAGTGCTATAATGGGTGGTGTAGTGGGAGTAGTAGGTGGTGCCGTTTGTGGTGTAGTGGGTGGTGTAGTGTGTGGTATATTGGGTGGTACAAGTGGTGGTGCAGCTGGTGGTTCCATGAGCCCTACAAGGGGTCGCCAACAAGCAAACATCGATCTTGTCGGGCAATCAAGGTTCCGTCGCCTTGGGTCGGGAGGTGCCAACACAGACTTTAGTGGCGTGCATGGCCAATTGGCATTGAGGTTACATGGATGGAAGGTGGTATTAAGAAACCACAGGCAAGGCACTCCATCTACCAAAGATTACCTATCGTTGTGCTTATGGGGTTGGGTAAGGTCAGAGTGCGACATTTCTTGGACATAGTTTTAGTGTACATGAGAGAGTGCTTGAATGGCAGGCCTAGGGGATGGAGTATGTAGTGGTCAAGCGGAGGCATGAGCCTCTACCCTCCGAGCACAAGTATAGGTTTTGGGGCGCCATTGCACCACAAATGTGTACCTAAGTATTTTTGTCGCTTACCTTACACATCAACTCACCTCGCTTGATGAAGGGCATCATGGTTACATTAATGCTCCGCCTCGTACACTCAATTCCCTTGCATAGTCATCGGAGTGCACAAGAGACATTGAAACATATTCATGACTGAAGGGAGTCCATTGTCCCCACCAATAGTCAACATTTCCATCACGTATAGATGTGACCATGCAAACAAGTTGAGGCATGTGCATGTCATCTCCACAGTGGTTTATCGAGATTCAACATGACATCTGCCCGAAAAATCATTCTTCGAAAGTGTTCTACACCCATTCCTTGGTCAATGTCCACGTAAAAGCTTGAATGGACTAGTTTTGGACTATGATTTTTGTGTACATGCAGGTTCAACAAACAATCTAATATTAATGCATGAAGGGCATGTTTCTTACGTTGGCATGTAATCGGCCATACCAAACGTCAACATTATGTATGCGAAGCATCGTAGAAGCAAAATGGACCGCATGGTTGAATTACACAACTTCGGTCCCTAATTATTGAAGCTAGTAAAGACCGCAAAACAAATCCTTTATGTGTAAAATTCATGTAGAAGAAAGTTGCGTGTAGAAATATGCAATGCATGAGTGTACAAATGACAAAAACCCAACACAACATGAGGGATTGGTTGGGGGAAAGTGATGACGTACCCAGAGTCCAAAACATATAATGCACATATTAGTAGTTGTTGATATATTAAACTACCATAAGAAAAAGGTTGCTTTTGACAAGCAGTATCGGACGATGGTTTCTTTTCTTCTGAAAAATGGGTAGATGGTGATTTCTCTTCTGAACGACGGGCAGATGATAGCCACACTTTGCGTATTATGGGTACGCGAGTGATTTCACACAAAATATTAATTTTCGTCTTATTTTGTGTTTTATCATCTCAAGGGATTCTTTAGAACCATTTTTATTGTCAATATTCTTTCTCAACTATCCCTATTGGCTTAAATCAATTCTGAGTGAAGAGAAGTAGAGCTTTGGACTTAATTCCTTCTAAATGGGGATTGATGACTTGTTTGTAGAGGCAAGTAGGCTTTGCTCACTCGCGACAATGTGATGAAGATGAAATTGAAACAATGCTCAAGGATACCGAACCTGTCTAACATGAACTCAAAATACATCCAACGTGAGACTTTGGGTTTTCTTCCAAGTTTCACAATAGGAGATGGAAACAACTATTGATTGTGGATGTAGAATTTCATTAAAAATTGCATGAAGTATTGGTGATAGAGAACATATACCAAATAAAGCTTATTTATGAATATAAATAGGATTTCATAAATGTTATTTATATGAAAACATATTGCTCATGGACACACAATAATTTACCACTTAGTTATGATGAAAAAGGATTTATGTCAGAAACACCCTACCACCAAGAGAACGTTTGTTTAATTCTATGCAACATGGGTTTCTTAGAGGAGTCATGAAGAAGAAAGATGTAACATCTGGATGAAGGCGTTGAAAAACGAGTTGTGTGCTTGGTTCATATTTTGTGTCAACATATTTACATTTAAAATCCGAAGGCAAATCATTCTTTGTTTTGGTATGGGTTTTATGTGGAAATGCACCATACACCATACATGGAGGATTTTCCAGTCCAAGAGAAGAAAAGGTGTATGAGGATAATGATTGTGTGTGATGTCTCAACATTTTCCCTCTATTTCTAAAGGATATTTTCCTTAGCACATCTATTTTTCATGCAACAGGATATTATTGCAGTGTTTTCATCATTCTATTTTACATATTATCCCTAACATATTCCCTTCATTCCCTTCCCTCGACTATATGTACCACATGTGAATCTGCCAATGTGTTTGGTATAAGTAACATAATCAAGATAACCCTCTTCATGAGATTAAACCATGTATTGTAAAGTTCTAAAAAAATAAAAATTTGTTTCCATAATTTATGGACTAAAGCTAAATTAGTCATTCTAAACTTGGTATGATGCACGCACCCAGGCATAAAATCAAATATGGATTGTGTGGCCTATGGGATATTTTCTGGTTTTCTCATAGACTCATTACACCCGCCAAACCATACATTGGTTTGTGGTTGGCACAATGCAAAATGAAATTTGAGTTTACATAACTTCACTAAAGAAATTGACCTTAAATGATTCACCTGTAGTCATTTAGATGTTATAACACGAGCTACTACCATAGTCATGAGGTGCACGTCTTAAGACACCCCACAAAAAAACACAAAACAGAACCAAAAATCATGGTGCTATCACTTCATGGTGCCCCAGGATTAAGATTGATATCAATTCCTAGCGGATTGTTCAACAACATGTAATAAGTGATTAATGCGGAAAAACAAACTTTACAATGAATATGTTTATGAATGTGTTTTGCAAATGCATGAAGAAACATCATAATGTTTTAGTGGATTGGTGTAGAAAACAAAAACGAACATGTGTTTTGACCATTGTCAACATCTTTTTGTAGTACTTGTTTAATATCATTTTTGAGTTTCAAATTTTTTACAATAAAACACATCTATTTTTGACTTTATATTCACTGCAGTTTTTCATTAATTTTTATACACATGAATATGGAATAATTAGTAGAAAGTGCTATAGAAGAGCTATCTTATTGTTTGTTACGTTGGCCCATTTTCTAGGGCCATATTTTTACTTGTATTCTAGCATAGATTCTCACCCAATAATATTCATTGTGAGTCATTCGAGCTCATTGAATGAAATTGAAAAAATCAAGCTCATCGTTTGGTGGATGACCGGCCATCCATGAATTGCCTAGCTTGTGCACCGTGTATGTTGATACAAACCGAGTGAGAGAGGCATTAACAAATTTGAGGGCACTGGTACTATTCGGATAGATTATAGGCAGAAATGTAAGTACAATCTTCATTGTTCACAACCCAAAAGCCTTCGACAATTCAAACCAAAAAAATAATGCTTACTGACATGCATAAAACATTACTCCCTGAGTTATTTGACGAAAAAATTGGAAGTGAATCAGTGTTGGAGTAGACGCAGAAAATAATAGATTTAAATGAATGCAAGAGGCGGTAAATTCTACATGCATCACCTGGATGGTGAATTTGTGAAAGAGTTTACGCTATTATTTTCCTTCTTTCATTTAAACAAAATATAACATTACACGTGAGCATAGAATTGTTTTGCAAACAACCAACATACACATTTTTTTAATACATAACGACGTGTAATCCTCTAAATAATCTATTTATGATACCATCCCCCTTCCAACCCAATCTTGCACTTTCACTTGAGATGATAATGCACTCATGTCCATTCCATCATGTATATTTCTCACACACAATGTGTTCATGCATAAGTTGCTCATTATTGATATGATTTATGTATGTGCAATGTCTTCCTTCATGACAAGAAATGCAATGTGGTTTCTTCATCGAATAAGAAAGTATGGTGTAATGGACGGGCTTGTAGCTACTTCACGAGACAACTCAAGCAGGTTTTTTCAAAATTCATGGTACATAAGGCAACATACTTGGCCTTAATCCTGCTATATGCCTATGAGAAATTTTTGTCCCAACTGGTTGATTGCATCATGATAGTGAGCCTAGTTATTGTCCAAGGACCACAAGAAATGGTGTTGCGCAAATGCATGAGCCCCATAATGAGTGAATATGACATCTAAATGAATGTGTTCTCGAACTTGGAGATGGCAGTGGCATAAGCATCAGGAGAACAATGATGGGAAATTGAGAGCCAATGAAAAACCTTCACAAGGTTTGGTGCTAAGAAACCTACTACCTTGGATGCATGTTCTGATGTCCACTAGCTTCCATAGCCTAACAGATTTAGCTCTCTTCAATAGTTTCTACACCGCATGCCTCATATCCATGGAAGAATGGCAAGTAAGATCCCAAAGTTCTCCCTAAGTGAAAACGTCTCCCTAAGGCTATGAACATACGTTTCCTGAACCACACGCAACACACAAAACTGACACTCATGCTTTGCCTATGTGCCTCACAAGACGCATGCCATACGTGATTCCTTCATCTTGAACAAAAATAAAATATGTGACATTTTGAGGCTCAAAAAGAGGTTTCCAAATCACCACTTGTGGAGACAAAGGGTGTAAACATAAGGCTCAGAAGAAGGTTTTGGTTCACCAAATTACAATGGCATTAATTGTAGTGTTGACTATGTCTAGGTTCTATGATTATTTTGAATCGTATGAATTTCATAGGATCATAGAAAAGGTGCACAGGTTGACATGTGTCATCATCAAAACAAGGCTATTAATAAAATGAAATATCCTCATTGATGTCACCATCTAAAAATGCCTTTTCACATCCATGTAATGCATATATGTACCGTGTTTAATGACTTGACTACATAGCACCTTGGTACTAGTTTAAATATCTAAAAAAAGCAAAAGAGGCATCAAAATCAATACCAATCAACTATAAAAAGAGGTTTGGCCATGACATGAGCCTTACAATCCTTGTTGTATCCATTTACTTACCACTTATCGTGGTACACACAACTGAAGGTAATTGCCTTAAAGCTAGGAGGGAGTTACACCTTCTCATGAAACCCCTTGTTCATGGCTTGGTTCTAGAGGGTTGCGTTGAGTGCAAAGTGAGCTTGACTAAGTGTGTGGATGAGGCAAAATCACAAAAAAACTACTCATATATATTGCACTGGTCATGGAGTCACTACATGTGCAAGGAGGAAACCTACTGGTTGTAGCAAGAGGGAACACATTCATGATCATGGAGTGGTAGGTGGATGTCTTCCGTTATTTAACAGTGGTAGCCAACCCAAGTGCATCGGGAATAGGAGCATGGTAGAAATAGAGTGACAAATTCATCAAAGACACGAGGGAAAGAAAAGAATCAAAGGTAGAAAACCATGAATGTGTTAACAATGATACTTCAGTCTACTTGCAACAATCATAGGCTACTTGAAGCTTGCTAATAGTAATTTTGATGCATCGTCTACTTGAGTGACAAATGTTTGTCATCTTGATGAAAAATCTTGTAGCTAAGCTCAAAACACCTCAAGGAACATGCTTAGTGGAAAATTCTCATTTGAAAGGAGCATGTACATGTGGAATCATCCCTCCAACAACTAGCATGACAATTGGTTTACGATTTGTTTACAAAACAATGAACATGAGTTATTCATGTACGACGCGTACAAACATGCCATCGTCTATTTAGAGACCTATCTATGGCCATGAAATGCATGGTAATCTCAATTTACTTGATATTCCAAAAGGATTCACCCATGGAGAAGATCAACATTAATTTTGGTGTTCATATCACTCGCATGAAATCACATTCTACAAGAGAGAGCAAGCCCTTACGTATAGTTACAAATAAGGAGTCAAAGATTATCATTCGTTGAACACATGTATGGTTCCTGCATTATTTTAATGGCAAAAGGAAAACTTTTAATCCTTGTGGTTATTTCACATCAAGAACTCAAATGCACCTTTCCATAATGTAAGTGATCATCTATGGAAAATGGATCAATGAGAAGTCATAGGATGGACGAGCTATTACTTAGCAAGGATTGGGCCCCTTGGCTATTAAGGCCTTCTGGGATAGACATTTGGTGTTATCCTTTCTTGACCACAAGACAACATAGAAACTCATTTCACATGATAACATATGTGCTATAAACCATGTACTGTATAACTGTTTTTGTTGCTTTGTGTGTCACCATTTGTAAGCCGGTATGATGAAATGTATAAATCATATCTCCTTTTCAATAAAAAAGAGCTTAACCTAAGGAAAACATCTATTCTAGCTTAGTTATGCCCATTAGAAATATGTAAATACGCACTTCAACATCCATACCCATTTCCATAAACATATCCAAATCCACATCAATTCCCATGTTCATGTGCATGTCGATACCTGTATCCATAGTTGTATCCACATCCATATCCATACCCATTTCCACATCCCATATCCACGTCCATAACCACATCCAAATCCATATCAATATCAATATGAATGTACACAAATAATACCATATACATTTCCTTATTTATGCCCATCCTTGGTATATATTCATATCCATATCCATGTTCATATCCACGTTCATCTCCATGTCCATATTGAGTTCCATATCCACATAGCCACAACAATATCCATCACCATATCCAAACCACGTCCATATCCATATCCGTATCCATATCAACATCCATAACCATGTCCATAGACAATTTCAAATCCATTTCCACTTCCATATCCATGTCAACGTCCATATGATGCCCATATCAGTACACTTATGCATTAGCTTCTCCACATACCTTTGTATACCCATATTCATAAGCATGCATATGTCTCATATCCATCTTCATTTCCATTCCCCTATATGAATGCATACCTTAACCTGTATCCACATGAAAGTCCATATGTTTTCCCCGATCTACATCCATAAAGATATCCAAGTCCAAATCAAATATCCATATCCAGATCCAGACCCATATCAATATCCATATCCACATCCATATCCATACCCATATCCATATCCATATCCATATCCATATCCATATCCATATCCATATCCATATGCATATCCATATCCATATCAAAATCAATACCCATATACATATCCATATCCATATCCATATCCATATCCATATCCATATCCATATCCATATCCACATCCATGTTCATGTTCATGTCCATGTCAATATCCATATCCATAACCATATCCATGTCCATGTCCATATCCATATCCATATCCATATCCATATCCATATCCATATCCATATCCATTTCCATATCCATATCCATATGCATATCCATATCCAAATCCATATCCACGTGCATATCCACATCCAAATCCATATCCATATCTATATCTATATCCATGTCCATATCCATATCCATATCCATATCCATATCGATATCCATATCCATGTCCATGTCCATATGCATATCGATATCCATATCCATATCCATATCCATATCCATATCCTTTTTTGTATCCATATCCAAATCCATATCCATCTCAATATCCATTTCCATATCCATATCAATATTCATATCCACATCCATATCCATATCCAATGCAAATGCATATCCATATCCATATCCTTCTCCCTATCCATACCCATATCCACATCCACATCCACATCCACGTCCATATCAATATCCATATCCATATCCATGTGCGTGTTCCTATCTCTAACCCTTTCCATATCATATCTCTATCCCTATCCATATACATATCCAGACCTATATTAATATCCGTGTCCATACCCACCTCCATATCCATATTCATACCGAATTCCATATCCATATCCATATACATATCCATATACAGATCCATGTCCATACCCATAGGCATATCCACATCCATATCCATATCCATGGATTTCTCAATTTCCATATCCATACCCATATCCATATCCATATCCATATCCATATCCATATCCACCTCCATATCCATATCCGTATCCATTTCCATATCCATATCCAAATTCATATTCACATCCATACCCAGAATACACCCATATCCATATCCATAATCATACTCATATCCATATCCATATCCATATCCATATCCATATCGTTACCTTTATCCTTCTCCATATGCACATCCATATCCATATCCATATCCATATCCATATCCATATCCATATCTAGTCCCATACCCGTACCCATACCCAAACCCATATCCACATCCATATGCATATTCATATCCATATCAATATCCATGTCCATATCCATATCCATATCCATATCCATATCCATATCCATGTCCATATCCATATCCACGTCCATGTCCATGTCCATATCCATGTCCATATCCATATCCATATCCATATCCATATGCATATCCATGTCCATACCCATACCCATATCCATATCCATATCCTTCTCCGCATCCACATCCATATCCATATCCATATCCATATCCATATCCATATCCATATCCATATCCATATCCATATTTATATCCATATCCATTTCCATATCGATATCTGTATCCATATCCATATCCATACCCATACCCATATCCATATCCATATCCATGTCCATGTCCATGTCGATATCCATATCGTTATCCATCTCCATATCCATATCCATATCCATATCCACATCCATATCCATATCTATATCCATGTCCGCATCCACATCGATATCCATATCCATATCCATATCCATATCCATTTCAATATCCATATCTACATCCATATCCTATCCATTTTCATATCGATATCAATATCCATATCCATATCTATATCCATATCCATATCCATATCCATATCCATATCCATGTCCATATCCATATCCACATCCATATCCATGTCCATCTCCATATCCATATCCATAGCCATATACATATCCATATCCATATCCATATGCATATCCATATCCATGTCCATATCCATATCCATATCGATATTCATATTCATATTCATATCCATATTTGAAAGACACCCATGTCCATATCTATATTCATATTCATAATTATATTCATATCCATATCCATATCCATATCCATATCCATATCCATATCCATATCCATATCCATATCCATATCCATATCCAGACCCATATCTATATCCATATCCATATGCATATCCATATACATATCCATATCCATATCCATATCCATATCCATATCCATATCCATAACCATATCCATATCCATATCCATATCCATATCCATATCCATATCCACATCCATATCCAAATCCATATCCATATCCATATCCATATCCATATCCATATCCATTTGCACATCAATATCCATGTCCACATCCATATCCATATCCATATCCATATCCATATTCATATCCACATCCATATCCATATCCATGCCCATGTCCATGTGCATTTCAATATCCTTACCCATATCCATATCCATATCCATATCCATATCCATATTCATATCCACATCCATATCCATATCCATGCCCATGTCCATGTGCATTTCAATATCCTTACCCATATCCATATCCATATCCATATTTATATCCATATCCATATCCGTATCCATATCCATATCCATATCCATATCCGTATCCATATCCATATCCCTATCCATATCCATATCCATATACATACCCATGTCCATATGCATATCCATATCCTTAACCATATCCATATCCATATCCATATCCATATCCATATCCATATCCGTATCCATATCCATATCCCTATCCATATCCATATCCATATACATACCCATGTCCATATGCATATCCATATCCTTAACCATATCCATATCCATATCCATATCCATATGCATATTCATATCCATATCCAGATCCATATCCATATCGATATCCATATCCATGTCCATATCCATATCCATATCCATATCCATAACCATATCCATATCCATATCCATATCCATATCCATATCCATACCCATCCCCATACCAATACCCATACCCATACCCAACCCAATATCCATATCCATATCCATATCGATATGCATATCCACATCCATATCCATGTCCATATCCACATCTATATCAATATCCATATCCATTTGCACATCCATATCCATATCCATGTCAACATCCATATCGATATCCATATCCACATTCATATCCATATCCATATCCATATCCATATCCAAATCCATATCCATATCCATATCCATATCCGTATTGATATCCATATCCATATCCATGTCCATGTCCATGTGCATTTCAATATCCATACCCATATCCATATCCATATCCATATCCATTTTCATATCCATATCCATATCCATATCCTTAACCATATCCATATCCATATCCATATGCATATTCATATTCATATTGAGATCCATATCCATATCCATATCCATATCCATATCCACATCCATATCCATAACCATATCCATATCCATATCCATATCCATATCCATATCCATATCCATATCCATATCCATATCCATACCCATCCCCATACCAATACCCATACCCATACCCAACCCAATATCCATATCGATAACCATATCCATATCAATATGCATATCCACATCCATATCCATGTCCATATCCACATCTATATCAATATCCATATCCACATATATATCCACATCCACATTCATATCCATATCCATTTGCACATCCATATCCATATCCATGTCCACATCCATATCCATATCCATATCCATATCCATATCCATATCCATATCCATATCCATACCCATCCCCATACCAATACCCATACCCATACCCAACCCAATATCCATATCCATATCCATATCGATATGCATATCCACATCCATATCCATGTCCATATCCACATCTATATCAATATCCATATCCACATATATATCCACATCCACATTCATATCCATATCCATTTGCACATCCATATCCATATCCATGTCCACATCCATATCCATATCCATATCCACATCCACATCCATATCCATATCCATATCCATATCCATATGCATAACCATATCCATGTCCATATCCATATCCATATCCATATCCGTATCCATATCCATATTCATATTCATATCCATATTCATACTCGTAATTATATTCATATCCATATCCTTATCCATATCCATATCCATACCCATATCTATATCCATATCCTGAACCATATCCATATCCATATCCATATCCATATCCATATACATATCCATATCCTGAACCATATCCATATCCATATCCATATCCATATGCATATTCATACCCATATCCAGATCCATATCCATATCCATATCCATATCCACATCCATATCCATATCCACATCCATATCCATATCCATATCCATATCCATATCCAAAACCATATCCATATCCATATCCATATCCATATCCACATCCATATCCATATCCATATCCATATCCATATCCAAAACCATATCCATATCCATATCCATATCCATACCCATCCCCATCCCCATCCCCATACCCATACCCACGCACATACCCAAACCAATATCCATATCCATATCCATTTCCATATCGGTATGCATATCCACATCCATATCCATGTCCATGTCCATATCTATATCAATATCCATATCCATATCTATATCCACATCCACATTCATATCCACATCCATATCCATATCCATTTGCACATACATATCCATGTCCACATCCATATCCATATCCATATCCATATCCATATCCATATCCATATCCATATCCATATCCATATCCATATCCATATCCATATCCATATCCATATCCATATCCATATCCATATCCATAACCATATCCACATCCATATCCAAATCCATATCCATATCCATATCCATATCCATATCCATATCCATATCCATAACCATGTCCATCTCCATATCCATACCCACCCCCATACCCATACCCATACCCTAACCAATATTCATATCCATATCCATATCCATATCCATATCCAAATGCATATCCACATCCATGTCCACGTCCATATCCATATCTATATCAATATCCATGTCCATATATATATCCACATCCACATTCATATCCATATCCATATCCATATCCATTTGCACATCAA
The DNA here is from genome assembly GCA_023375785.1 of Penium margaritaceum. Lineage (NCBI taxonomy): Eukaryota > Viridiplantae > Streptophyta > Zygnematophyceae > Desmidiales > Peniaceae > Penium > Penium margaritaceum. Next base: position 334,009 of record SZWC01000013.1, on the reverse strand, counting down.
TATCCATGTCCACATCCATATCCATATCCATATCCATATCCATATTCATATCCACATCCATATCCATATCCATGCCCATGTCCATGTGCATTTCAATATCCTTACCCATATCCATATCCATATCCATATTTATATCCATATCCATATCCGTATCCATATCCATATCCATATCCATATCCGTATCCATATCCATATCCCTATCCATATCCATATCCATATACATACCCATGTCCATATGCATATCCATATCCATACCCATACCCATATCCATATCCATATCCATATCCATATCCATATCCATATCCATATGCATATTCATATTCATATTGAGATCCATATCCATATCCATATGCATATTCATATTCATATTGAGATCCATATCCATATCCATATGCATATTCATATTCATATTGAGATCCATATCCATATCCATATGCATATTCATATTCATATTGAGATCCATATCCATATCCATATTTATATCCATATCCATATCCATATCCATATCCATATCCATATCCATATACATATCGATACCCATATCTAGATCCATATCCATATCTGTATCCATATCCATATCCATATCCATATCCATATCCATATCCATATCCGTATCCATATCCATATCCATATCCATATCCGTATCCATATCCATATCCAGATCCATATCCACATCGATATCCATATCCATGTCCATATCCATATCCATATCCATATCCATATCCATAACCATATCCATATCCATATCCATATGCATATCCATATCCATACCCATCCCCATACCAATACCCATACCCATACCCAACCCAATATCCATATCCATATCCATATCCATATCGATATGCATATCCACATCCATATCCATGTCCATATCCACATCTATATCAATATCCATATCCATTTGCACATCCATATCCATATCCATGTCCACATCCATATCGATATCCATATCCACATTCATATCCATATCCATATCCATATCCATATCCAAATCCATATCCATATCCATATCCATATCCATATCCATGTCCATATCCATATCCATATCCATATCCACATTCATATCCATATCCATATCCATATCCATTTGCACATCCATATCCATATCCATGTCCACATCCATATCGATATCCATATCCACATTCATATCCATATCCATATCCATATCCATTTGCACATCCATATCCATATCCATGTCCACATCCATATCGATATCCATATCCACATTCATATCCATATCCATATCCATATCCATTTGCACATCCATATCCATATCCATGTCCACATCCATATCGATATCCATATCCACATTCATATCCATATCCATATCCATATCCATTTGCACATCCATATCCATATCCATGTCCACATCCATATCGATATCCATATCCACATTCATATCCATATCCATATCCATATCCATTTGCACATCCATATCCATATCCATGTCCACATCCATATCGATATCCATATCCACATTCATATCCATATCCATATCCATATCCATTTGCACATCCATATCCATATCCATGTCCACATCCATATCGATATCCATATCCACATTCATATCCATATCCATATCCATATCCATTTGCACATCCATATCCATATCCATGTCCACATCCATATCGATATCCATATCCACATTCATATCCATATCCATATCCATATCCATTTGCACATCCATATCCATATCCATGTCCACATCCATATCGATATCCATATCCACATTCATATCCATATCCATATCCATATCCATTTGCACATCCATATCCATATCCATGTCCACATCCATATCGATATCCATATCCACATTCATATCCATATCCATATCCATATCCATTTGCACATCCATATCCATATCCATGTCCACATCCATATCGATATCCATATCCACATTCATATCCATATCCATATCCATATCCATTTGCACATCCATATCCATATCCATGTCCACATCCATATCGATATCCATATCCACATTCATATCCATATCCATATCCATATCCATTTGCACATCCATATCCATATCCATGTCCACATCCATATCGATATCCATATCCACATTCATATCCATATCCATATCCATATCCATTTGCACATCCATATCCATATCCATGTCCACATCCATATCGATATCCATATCCACATTCATATCCATATCCATATCCATATCCATTTGCACATCCATATCCATATCCATGTCCACATCCATATCGATATCCATATCCACATTCATATCCATATCCATATCCATATCCATTTGCACATCCATATCCATATCCATGTCCACATCCATATCGATATCCATATCCACATTCATATCCATATCCATATCCATATCCATTTGCACATCCATATCCATATCCATGTCCACATCCATATCGATATCCATATCCACATTCATATCCATATCCATATCCATATCCATTTGCACATCCATATCCATATCCATGTCCACATCCATATCGATATCCATATCCACATTCATATCCATATCCATATCCATATCCATTTGCACATCCATATCCATATCCATGTCCACATCCATATCGATATCCATATCCACATTCATATCCATATCCATATCCATATCCATTTGCACATCCATATCCATATCCATGTCCACATCCATATCGATATCCATATCCACATTCATATCCATATCCATATCCATATCCATTTGCACATCCATATCCATATCCATGTCCACATCCATATCCATATCCATATCCATATCCATATCCATATCCATATCCATATCCATATCCATATCCATATCCATATCCATATCCATATCCATATCCATATCCATATCCATATCCATATCAATGTACATATCCATATCCGTATTCATATCCATATCCATATCCATGCCCATGTCCATGTGCATTTCAATATCCATACCCATATCCATATCCACATCCACATCCATATCCATATCCATATCCATATCCATATCCATATCCATATCCATATCCATAACCATATCCATATCCATATCCATGTCCATTTCCATATCCATATCCATATCAGTATCCATATCCATATCGATATCGATATCCATATCCAAATCCATATACATATCCATATCCATATCCATGTCCACAACCATATCCATATCCATGTTCATGTCCATGTCCATGTCCATGTCCATATCCATATACCTATCAATGTCCATATCCATATCTATATCCATATCCATATCCATATCCATATCCATATCCATAACCATATCCATGTATCCATATCGACATCCACATCCATATCCATATCTATATCCGTATCCATTTGCATATCCATATCCATATCTATATCCATTTCCATATCCATATCCAAATTCATATCCATATCCATATCCATACCCAAACCCATACCCACATCCAAACCCATATACATATCCACATCCATATCCATATCCATGTCCATATCCATATCCATACCCATATTCATATCCATATCCATATCCATATCAAGATCCATCTCCCCATCCACATCCATATCCATATCCATGTCCATATCCATATCCATATCCATATCCATATCTATATCCATATCCATATCCATATCCATATCCATATCCATATCCATATCCATATCCATATCCATATCCATATCCATATCCATATCCATGTCCATGTCCATGTCCATGTGTAAATCCATATCCATATCCATATCCATTTCCATATCCATATCTATATCCTATCCATTTTCATATGGATATCCATATCCATATCCCTATCCATATCCATTTGCATATCCATATCCATCTCCATATCCATATCCACATCCATTTCCATGTCCATGTCCAGTTCCATATCCGTATCCATATCCACATCCATATCCATATCCGTATCCATATCCACATCCACATCGATATCCATATCCATATCCATATCCATATCCATATCCATACCTATGTCCATGTCCATATCCATATCCATATCCATATTCATATTCATATCCATATTCGAAATATACCCATATCCATATCCATATTCATATTCATAATTACATTCATATCCATGTGCATATCCATATCCATATCCATATCCATATCCATATCCATATCCATATCCATATCCATATCCATATCCATATCCATATCCATATCCATATCCATATCATTATCCATATCCAGAACCATATCTATATCCATATCCATATCCATATCTATATCCATATCCATATCCATATCTATATCCATATCCATATCCATATCCATAACCATATCCATATCCATATCCATATCCATACCCATATCCATATGCTTATCCATATCCATATCCAAATCCATATCCATATCCATATCCATATCCATATCCATCTCCATATCCATACCCATCCCCATACCCATACCCATACCCATACCCAAACCTATATCCATATCCATATCCATATCCATATCCATATGCATATCCACATCCATGTCCATGTCCATATCCATATCTATATCAATATCCATATCCATATTTATATCGACATCCACATTCATATCCATATCCATATCCATATCCATTTGCACATCCATATCCATGTCCACATCCGTATCCATATCCATATCCATATCTATATCCATATCCATATTCATATCCATATCCATATTCATATCCATATCCATATCCATATCCATATCCATAACCACATCCATATCCATGTCCATATCCATATCCATATCCATATCCATATCCATATCCATATCCATGTACATATCCATATCCATATCCTTATCCATATCCATATCCATATCGATATCCGTATCCATATCCAGATCCAGATCCATATCCATATCCATATTCATATCCATATCCATATCCATATCCATATCCATGTCCATGTCCATGTCCATATCCATATACCTGTCCATATCCATATCCATATCCATATCCATATCCATATATCCATATCGACATCCACATCCATATCCATATCCATATCCATATCCATGTCCATGTCCATGTCCATATCCATATACCTGTCCATATCCATATCCATATCCATATCCATATCCATATATCCATATCGACATCCACATCCATATCCATATCCATATCCGTATCCATTTGCATATCCATATCCATATCCATATCCATATCCAAATTCATATCCATATCCACATCCATATACATATCCATACCCATACCCATACCCATACCCATACCCAAACACATCCATCTCCACATCCAAATCCATATCCATGACCATATCCAGATCCATACCCATATGCATATCCATATCCATATCCAGGTCAATATCCATATCAATATCCATATCCACATCCTCATCCATATCCACATCCATATCCATATCCATATCCATGTCCATGTCCATGTCCATGTCAATATCCAATCCATATCCTTATCCATATCCATATCCATATCCATATCCATATCCGTATCAATATCCATATCCATATCCATATCCATGTCCATGTCCATGTCCATGTCAATATCCAATCCATATCCTTATCCATATCCATATCCATATCCATATCCATATCCGTATCAATATCCATATCCATATCTATATACATATCCATATCCATATCCATATCCATATCCATATCCGTATCCATATCCATATCCATATCCATATCCATTTCCATATCCATATCCATATCCATATCCATATCCACATCCAAATCCATATCCACAAACGTATCCATATCCATATCCATATCCATATCCATTTCCATATCCATATCCATATCCATATCCATA
>SZWC01000013.1:301715-324121 GCA_023375785.1 Penium margaritaceum | reverse complement strand
TATCCATATCCATGTCCATATCCATATCCATATCCATTTCCATATATCCATATCGACATCCACATCCATATCCATGTCCATATCCGTATCCTTTTGCATATCCATATCCATATCCATATCCATATCCATATCCAAATTCAAATCCATATCCATATCCATATCCATAACCATATCCATATCCATACCCATACCCATACCCATAACCAAACCCATATCCATATCCATGTCCATATCCATATCCATACCCATATGCATGTCCATATCCATATCCATTTCCAAATCCATATCAAGATCCATATCCACATCCACATCCATATCCATATCCATGTTCATATCCATATCCATATCCATATCCATATCCATATCCATATCCATATCCATATCCATATCCATATCCATACCCATATGCAAATCCATATCCATATCCACATCCATATCCATTTGTACCTCCATCTCTATATCCATATTAATATCCATATCAATATCCATATCCACATCCATCTCCATATCAATATCCATATCCTTATCCATATCCATATTCATATTCATATTCATATTCATATTCATATACAAAATGAACACATATCCATATCCACATGGTATCCATATCCACATCCATATCCATACCCATATGCAAATCCATATCCATATCCAGATGTACCCCCATCTCTATATCCATATCCACATCTATACCAGCATCCATATCCACATCCATATCCATATCCATATCCATATCCATATCCATATCCACATCCACATCGATGTCCATGTACATGTACATGTCCATGTCCATGTTCACATTCATATCCATATCCATATCCATATCCATGTCCATGTCCATATCCATATCCATATCCATTCCATATCCAAATCCATATCCGTATCCGTATCCGTATCCATATCCATATCCATATCCACATCCATATCCATATCCATATCCTTGTCCATATCCATATCCATATCCATATCCATATCCATATCCATACCCATATCCATATCCATATCCATATCCAAACCCTTAGCCATATCCATATCCATATCCATATCTTTATCCATATCCAATCCATATCCATATCCATATCCGTATCTGTATCCATATCCATACCCATATCCATATCCATATCCATATCCATGTTGATATTCATACCCATACCCATATTCATATCCTTATCCATATCATATCCATAGCCATGTCTTTGTCCATTTCCATGTCCATGTCCATGTCCATGTCCATATCCTTGTCCATATCCATGTCCATGTCCATATCTATATCCATATCCATATCCATATTTGGATCCATATATACAGGGTGAAATAGCTCAGATACCCATAAAATGCAAAGTGTGACTCTCATCCACCCGTTGTTTTGAAGAAATGTAATCATCTGCCCATGGTTTGGAAGAATAAAACCCATCCACCCACCTTGCGTTACAAAAGCAACCATCCGCCTAGCTTCCGTAACAAAATCAACCAGTCGCCCACCCTTTCTTCATGCTGGATCACAACACGTGTTTTGGACCTGACACGGAAAAAAGTGCAATGGTGCATTTGCCTGAGACATAGTGAATGACAAAAATCATGTCATGCAGAAATGCTACATGGTATGTGGCAGGAACATGATAGGTGGTCTAGCATTTCTGGGTTCCTAAGGTATTTTCTTTGTAACGTTGGAATATGAGTTATTTTAAATATGACATTGTCATATGCATTATTTTCCATGCGACATTATCATCTGCGTTACTTTTTGTGCGGCACTTTCATATGCGTTATTTTGTGTGCAACATTGGCATATCAGCTATATAGTTCCAAAAACTTGGTATATCTTGATTGAACCCATATCCATATCCGTATCCATATTGATATCCACATTCATATTCATATCCAAATCCATAGCCACATCCATATCCATATGCATTTGCATATCCATATCCACATCCACATCCAAATCCATATCCAAATCAATATCCATATCCATATCCATATCCATATCCTTATCCATGTCCATATGAGTATCCATACCCATATCCATATCCATATCCATATCCATATCCATATCCATATCCATATCCATATCCATATCCATATCCATATCCATATCCATATCCATATCCATATCCATATCCATATCCATATCCATATCCATATGCATATCCATATCCATATCCATATCCATATGCATATCCATATCCATATCCATATCCATATCCATATCCATATCCATACACATTTTTGCTATCTCTATCTTTAATCCTATCCATATCCATATCCATTTCCATATCCATATCCATATCCATATCCATATCCATATCCATATCCATACCTATATTCGTATCCGGATCCATATCCACGTCCATATCCATGTCCATGTCAATATCCATATCCATATCCATATCCAAATCCATATCCATACCGATATGCAAATCCATATCCATATCCATATCCATGTGTACCTCCATCTCTATATCTATATCCATATCCATGTGAATATCCATATCCACATCCATATCCATATCCATATCCATATCCATATTCATATTCATATCCATATCCACATGGTATCCATATCCACATCCATATCCATACCCATATGCAAATCCATATCCATATCCATATCCATATCCATATCCATATCCATATCCATATCCATATCCAAATCCATATCCATATCCATATCCATATCCATATCCATATCCATATCCATATCCATATCCATATCTATATTCATATTCATATCCATATACAATATAAACTCATATCCATATCCATATCCATATCCATATCCATATCCATATTCATATCCATATCCTTACCATATCGATATCCATATCCATATCCATATCCATATCCATATCCATATCCATATCCATAACCATATCCATATCTATATCCATATCCATATCCATATCCATATCCATATCCATATCCATATCCATATCCATCTCCATATCCATATCCATATCCATATCCATAACCATATCCATATCTATATCCATATCCATATCCATATCCATATCCATATCCATATCCATATCCATATCCATATCCATCTCCATATCCATATCCATATCCATATCCATATCCATATCCATATCCATATCCATATCCATATTCATATCCATATCCATATCCATATCCATATCCATATCCATATCCGTATCCATATTCATATCCATATTCACATCCATATCCGTATCCATATACATATGCCTATCCATATCCATACCCATGTCCATGTCCATATCCACATCCATATCCATACCACATCAATATCCATATTCATATCCATATCCATATTCATATCCAAATCCATATCCATATCCATTTCCAAATCCATATCCATATCCTTATCCAGATCCATATCCATATTGATATCCATATTCATATCCATATCCATATCCACATCCATATCCATATCGAGATGCATATCCATGTCCATATCCATGTACGTGTCCATTATTATGTCTATGTCTATGTCTATGTCCTTGTCCATATCCATCTCCATTTCAATTCCACATTCATATCCACATTGATATCCATGTCCACATGAATATCAGTATTTATTTTCACATCCATATCCAAATGCATCTTCATAGCCATTGCTTTGGAGATGGATTTTTGGGAGCAAGGATAACACACAATCAAGTTGGCTATGGAAAATATATACGAGGGAATGTTTTACCATGTCTACAAAACACATACACATTTACATCCCCCATACAGAGGTTCGATGTATTACGATGGGGGAGATTATTGTTTTTGCAAAAATCAAAGATAAAAAACTGTGTCAATTTCCTTTGTGACATTCACCAAATCATAGTGTTATTATAACATGATTAGAAGTAGATGATATGTATGCATGTTTTGGGTGAGGACACTTGTCTTGTTCAATGTCATACAAAGATGTTTTAAAAATTAGTTTAATATTTGTTGTTAGAGAAAAACATCTATGGAGGTCTTAGAAATTTTGATAATGGATAATTAAAGGTCATATATATGCTCATGGATAGCTAACATAGATTGAGACCTTACATGTACGTGTCCATAGAAACATAATGTATATAAGTATTGCAGTTGACCATACACCATATTTTCCAGAATTGTTAGAATCCCACATGTCTCATTACATCATTTTTTGATAGAATTCTTTTGGATGTCATATATTATATTCGTTTCCTGAGTGACAATGATACGATAATCATGTATATGACCAGAAACCTAGTTTTTGATGTGATCTCTTTTGGACGTGGCCCCTTTTCCATGTATGTTCACTCCTTTGTCAGGCATGTATGATAGAGTATGGGTATAACATATTTTCAAACTCCGAGATGCTAAGATATATTTCTCTATAAAGAAATGTATAATTATTTTGTATTCGAAACTATTATGATTATCAATGTGGGTATGCAACCTTTCAACCACATTTGTCTTTCTGTAACCAAAACGTCTTGCCATACTTGACCACGGCATCTTGCATGATGAATATATATTTCATATCTCTAAAGAAAACAAAGAATAACTTTGAATGCAAAGTGATAAGCCTTATATCATACTAAGCAAAACCAGAAGAGACAAGATTTCATGGATAATTTCAATTCCACACAAGACTTTGAAGTAAGAGACATGTATGATGGTTTGCCCCACCAAAAAAACATCTCCTCCCTTTCTAAATTAGAGAAGAATAGAGACAAGGTATGATTTCATGAATAGAGAATGACTCATATTGATACAAAGCTTTTATTAAGCTTTGTATGAAAGACAAGCTTCCAAGTGAAAATCTGCAAATACGAACCTTTACGTTTTGATTTCATGCAAGGGGTGGGGGTGACCAGGGGAGTCTTGGGTGCTCTCCTTGAAACACGAGGTTGCTCCCATAACACTGATTTTTGTGCACGAAACCAGTCTATTGACCATGAAAAAAACGTTGGAGGGTGACTGGTTAAATGAAAACCATGGATATCATTTCAATTCAATATTTGTGTATTATGTTTTTGATGCATGTGTTATAGCACATTTCCATTCTTCTCGTCTAGAAAAACTACATACTCAGTCATTGACACCTTTAAATCCTATAGTAGCCATTGTTCTTTCTCCATTAACCATATGCTATTTATGGTCTTTCTTCAAGTAAAAAAACCACCGAAAATAGCTTGAAGATGGATGCAAAGAATTTTTGGGCTGCACAAGAGTACATGGTTTTTTTCAATACGGATTAATTTTAGGATAAATTGACAAAACAATCTTGGTCGAGGCCCTGTCCTCATACAAGGTGTTGCGCTCCTATTCACTTTGGAAATTCGAACCGACCTGGTTCATGGCTTACCGGTGACGCTAATCTGGCTGTGGTGGTGAAATTTTTTAAGTTGACCTAAACGGCTGGACGGTTTGGTTTGACCACCGGATGATCCATGCTGTCAACACTTGAGAAAAAATCAAATTATTTGTTTTTACGTTACGGGCCTCGCTAGCCTTGCCATAGTAACGATGTTTTAAACTCAGGATTTGTTTTGTATTACATGATCGATGGTACCAATCATACGTTAAATTAATGTGAATAAATCTGAAAAAAATTGTTTTTCTGAATTCCCAGGCCGCTCGCAAGGTCACCGTCAGGGCGGCATACAGTGTGAGGCTTTAACGTCAGGTTAGATTGATCTACTTAGCAGATGGACCAGCGGATGAAACCGGCGGTCATCGATGACCGTCGCATATTTGAGTAGTTTTTTCCGAACAGAATCTTCCTAGTCATACCCGTCCTCAACGTCACTGAATATCGTTGCTGCTGGTCAGGTCGTCGCCTTGCAGAAGTGTGTCTTTAATTTTAATGTCATTTTGGGAACATATGACACTGTTGTAAGGGATTGTAGAATTGTAAATGTTGCGTCAAGATGTAAACTAGTCAGTTGAATTCAAATTTCGGACACAGGCGACAGTCTTGTTCGTAACATAACTCAGCGATGACCAGAGCTTTTGTGGTCTGTTTGTCGCGACGATGTGGCCTCAGGTAAAAACTACAGCGAGGGTTCAGGGCGGTTTTCGTTTGTCGGAATGCACAATTCAGGTTTGCCAGGCTGGCTTCGTCGAGTGTGCGACGGTGTTCTGACGCGCTCGGGCGACGTCTAGGGTTTGAGCGTCCAGCCGTGGCACTACCGACGTTGACCACCTCACTTTGCAGTCATCTCTGTCGGGTGTCTTCCAGCGCAGTCAAGATCGTAGTCTGTCGTGGTCGCTCTCTCGCTCTCTAGGCGATGAAAAGTAGCCAACTCCATTCCAAAGTCTGAACATTGCGACTGCTAGCCAAGAAACGGACCATTGTTCACGTCGGCAGAAATCATCAGCACTGTTCAGACCCCCAGACGTCGTACGCAGCGGGCATTTGATCCCTTTCACTCTAGTCTCCTGCACCCAAACGCCTTGTCGGAGAGCAGCACCTACGCCATGGTGTTCGCTAACAACTCGGCCTTCGTGGCCTTCCTCGTCATCATCATTTCTCTTATCGTCGCCGCCTGCATGCTAGTGTGGATGTGGTTCTGTTACTACCCGGGCGGCTACAAGAAGGACCAGGTGATGGACATCGGCGAGTACTCGATGTTCGTCGCGCAGACGCGCATCGAGCAGCGCAAGAAAAAGCAGCNCAGACGTCGTACGCAGCGGGCATTTGATCCCTTTCACTCTAGTCTCCTGCACCCAAACGCCTTGTCGGAGAGCAGCACCTACGCCATGGTGTTCGCTAACAACTCGGCCTTCGTGGCCTTCCTCGTCATCATCATTTCTCTTATCGTCGCCGCCTGCATGCTAGTGTGGATGTGGTTCTGTTACTACCCGGGCGGCTACAAGAAGGACCAGGTGATGGATATCGGCGAGTACTCAATGTTCGTCGCGCAGACGCGCATCGAGCAGCGCAAGAAGAAGCAGCAGAAGAAGGGCGGCGACGGCGAATACGACGACGAGGACGGCGGATACGACAACGACTACGATGAGTTGTACTTTGAGATGGGCAACAAGGACGGCGCGGCAGGCGGAGGTAACGCCGACTGGCAAAGCGTGGGCACGTCGGAGCAGCAGGAGGACCTGGAGGGTGGAGAGTACTACGACGGCGGTGCCTCCTCGCCCTCCACGCACAGCATGTCTGATGCAGGGGTCAGTGCATTCGGTTCGACGTCATTGAGCAGTGGGGTGGATGGGGGGTGGGGAAAAGGGGGGTTTCTTTATGGATAGAACTCGGCCTTTCTCCATGGTCGCTGCCTCCCTTCAAGCCAGCGCAGGAGGAATGTGAAGAGTGCAGGATGTGCATTTGCACTCACTCTTCTCAGTTGGAGGAATGCATGTGTTTTGGGGGCGGGGGTTGGCGAGGTTGGCACGCTCCGTCTGACGGCTTGTTTGAATTCGGGGTCGAAGGCGAAGGCCATTACGTCATCACTCAACCTGTTAGCAGTTCTTCCTGACTGCTGCTGCGCAGAGCGTGATGCTGCTCTTGTCTAGTGGTTACACCTGTTGACCATCTCGACTCACCGACGTTGCTTTAGTCTTTCGCAGCACTGTCAACATTTGCACGGCTCATGGGTCTCGTTTACATCATGGATACCCGAGACGTTCCAGCCGCTAATGAGGAGTTTTCTGTCGGTACTCCGACTCGCATCCCTCCATATTCCTGTTTCTTGCCATGCTCCCTTAATCCTCCCTCTCCCTTGTCCCTCGCAATTTCAGGCCACCACGCCGTCTTCCATAGCGCCATCTCAGAGGGGGGGCCTCAAGTCTGCTCTGAAGACGAGCAGCGTGCGAGACGACCGCAGCGAGTCTACATACGTGTCCACCACGCCCACCTCCACCTCCGGCGGATACTACTGACCTCTGAAACGGAGAATGGTGCTCGAGTCTCAACTTAGGAGGATGCCTCGCCCGTCGTCGTGTGCCAATATTCGCACGCCGACATGCCCCAGCATCCGTCCTATGCAGTTGGCTAGGGCCCCTTCTAGGTTTCTGGAGATCGAAGTTGTCTCCTCCATCGGCTTGGGTGTGACGGCCTGTTGCGGCTGAACAGCGCGACCTCTCCCCACCCCCCGTCCCCCCCACTTCCACTCCCGCCTCCACCTCCACCCCTGCCTCCACGTCCACCGTCCTCCCCATCCTTGGGCCCGTCGGCTTTCAGCACCACCATCTCCGTCTCCGTCACCTGATTCCCACCGCACGAAGGATATGGCTTTCTAAATTGGGGCGGACCTGAAGATGCTTTGGGACATGTCGGCAGTCTTTCAGGCTGAACAGGGCACACAGATGAAGGCCGCCTCTTCCGGCTTATGTCTGAGCAAAGTTTCAATTTAAACGCGTAGGTGGTGGACTTTTCCTCAAATGCCCCTGTAATATGGTCTTTGGTACATGAGAACATTCCATTCATTTTATTTCACTGTGCTTACATTCTTAGTTGCTGCTCACAAATGCGGCAGTTACAGCTATGTATATCATGTTGGGACATGAGTTTGCGATGGTGGGACATCTGTGGGACTACCTCTCCTAGTCCCTGGCGTCCTGTAACTCCTACCTGGGCCCTACCTAGGGTGCTGGCATGGCCAGATTGTGCATGATGTCTGTAAAGAATGGCGGTGGCATGGTCTCTATGGGTATAATGAAGGCTGCGAGCGCACGGATAACACAATTTATGAATAGGAAGGGCGGATCAGCTGGAGTGAAGCATGGAACCAGAATGGATAGTTGACAAGGGCAGTTGCTTTGTTTTTGAGGGTATTTTTGTTCTGATTCTAGTGGGTAGTGAAGAGGAGGTAAGCATTTTTCAGGGGAAAATCCTGCGCACAAGTAGCACCATTAAGGAGCCCTGAAAGGGGAACCCTAAGAGTAAGAGGCTTTTGATAAGAATGTTGAGTAGACTGATATCAAGGTGTGGTTGAAGAGACAGAAGTTGCCTGAGCCCTAAGTGGAAGAGGTTATTGGTAAGAATGCAGGGGTGAATTGTGATGTCAAGGTGTGGTTGAAGAGACAAGTTGCCTACGATTTTAGTGTAATGTTCCAGTCTTCTGACCCATAAGCGCCCGAAGCAGGTGCAAGAAGAGTCCTCAGTGCAAGGAGGCTCCTCCTCAATGGAGTACAAGTGAGAAATGTGAGACAAAAATCAACACTTTCCCATGACTCACAGGCAGAGTACATATGGACAGGCAGAGAGCATATGGACCAAGCGGACAGGGAGAGAGAGGACCTCACGTACACACACTGATTGCACTCACAACCTTCTTGAACGAGTGACGCTTCAGTGCTTTGGTCAACTGTCGTGCTGTCTCAACCCACACAATGCTGATGCTGCCGTCATGCAACAACGAACGCACATAGTGATACTCGACATTGATGTGTTTTGCGCGAGTGTGATACACGCTGTCATTGTCAGCTATGACCATGTCACTTTCATTGTCACAGTGCAACATGATGGACGGGACTGACTGACACAACTTGGTCAACAGGCGGCTCAGCCACACGCTCTCACAAGCGCAAGATCCAAGGGCCACATACTCAACTTGAGCAGTGCTGCGTGCAATGCAGCCTTGCTTGCCGCTCTGCCAGGATAAAACCGTTCCGCCAACAAGGAAGATCCAGCCAATACGACTCTTACCGTCTGGTCTGCCGGCCCAGTCACTGTCGGTGTATCCCGTCGCCATTACGGACGGCAATCGACGGAACATGAGGCCTCGCCGTGGGGTAGAGATAACATAG
Source organism: Penium margaritaceum (assembly GCA_023375785.1). Taxonomy (NCBI): domain Eukaryota; kingdom Viridiplantae; phylum Streptophyta; class Zygnematophyceae; order Desmidiales; family Peniaceae; genus Penium; species Penium margaritaceum. The sequence continues at coordinate 314,407 of SZWC01000013.1, read as the reverse complement.
CGCAGTACTCGGATCGCGGCCTCAAACTGGAGGTGACGCGGCTCCTAAGAGAACTGTGCGAGGTTGACGACGAACACAATATCTGAACGCGAGGAACATCAGTGTCTTGATGACGCGGAAATACGTGGTCACGTTTTATGGCTCCTCCACCACGGCTAGATCAGAGCTCTTGGCTATCGTCTGACCATCGGTCGACATGGGTGAGGATGCTCTCGACACGAGGGGCAGGTCCTCAGCGAAGCGCACGGACAAGGTCTGGACGTAGGTAGCCTCATGCACATACAGGATGCCCACAGAGCGATCATGCTCAAGCTCCATGCCTAGAAAGACTCATGCTGACTCGAGGTCCTTCATCTGGTAGGCAGCATGCAGCAGGTCCTTGACCGGCTGGATGGGAGCTACTGAGAATATGCATGGAATCGTCCTAGCGACACCGCCGCTGACTAGGCGTCAGTGCCTGGTCAGACGGTGACGACAGTCACAAGTCGTGCACACAACGGCAAGGGTTTGGCTAGGCGACAGAAAGACAAAGTGTCAGAATGCTTCAATAGCATTTGCAGAGACAGTTAACAAATGACATGTCCATGGCCTAAATACCTGTCGCGGCGCACAGCGGGTATCGCACGCGGCGGTCCAAGAGCTGTCCTAAAACCGGCCCAAAACCACTGTTTTGGCCATAACTCTGCGCACACATGTCAGAATGCTACGCCGTCTGAACCTAGACGTGCAGGATCACAAGACGGAAGCTACGACTAGTCAAATGCATGCATCCATCATGAGACGGTGGACACGCAATGCAAAACATGCAAATCGGGCTCATGGCCAGTCCGCCGAAAAAACTCCTGCAGGCTATAGAAAAAAAGCAGGGAGTCCCGGCAGTGTCCGGGGCTCTGGAACGGTAGTCGGCCAGCTCCAAGCTGGTAGTCCGCCGCCTGTCGTCGCACGGATGTCACCAGGGCCCGTCTCAGGGATCTGCACAGGTATGGACATGGCCGAGTGGTCACAGTAGACTGTACAAGAACGTCACAAATCACAACACTCCCCCATGACCCGATGGTATGCATGTCCATACACGTGTAGCACTGGGACAAGTACAATAGTGAGTGTGAAACAGATGAGACACAGACACACATCCAACACTCAACCACCCTCAGGCATGGGGCGAAGCCCAACAGAACAAATGACCACCAGAAACTTTCAGCGAGGTAGTCCCTTCGTCAAGAAATCAACATGTTGCATGTCAGTGCCAACCCACATGACGGAGATCACGTGTCCCTCCACCAAATCACGCACAAAGTGATGCTCAACCGCAATGTGCTTCGTGCGAGCGTGAAAGACATCGGAGTTCTCCGCAATGGCGAGAGCACTCTGGTTGTCGCAACGAAGCACAATGGCGGGTACTGACTGACCAAGCTCAAGAAACAGGCGCTGCAGCCATACCGCCTCAGCAGCCCCTGCGCNAACAGAACGAATGGCCACCAGGAACTTTCCGCGAGCTAGTGCCTTCGTCAAGAAATCAGCACGCTGCATGTCAGTGCCAACCCACATGACGGAGATCACGTGTCGCTCCACCAGATCACGCACAAAGTGATGCTCAACCGCAATGTGCTTCGTGCGAGCGTGAAAGACATCGGAGTTCTCCGCAATGGCGAGAGCACTCTGGTTGTCGCAACGAAGCACAATGGCGGGTACTGACTGACCAAGCTCAAGAAACAGGCGCTGCAGCCATACCGCCCCAGCAGCCCCTGCGCCAAAGCAACGGACTCCGCCTCCGACGAGCTACGTGCGATGTAGCCCTGCTTCCCGCTACGCCAACACAGAGCGGTACCACCGAGCAAGAACGCGTAGCCAGTACGGTTGCGTCCATCTGGGCTCCAAGCCCAGTCGCTGTTAGTGTAGCCGTCAAGGACCATCGAACACTGCCGACGAAAACAGAGTCCGAGGTACGGCATGGAGACCACGTACCGCACCACTCGCACAGCCGCGTGAAGGGCTCTAGCACGAGGAGCCTGCGAGAACTGAGCGAGGAGGTTGACAGCGAAAGCGATGTCAGGACGTGTGGTAGTGGCCAGCTACATCAGAGATCCGATGAGACAGAGGTACAAGGTCACGTCCACTGTCTCCCCCAGCTGTGTGGGATCATCCACCTTCAGGGCATCCTGCCCATCGGGTGTAAGAGGTGTGGAAGCGGTGGGCACTGCACCAAAGAGATCGCTGAAGCACTCCCCCACGACTCGTGCATATCTGGCCTGATGTAGCAACAGTGTCTGACGCCTGCGATCTCGCACGATCTCCATACCAAGAAACACTGATGTAGGATCGAGGTCCTTCATCCTGTAGGCAGTCTAAAGGACAGCCTTGGCCTCCTTCACGGCCTCCAAGGACAGAGACGCGATCAGAAGGTCATCGACATAGACCATTATGGCGGTGAACCGCTCGGGTGTCGGTAGGATGAAGAGAGAGGGATCTGCCTCGCTCTGTACATATCCCGCACGAGTCAAAGTGCCGGTGATCTCCCGGTTCCAACAACGTGGAGACTGCTTGAGGCCGTACAAGGACTTGCGCAAGCGCCAGACCTTATCACCGTCCTCAAAGCCTGGTGGCTGAGCCACGTAAATCTCCTCATCCAGAGAGCCATAGAGGAACGCATTGTTCACATCCATCTGGTGCAGTTCTCATTCATGCCAAGCCACTACACCGAACAGAGCTCGAGCTGAGGTCATGCGGCCGACAGGGGCAAAAGTGTCAGTGTAATCGACGCCCTCAATCTGAGAGTACCCCTTGACGACCAAGCGGGCCTTGTAGCGTTCCAGTGAGCCATCCGGCTTCACTTTCTTGCGAAAGACCCACTTGACCTGAATAGCCTTCCTCCCAGGCGGAAGGTNTCCATCTGGTGCAGTTCCCAGTCATGCTGAGCCACTACACCGAACAGAGCTCGAGCTAAGGTCATGCGGCCGACAGGGGCAAAAGTGTCAGTGTAATCGACGCCCTCAATCTGAGAGTACCCCTTGACGACCAAGCGGGCCTTGTAGCGTTCCAGTGAGCCATCCGGCTTCACTTTCTTGCGAAAGACCCACTTGACCTGAATAGCCTTCCTCCCAGACGGAAGGTCGACAAGCTCGTAGACTCTATGCTCTCAGATAGCACGAAGCTCATCCTCGCAGGCAGCTCGCCAAGCGTCAACATCCTGTGATGAGACAGCTTCCCTCAGGGTGCCCGGGTCGGGCGCCACAGAGGGGGAGCTCTGCGTGGCAAGGGCACACGCCTCGGTGCTAGGCCTGACGACCACAAGATCAGCTGCTGCATCACAAGCGATATGGAACTCGCGAGTGACAAGATCGTGCCCTACGGGGCACGCTGGATGTACCTCTGTGAACTCAGTGCAGACACTGAGGCCTAGGGCCTTTGTGCCGAGGTCACCACTCGCGATGCTACGAGAGGGGCGCTTGGGTGCAGGGCCCGATGCTCGCTGAGCTCCAGAATCCAGTGGTCGAAGACGGCCACCAGGCTCACGGGAGTAACCTGAGCTCGAGGGGCACACCTCAGGCTCAAGGACAGGCATGACCACAGCTGGTGGGAGCTGAGGCAAGGTAGCCGATGATGCCGTGCCAGGAGATGCGTGTGTGGGGGACGCGGGGCTGGATGTGACAGTAGGAGCAGGCAAGACTGGACCTGACACAGAGGCAGGAGTGCCAGCAGACACAGGTACGGAAACAGGAGTGCCGGCTGACGCAGATACTGGCGTAGAAGGAGGCGCGGGAGCTGAAGCAGGGAAACCTGTGGGGTGTGAAACAGGCTATACGGGTGAGGTCTCTGGACCGACAGCGATGATCGCCGGGACATCAAGGGCCAGAGACCGAGAGATGAAGGGGGCTCGAACGGACACATCAGCCTGATGAGAGGTGCTCGCTGGCGTAGAAGTCTCCCCCATCCGCCGAGAACCCTCACAGGTAGGAACATGTGTGGCGGAGAGTGCCGTGATCGAAGTCAGGTCACGATAGGTGAGAGACTCGAAAAAGAGCACGTCGAGGGACTCAATGACGCGACGACGAGTAGGGTCCCAGAAGCGCCAAGCCTCCGACCGCGGGGAAATGCCTACGAAGGCACACAAGCGGCCCCGAGGTGAGACCTTGGACCCCTGCTGGTCCTCGGTGTACCACACGGAGGCCAGGGATCCCCAGACGCGAGCGAGATGAAGGTCAGCACGGTGTCCAAACCAGAGCTCATACGGTGTAATATGGTCTGGAAGCGGACCGTGCGGGAGGCGGTTCCAGACCCAAGTCATGTAGGCGAAACCCTCAAAGATAAAAGACTCAGGGAGACCGCACTCAGACCGCATAGCGCGAACCACATCCTCCATGGTGTGGTTCCAACGCTCGGAAACACCATTCTGCTGAGGAGTAGCAGGAGCGAAGACCTAGTGAAAAATCCCGTGCTCAACAAAGAATCCGTCCATCTCGCCAAGGAACTCACCGCCACGATCCGAGCGGAAAGTGTGTAGCGTGTGACGTGACTGACGCTCAGCCATCACTAGCCAGAGTCGAACCGCAAGGGCGGTGTCACTCTTCTGATGCAGGTTGTAGACCCACCGCGTCCGCGTAAAGTCATCAGTCAGAGTCAGGACATACCGGCCCCGATCAGATAGGGACTCGACCAGAAGAGGACCGAGAAGGTCCGAGTAAACTAACTCGAGAGGCCAAAGCGCTCGAGAACGAGAGTCAAGGTAGGTGCATCGGTGCATTTTCCCCTGAGCGCAAAAGAGACAGTTGGTCTTGGGTGGCTTCTCGAAAGAAGCCGCGTCAAGACTGAGAGCTGGCTGTGTCCGAATGAGCTTCGACACAGTATCGGAGCCCACGTGACACAGATGGCGATGAAGCAACCGCTGGTGTTTCGGAGAGAGAACACCAGTGACAAAGACCCGAGCGGAGGAGGAAGGAGAGCAAGGGGAGGAGGTACGTGAGACCCGATACAGATCATGTACGACAGAGGCACGAAGGACAACACTGCGAGTGTCAATAGCAGTCACAGTCGCTGAGTCTGCGGTATGCTCCACAGAGAGACCCATCAGTGTGCAGGCACGCACAGAAAGGAGGCTGAGCTCAAGATTAGGCACAAACAACACTTCAGAAAGGTACAAGGGGCCAGACGGACCGTCGAAACATACAACACCAACACCATGGACTGGCAAGGACTGACCAGAGCCTGTACGGATGGAACGGACAGACGTGACAGGACCGAGAACAACAAAATCACTACGACGACATGTCATGTGATGAGTGGCACCAGAATCGATGATCCAAGTGCCACCGGAGTCACGACAGGTGGACGTCACTGTACAACGGACAATGGAACACTCGGCATCAGAGGGACGCTGAGCTGTCAGTGGGGAGGAACGACGCAGGACACAAAGATGAGACTCATGAACCCAATCGGTGCAGTCAGACCCATCATCATCACATGCTGACTGTGCTCCCTCACACGCGTCGTCACGAGTCACAAGAACGGACGGACAAACAGTCTGTGGACCACCCGACGATGACAACACACTCGCACCTCCCTAAAAGCGGAGCGCCAGAAGGTGTCGGAGCTCAGCGATGGTGCGGTCGCGTGGGTCCGGATCGCTGGTACTCGCCGGTGGAGAAGCGGGAACAGTTTCAGTTGTGGCCGCCACACATCCGAAGGATGGCGAGGATGACGTGCTGGACGTGGAACGAAGGGCGTGTGTAGCCTGGAGTCCACGAGTAATCTGCGCCTAGTCGAGCGGCTGTTGGCACTCGGTGTAGTGATGGGCGCCTCCACAGTTGTAGTAGTGGACAGAACGTCCACTGCTACTACTGGAGGACGACTGCTGTTGTGACTGCTGCTGACCTGATCCATGCTTCCCCTTCTTCTTCTTCCCTTCAGCTGCTGCTGCAAAACCCTGTGTCTGAGTGGGTGTGGGCGGGGCGGAAAAGGAGGAGGAAGATGAGGAAATGATGGAGGATGAAGAAGGAGACTGCAGGAGGGAAGATGGTGGTGATGCAACGACTGCTGTAGCAAGGGAAGTCTCCTGATGGGCCATGGCTGCCCTGCGGGAGGAAGAGCTGATGTGCCCAAGGGAGAAGCTGCAGAGTGGCTGAAAAGGGCTCGAGGACAGCGTCGCTGTACCGTGTGAATATGTCAGTGTACTCAAGGCGAACTCCGAGCATCATCGTACGGAGCGCCCAAAGCAGTGTGCCTCCTTAGGTCCCAAGGCGCGTGTAGATGTGCATGGCGCGTCGCCAGTAATCGGCTACAGGCTCTGTAGGCCCCTGACGGAGAGAGTGGAAGGCACGAATGTGTGCTACATAGGTGGCGTGTGTCTCTGCGGCCAACAGGGATAGGGCTAGATCCCAACCTCTGCGTGGATCAGCGCCGGTGCCTGTGCCGGGCTCGCCTAGGAAGGGGCGGAAGTCGACGACGGTCTCGCGTGGCATGGCATAGAGGAGTCCGCGCATCGCCCTAGCTGCTGTCAGCACCTGTGCTCGGTCTGTAGGCTGATACGAGTTGTGATAGTAGGGCCACACGCCCTCTGAAGTAGCCCAAACCTGAAAGAGGATCTCCCAGCAGTCGAAGCCGTCCTCAGTGATGTACCGTGGAGGTGGTGTCTCAACGTCCTTGGGTTGCCACTCCGTGGGGAGAACAACCGCAGGACGAGGGGGATGAGGGACGGGGAAGACTCCTGGAAGGGGATAGTCACCGGGATAGTCGGGTGACGATCGCACCGTAGGAAATCGAGGAGATCTGGTGCCCGTCTGTAGCTGACGGAGGCGCTCCTGAAGAACTCGAATCTCATGATCCGGGGAGTCGTCTGTCATGCCTGGCATGAATGGATCATCATCCAGGAGGTCAGAAGGTGGTGGGTCAGGTCGAGCTCCTGTAACGGGTGCATGAGCCGACTGCTTGGTAGAAACCGCGACGCCGGCAGCTCCCTCGGAAACCTGCCGTGGGACTGTGGACTGGGTACGCAGGAGCTCAGTCAGCGTACGGATGGCATCAGTCTGCTCCCGCTGTAGGCGACGCATCTCAACCCGCTGGCTTCGCAGGTCCTCAATGGCCTGCGAGCGTGGGCTCAGGACCCAAGAAGAGGAGGAGGAGGGATCACCTGTCGCCTTCCCCTTGTTGTCCGACGAGTTCATGTCACCTCTCAGTATGGGCCGACAGGTCAGGTTTGTCGGATTGAAGAGACGTTAGCGTTTCTCGAGGAGATGAGACGCCGACAATTTTTGACTGTCCGACCAAAAATTTGGCTAAGTATGGTGCTGACGTTAGCATGTGGTTGCTGATGTCAGCACGACCTTATGACGTCAGCAAGCAAAAATGCTGACGTCAGCTCGACTCCCCCTTTTTTTTCTTCTCTCGCGGTTCTGCGCGAGCGTGCAGCCACTTTGCGGCCAAAAGGGGGGGACCTCGTCACCCTCGTGCGCGGCTATGCAGTTGCGCAGTTGCGCATAATCCGTGCAGCTGCGCAGAGTCTGCGTCTGCGTTGCTTCGCTGCGTAGATCTGCGCAGCATTGCTGTGTAGTACAGTTTTCGTGGTTGCTGCTGCGCAGCACTACTGCCGCTACGGCCGTTGCTGCTGCTGCAATGCTGCTACTACTATTGCAATGCTACTGCTGCTGCTCTTGCTACTAGCGCTGTAGCGCGCGCAATGATGCTGCTAATGTTGCCACGCTGCTACTGCTGCCCGCGGCTGCTGCTGCCGCTGGTGCTTCTCGCTGCCGCTGCCGCTGCTCGTTGGTGCTTCCGCTACGCGCTGCTACTGCTCGCAGCCGTCGCTTCGCACTGCGAGCTGCTGCTGCGAGCTGCTTCCTTTTTTTGGTCAGAATGCCCAGCCAGAAACGACTGCTTCTGCCACCCGGTGCTGTTGCTGCTGCATGGTTTGGCTACTGGAGGTGGTGACTGCCACAGCTCACCGGGTGAGGTGGACGGGACTGCGTGGTGATGTCGCTGCTGAAAACGGCTGCAACGAGTCCCAGGATACGGCGGCGGCGGTGACTCTCACTACTGCTGCCGGTGCTGCGTCTCTGCAGCGCAGCTTAGCGAGAGAGGTCTCGCTGCTCCGATACCATGAGAATATGCGTGGAAGCATCCTAGCGACACCGCCGCTGACTAGGCGTCAGTGCGTGGTCAGACGGTGACGACAGTCACAAGTCGTGTACACAACGGCAAGGGTTTGGCTAGGTGACACAAAGGCAAAGTGTCAGAATGCTTCAATAGCAATTGCGGAGAGAGTTAACAAATGACAGGTCCATGGCCAAAATACCTGCCGCGACGTACAGCGGATGTCGCACGTGGCGGTCCAAGAGCTATCCTAAAACCGGCCCAAAACCACTGTTTTGGCCATAACTCTGTGCACACATGTCAGAATGCTACGCCATCTGAACCTAGACGTGTAGGATCACAAGACGGACGTCACGACTGGTCACATGCATGCATCCATCATCAGAAAGTGGACATGCAATGCAAAACATGCAAATCGGGCTCATGGCTAGTCCGCCGAAAAAACTCATGCAGGCTGTAGAAAAACAGTAGGGAGTCCTGGCAGTGTCCGGGGCTCTGGAACAGTAGTCGGCCAGCTCCAAGCTGGTAGTCCGCCGCCTGTCGTCCCACCGATGTCACCAGGGCCTGTCTCAAGGATCTGCACGGGTATGGACACGGCCGAGTGGTCACAGTAGACCAGTGTTCACAGTTGTACCTCGGGCATCGACACATCGCCTCGGACATCGATGTGTCGATGTATCTGGCCTCAGTTACATCAACACATCGACATGCAATTCTGCATATGACTCCTTGTGGAAATGTTCTGCCACCTTCACAACTCGGCCAATTCCTATGAAATCATCACTCACATCAAATATTTTCATGCCACATGTATGAAGCATTGCACGGATCATATATAACTCCAGAACTATGTTTCAGTGTCATGGAGACCTACCTTAACCAGAGTGACAATGCACTACATTTCAGCATTCATATCTAAAATGGACACTTAGCTGAAACAACTCCGTGTGCACAGTCTACTCACGGAAAGTAGGAATCACATTTTGTAAGTAGCATTGCCATTCACAATCATGTAAGCAAAGATGACGTTTGCAACGTTTGCATGTTGGGAGCACCAAGCAGTCCAATAAAAAAGCAACAATACGGTTTCAATAAAAGAGGCAACGCAGTTCAACATTGAAGGCAACGCAGTTCAACATGCAACAACCTGCACATCACAAGCATGACAACCAAGCCCATGGAGCCCTCCACACTATGGTGCATGGCTGGTGGAAAGCAGGCTGCAACGCAAGAAGACTGCACATCTGAACCTACATGACAGGGGGGGGAGGGGCATCAAGCACGGGTCTTGCGCTTCTGCTGCTTCTCTACTGCATTGGCAGCACTCCCCGCCGCCATCCTCTTGCTCATCCTTGCAGCTCCAGTTGCACCACCTGCAGCACCCACAGCAGAACTCCCAGCAGCACGTCCAGCAGTACCCCCAGCAGCACGTCCAGCAGCACCCCCAACAGTACGTCCAGCAGAACCCCCAGCACCACGTCCTCCTGCACCTCCAGCAGCACCTCCAGCTGCACCTCCAGCAGTACCTCCAGCAGCACCTCCAGTTGCACCTCCAGTTGCACCTCCTGTAGTACCTCCTGCTGCACCTCCTGCAGTACCTCCAGCAGCACCTCCAGCTGCACCTCTAGCAGTACCTCTGACAGCACCTTCAGTACCAACTTCAGCATCTCCTGTAGCTGCTTCCGCTGAACCACCAGCACCCACGCTTGCAGCAGCAGCACGTGCACGCGCGATAGTCCGTGCAATTCCTACTGCAGCTGTAGAACATGCCACACCTGCACCTGAGATGGAGGTCACTGCCTCCATCATGCTACGGCTGCGGATCGGCCTCGCATGGCTCGGGCCCTCCACATCTGTCGTCTCACCATCCCGCCCTTCCTCCTGCTCCTCCTCCTCTTCTTCACCTCCCTCCCCATCTCCACCCTCATCACCCTCATCCCCCTCGTCCCCTGCATCCTCACCATCACCTGCCTCACCCTCTCCATCATTCCACCCCACCTCAGTGAGCTCACCGTCATCCTCACTGTCAGAGGCATCCTTGTCAGCCAGCCAGCTTGCATCGCGGGGCCTGCACTTGCTGGTGGCTTTGAAATGCTTGCGGAGGCGCACATTGCAACGCACAAGCAGCTCAAGCGTGCTGACTTTGAGGCGGTTGCGGCGAGCTGTATGGATGAGCTCGTGTGCAGAGAAGGCTCTCTCGCACTCGGAAGACGAGCATGGCTGGGTGAGCACGCGCATGGCCAGCTTGCGCAATGCGGGCATGCCAGCCAGGTACAGCTCATGCCACTCATGCGCAGGCAGCAAGCCAGTCCTCACCTTCAGCACCGCAGCCTTGGCTCCAGCGTTCGTTTTTGCCGTCACCAATGGGTCAACCACCGTGCTTGTCTGGCCGTTTTGAAAAGTGCGGATCTCATCTTGAATCTGGTCGTGCTCGTCCGCGGGGACCAACGCATCCACGACGGCCGACCATGCTGTGACAGTCTTGGCATCACCGCTGAGGTTTTTGCCGAAATGGGTAGGGTGGAGTCGCCTTGCTGCTGCGTACAGGGGGCAGTTCATGTCTGCCTTCCAGCGCTGTGATAGCCTGCTTGTTGCAAGCTGCACCTGTGCGGCTCCGACGCGTGCCGGCTTGTTACCTCTTGGCTCACCCAACTTGCCCAAGTCCTCCATGGCGTCTAGCAGCCCCTCATAAATATTGGCCACACCCTTCCATCGATGGTCTGCTATACGCAGCACCTTCACCAAGGGCACAAGGAGGTCGCGAAACTGCTTCACCTGCACCCAAAAAACCTGCCTCTTGATCATGCTTCGCACTGACTTCTTGCGGGCCTGAAATCCAGCGTCGCGTTGGCTGCCCATCTCTTTCCACTGGGCAGCCTGCACCATCTTCCACAGAAATGGCCGCATGTCGAGCAGCCGCTGCAACACGTCGTACGTTGTGGCGAAGCGAGTTTCACAACGGGGCAGCAGCACACGCCCCCCACTCTCCTTCTTCAGCCACGTTCTTGGCATGTCGTTGTTGCGGAAAAAGGCGACCAGCTTCTCCGCCTTGCTGATGATTGCAGCCCCCCACTCACTCTTGCCAAGATCCTTTATGACCAAGTCAATGTTGTGTGCGCAGCACCCTTGGAAAAAGAATCTGGGGGTACTTGTCCTTCAAATCTTCAAAAGCCCTCTTGTTCACGTTGGTGTTTTCGCAGACAACACCAACAACGTGCTGCACCCCCACCTCCTCAATGGCCTGCTCAATCATCCCCGCCATGTGGTTGGCGTTTCTCACAAGGCCGCTGGCATCACGAGAAAAAATGTGGCAGGAGCCGCCAATGTTGACAGCCATCGCGTTGTAAATGGGCCGAGATTGCTCGTCGGCCCACTCGTCCACCGCCAAGGAGCAGCCGTAGATAGCCCACTGGTCCTTCATCGGCCTGTCCAGCTCTTCAAGGTCCGTGTCCAGCTTAGGGAGGATGGTGTCCACAACCTTGTCGCGGTGGGGCAGCCTGAATGAAGGGGTTGTGTGCTTGGCGGTGGAAATGACCTCCATCATGGGGGCCTCCTTGCAGAAGGAGATGGGCAGCACCTTGTACGCCATGAGTTTGACAATTGCCATCTGGCACTTGTCATTGTTGGCCTGGTCTGTGAAACCCCTCATGCTGCTCTGCCTCATGCCGGCCGTGCGGTTCACATCAACCAAGGGCATGGCGTTCAGGATCGCGTTTGCCCGCTGTGCAGCTAGCATTGTTGCAGCAGCCTGCAGCTCTGCTTCTTGCTGCTCCTCCTCATCTTCGGCGGTGATCCTTGCTCTCTCCCTCTGAGCCGCCCTCTCCCTCTCTTCCCACATCCTTGTCCATGCAACTGGCTTGTCCCTGGTGCCCCAGGACTTGCCCTTGCCGTTGTAGAGGCGGCCACAGTGGGGCTTCCAATCGTCTGGAGGGATAGGAGTCCGTTCCAGGCCCAGGGCATCGCGTGCAAGGGGTGGGGGATGCGGGCACTTGGCGATGTTGGCGTTGTTTTCTCCGAAATGGCCCCTGATACGGTCGCAGGTGCCGGGATAGACGCCGCCACATGANGCCGTCGCTGACTGACGAGGCCACGGTCCGTCGTGCTTCCTAGCCGAGCGTGGCCAGAACTTTGGCCTCGGTCAGAGACTACCCCGTTGCCGCAACCACCGCACGTGGCAGCGTGCTCACTTACTTTTTCTAAACCCCGAGCGGAGTCTACCACCTTGCAGAAATTTGACGTACTGTACGTCAAACGACGAGTGGTACTATGCTCATGGTGGTTTCCTGTTCGATAGTCCTTCAAACCACCGTTTGCAAAGTAAAATGTCATATTCAATGTGTCAACAAATTTGTATTCCTCGAAACAGTTTGAGCGGCATGTGTGGAGCGAGCCGTTGGCCACGATTGTGGCCGAAGTGGCTTGTCCGACGTGTTCACTGCAGCGACATCGCACCTGGTTGCCTTTACAATCGCCATTGGATGCACCACATTGGTGGATGTTGGCACATCCGACGGCGCGGAAACACGATCCTGTGCCGCATGAGATATCAGGCTAGATGCCGGCGAAGATTCTTACATAAATATTTACAGTGCCATTGTTTTCGACCGAAA
>SZWC01000013.1:286048-301609 GCA_023375785.1 Penium margaritaceum | reverse complement strand
AGTACACGACAACACATCGATGGACGTCGATGCACACCGACAACACATCTTGAGTCAGCCGGCCGAACGCACCTCAAGTGGCGAGGGGGACCCCACGCCGGTGCGTGGACCGCACGTGTTCGCACACGAAAAATGTGAAACCCCAACCTCGATGTTACATCGATGTTTATCGATGTCTCGGGGTCGCAGTATAGGGGTTACCACGGACCCCGATGGCAACACTGTAGTAGACTGTACAAGAACATCACAAATCACAACAGCTACATCTGGCGATGTGATGAGTAGGTCGTCAACATAGACCAGGACAACGACGAGGGTCTGACCTCCCAGACTGATGAACAGCGTGGGGTCGGTAGAGCTACGAAGAGCTGGTAAACCTAGGCAGCAGGTTGGGGCAGAAGTGTTGTTGATGCAGCGTGCGGGCTTCCACGCTCGTTGCTTAAGTCTGCTGCCCCCTCAGTCGGCTGCTCTAGAGTCCAAGTCTGGAAGCTCTGGGTTTGTTACTCAAAAACGCACGCGCCAGTGTTACCGCCAGAAAGCAGCTGAAAACTGAAAGTGACTGATTAGGAATGAAGAATGAGCAACAATGGAAGACCCCTCCAAGTTCTAGCTCCCCTCCACTAGTGTAGAACTTGTTACTCAGCTAACCAGCCAATCAGAAAATAGTGGTGGACCTATTTTCTGGCTGGCAGGGTTTTCTCGGTGAGCCATGCCAGACGCCCAACAGCCCAAAACCCGGGCGTCCTCCGTTTTGCCTGAAAACTGGACCATACCATGATACCGACACTGCAAACGTAGTGGTGCGGTCAGAATCAGCTAGAAAAATAGCAACAAGGAGTTATGGCTGCCGAAACCCAGGTAGTGCCTACGACAGTCAATGATGCCAAACATGGCCATACAGTAGGAGACATGGACCCTAGGCACCGCATGATGCTGCAGATGCAATGCCACAGCCAGACACAACGCAAGGTGCATGCAGAAAACATCTGGAGTGGCAGTGACCGCCGACGGCCTGACCACCGAGGAGGCCTGACGATGGAGCTGAGCGCATCGCCAGAGGAAGGAGGCTCCAGCGACGGTTGAGTGGACCTCAGTGTGTGTCGGCTCCACCAAGTGACACTCCAGTGGCGTCAAGTCTCACCGTCCGACATCTGCACGCCGATGTTCATAAGCCGGGAGGACACAACAGAGTAAAGTGAGAGATGCACGAAAACGAACACTCCCCCATGACTCACAGGCGTAGTGCAAATGTGCGGGCAGAGACACCATCAACGACCAAACTCCCCCAGGCCAAGCAGAAACGCAAGCAGGGACAGAGAGAGAGTCACTCACGGACGCATGCCGACTGAACTCACAGCCTTCTCGAACGAGTCGTGCTTCAGTGCCTTGGTCAAGAAGTCAGCCAACTGCCGTGCTGTCTCAACCCACACGATGTTGATGTTGCCGTCATGCAACAATGAACTCACATAGTGATACTCAACGTTGATGTGCTTTGTGCATGTATGATGCACGCTGTCATTGTCGGCGATGGCCATGGCACTCTCATTATCATAATGCAACGTGATGGATGCGACAGACTGACATAACTTGGGCAACAGACGACGCAACCACACACTCTCGCATGCACCTGAGGCAAGAGCAACGTACTCAGCCTCAGTAGTGTTGCGTGCAATGCACCCCTGCTTGCCACTACGCCAGGACACAACTGTGCCGCCAATCAGAAAGATCCAGCCAGTGCGACTCTTACCGTCCGGAGTGCCGGCCCAGTCAGTGTCGGTGTAGCCCACTGCGACAACAGACGGATGATGGCGGAACATGAGACCTCGTCGAGGAGTCGAGATGACATAGCGCAGTACTCGGATCGTGGCCTCGTAGTGGAGGTGTCACGGCTCCTGAGAAAAGTAGGCCCGGAGGTTGACGGAGAACGTGATGTCTGGGCGCGTCGTCATCGACAGGAACATCAGTGACCCGATGACTCGTAGGTACGTGGTCACATCAACTGGCTCCCCACAATAGTTGGGTCAGGACTCTTCAGCTTCACATGACCATCGGGAGACATGGGTGAGGATGCGCTCGGCACGAGTGGCAGGTCCTCCGCAAAGCGGGTAGACAACGTCTGTACATAGGCAGCCTGGTGGATGTGCAGGACGCCCTAGGAGCGATCATGCTCAAGCTCCATGCCCAGGAAGACTCAGGCAGATCCGAGATCCTTCATCTGATAGGCGGCGTGTAGCAAGTCCTTGACACGCTGGATGGCAGCCGTGTCTAGCGACGCGTTGAGGAGATTGTCGATGTAAACCAGAACAGCGGCGAAAGTCTAGCCTCGCGGACAGACAAATAGTGCGGGGTCAGCGGTGTTGCGCTGGAGTCCGCCACGAAGGAGCGGGCTGCTGATTTCTTGGTTCCAGCACCGAGGCGACTGCTTCAAGCCATACAAGGCCTTACGCAGTCACCAGACTCTCCCGGTGCCATCGTCGAAGCCTGGGGGCTGCACCATGTAGAGCTCCTCACCCTCTAGTGAACCATGGAGAAAGGCGTTGCTCACATCCATCTGATGCAGCTCCCACCCATGCTGGGAGACCAGGCTGAAGAGCGCCCGGCTCGTGGAGAACCGGCCAACTGGGGCAAAGATCTGGTCGTAGTCGACCGCAGGAATCTGGGAAAACCCCTTGGCTGTAAGGCGGGCCTTGTACTTGTCCAAGGACCAGTCGAGCTTCCACTTGCGCCGAAAGACCCACTTGGCGCCGATGGCCTTCCGACCTGGAGGAAGCTTGACAAGGTCGTACACATGGTGTTGACGGATAGCGCCGAGCTCATCGACGCAGGCAGCGTCCTAGTGTGCGACCTCAGGAGAGGCTCGTACCTCGCGCAGGGTGGCTGGGTCCTCTGGGTGTGTTGTGGAGCGGATTGAGAGAGCGTGTGCATCTCGAGCCCTAGATGGGATTTGCGCGAATACAGCCACGACAGCGTACCGATGCTCGTGATGAAGCATGGCGTATCCCTGTGTGAAGCCCGGGTGAAGGTCTGCAATGATGGCCGAGGTGGTCAAGCCGAGGGCCTTGGTGCCGGGGTCCCCACTCACGACCGTGGGAGTGAAGGAGACACGTGGGTCCACGGAGGGTCGAGGCGCCGTGGAGCGCGGTGCGACGGTCTGCGCGCTCATCGACGGTCTGGCTCCGAGGCTGCCGCCTGGGCCATGTGTGTAGCGTGGCAAGGCAGGCGATGGCACTAAGTGCGATGGGCCAATGGAGGTGGATGGGGTTGCTAGTCCGGAGGGGCCAGCGGATGCGACTGGGGCTGCTGGCCCGGAGGGGCCAGCGGGTGCGCCGGGAGTCGCTGGCACGGAGGGGCCAGCGGACGCAACTGGGGTTGCCGGCCCGGAGGGACCGACGGACGCGATGGGGGCTGTCGGCCCGGAGGGTTCGGCGGACGTGACTGGGGCTGCCGGCCCGGAGGGACCAGCGGACGCGACTGGGGCTGCCGGCTCAGAGGGACCAGTGGACACGACTGGAGTTGTTGGCCCGGAGGGACCAGCGGACATGACTGTGGCTGTTGGCCTAGAGGGACCAGCAGACGGGACTGGGGCTCCCGGCTCAGAGGGACCAGTGGACACGAGTGGGGCTGCCAGCCCGGAGGGACCGGCGGACGCGACTGGGGCTGTTGGCCCGGAGGGACCAGTGGAGGCGACTGGGGCTACCGGCTCAGAGAGACCAGTGGACACGACTGGGGTTGCCGGCCCAGAGGGACCAGCAGACGCGACTGGAACTGCCGGCTCGGAGGGACCAGCGGACGTGACTGGGGCTGCCGGCTCAGAGGGACTAAGGGATGTGTCACCGGAAGCAGCAGGACGGAGGACGGACTCACCACTCCTCCACGCGACGGGATAGACACGGATGAGCCAGAGCGAATGAGGTCACGAGGAAACAGGTCCTCGAAGAAGAGGGCATCCGGAGACTCGACGATGCAGTGCCGGGAGGGATCCCAGAACCGCCAAGCCTTGGATTGACAAGAGACACCAAGGAAGGTGCAAGGCCATGTTTACTTCGACTTGGCGACTTTTGGGCAAAAGTCGAAGTCGCCAAGTCGATTTGAGTCAACTTGGAGTCGACTCCGACTTTTACAATTAACAGCACCCGGGGCCAGCGGGGGCCTAGCTTGGGTTGCCCTTTTGGTCCTGGGAAAAAAACCCAAGGGTCAGCTCGGCGAGCCGGATCGACCCCGAGCAATTTCAGCGGGATATTCGACTTGCCGAATCTTGCCCTCGACTTCTTTTTGTACTCCAGCACAGTCAGCATGAACCATGATGTATGGATGGTAATGTGTCATCCAGCATAGCATCGACTGTCCAATGAGGATGAATCATTATGACAACCAGGAAAAAAAACCAGACTGGCCATGCGACCTGGAAGATACAAGCTCCATGCACCAATCAAACCTGGCCGCTTGAATCCATCAACGTCATTGCTTTCATTCCTGGTCGTTGATGCAGGTACTCTGCATCTAGCCGCATGGACCACAACCTTCCACGCATGCACCTGAAGGAATATGTGCTAGTTGAGGAAGAGGTGCTAGAAGAATGAATCGTATTCTTCCCTCAGGCATGCAATTGAGGGAAGGGAACAAAGACCATGTGACTCAGCGTTGGCCCTAGTACCACAAGGTAGTCTTACCTGTTCATTCGAGTGTTTCACTCGATTCAGTGGCCGGCCATTGCCGGCCTTACACTTAGCCGTGTAGTCCACAGTGGAATACACGGATGGCCGCCATGGCTAGAGAGCCAGCAGGGGGGGCGGTTGCAGCCGTCCGTGGTGCCACAGCCAACGCCGCACCCGCTGTGCGCCAACTACAGAGGGAGCTGCTGACAAGAGCACTCTTGAAGTACTTCAAACCTTGCCCCACTCCCAGCGGCTACCCGGGCTTCTGGTGTGGCGCTTGTGGCAAGAGCTTCTCCGGCGGCAGCGACCGCATGCGAGGCCACTATGGTGCAACCGTTGCCAACGTGGCAAAGTGTCACGTTCCACCCGCTGGCGCACGTGCCCTGCTTGGACTGCCGCCGGTTGCACCGCCCCACGATGGTTTTCAAGGTGCTGACGCCAAGCTCTTCAGAGGTGAGGGTGACTCATGGGGAACGAGAGACCACCCTGTGGACTGGACGCAGCTCACCGCTGAACGACAGCGGCAGGCAGCACGGGAGGCTGCTGGTGTCGCAGAGGACGATGAAGAAGCAGAGGGGGTTGCTGCGCCCTCGCCAGCTCACCAGCTCCTGCGCACTGGGCCAGCACCATCGCTGGCATCTTTGAACAGCAGCCGCCAGACGAGCATGCGGGACCACATCGACAACCACTTCAACAAGGACTGCCAGAAGGTAGTCGTCAAGGTGATGGCTAAAGGTGCCCTCCCCATCTCCTTCTGCCGCGAGCGTGTGGTGCTGGAGCTGGTTGACAAGGCTCGTCACACCAACCCTGCTTTCCGCCTCCCATCCCGAGAAACAGTTCTTGATGACATCCTGCCTGACCTGGACAGAGAGCTTGCCAAAGGTGAAAAGCCGTTGCGTGATGGATGGGACATCTTTGGGGTGACTCTGGGTGTTGACGAGTGGTCAGACATCCAGATTCGGCCAATCTATTTTGCCATGGCCACGAATGCTGAGGGTACCGCGCATATGTTCTCCCGTGATGCCACGGGGCTTGTGCGTGATGCAAATCACGTGGCTGCTGTGATTGACCTGGCGATCCAGGAGGTGGGGGCAGAGAAGGTGGTGATGGTTATCACCGACAACGCCTCCACCAACACCAAGGCATGGACAACTCTGAGGGAGAAGTATCTGAGCATTTTTTTTCACGGGTTGTGTGGCCCACATCATTGACCTAGTGCTGAAGGACATTGCAAAGACGGAGTGGGGCAGCATTCTGGTGGGGAAAGTTGAGAAGGTGGTGACTTTCATGAGGAACAAGGACATTCTCCGGTCATGGATGAAGAAGGAAAGTGGCGGGAAGGTTCTGTTGCCTGCGTGTGCCACCCGCTTTGCATCAGTGCATCGCATGCTGAAGCGTATGTTGGTCATGTGGCCAACACTTGAGAAGATGGTGAACAGAAGCACGTGGACAGAAGTGGCTGCTGGTCGTGATGCGGGATATCGCAGGAGAAAGAAGGAGGTGCGCAAGCTGGTCCGGCAGGCTGTCTTTTGGCTGCAGGTGAAGGCACTCTACAATCTGATGACGCCACTGGTGGTGGCATTACGCAAGGCGGACGCAACAGGGGGCACGGCAGGCATCATCTATGAGGCACTTCTTGATGCCACGGAGCAGCTGCGCAGCCTAGGTGTGAACCGTGGCCGCCGCCGTGCAGCAGTGAACCCTGCATGGGTCAAGTACACCATGAAACGCTTGTCTGACAGGTGGACCAATCACATGTGCTGCCCTGTTTTTGCTGCTGCATGCCGCATCCATCCACAACATTTTGGACACATGTTTGATGCAGACGAGAAGGCTGTGGAAGCCTGGAATCAGGTGGTCAATGCACTCGTGCCAGACGATGAGCAGGTGGCGCTGGATGATGAGCTGGAGGCGTTCTCTAACGGCCGTGTGACGGTGGTGGAGGATCCAGCCCGTCAGCAGGATGTGGAAAGGGCCAAGGCAGTAGTGGCAAAGGTGGTGGCTGGTGAGGAGGCGGGATTTTGCTGGCATGCCCGCCATCTGACACGTCTGCCCGTTCTCCGCAAGCTGGCAATGCGGCTGCTGGCGCAGCCGTGCACGTCATCAGAGTGTGAGCGAGCCTTCAGCAAGCACCAGCTGATCCAGACTGCTCGCCAAAACAGGCTCAAGACATCAACTTTGGAGCTTTTGGTCCGAGTGTACGTGAGGCTCACCTGTGTGTATGGGAAGGTGAAGGGAAGGAAGCTGACAGCCGAGCTGAAGCAGCTTGTTGATGACGATCCTGGTGACAGTGGGAGTGAGGTAGATGGGGAGGTGGAGGAGGGAGATGTTGGACCTGAGTTGGACGCAGACATTGCTGACGCTGAGGTGGAGGGGCAGGATCCTGTGGCGGTTCTAACAGCAACAGGTGCAGGCAATGAGGCAAATGGAAAGGAGGGTGGAGCAGAGGATGATGTGGACGAGGACGATGATGACGATGAGGAAGAGGACTTGGAGGCAGGAATGGAGTTGGAGGGAAGTGAAGACGAGGGAGCAGAAGAGGAGGAGATGAGTGAAGAAGATGGCGAGCACGAGCTGGATGTTGAGGAGGTGAGCAGGGTTCTGCGCCAGGGAGTTAGGAAGAGGAAGGACCTGGAGGCACCACTGCAGGATGAAGCCGAAGCACCAGCATCAACTGTGATGCATGCGAAATGCAACTCCACCTCAGCCACTAAGGGTCGTGCAGCAACACCAGCAACTACATGCCCATCAGCAAGTGCTGCAGGTTCCAATGGACCCGGCACTAACTCTGTAGTTTCTCCTCCTCGTCCAAAGAGGAACTGTGCCCGTCGTGGCTAGAGGAATGATTTTCATTGTCTGTGCAGTGCAGCAGTTTTAGTTGGTAGCATTGGATGGGAATAAGTGATGGTGATGGTGTTGGGAATAAGTGATGGTTTTCTTTCCATGGAACTGGTCAACTTCCACTAGCACACTGTTTCTTTCTCTACTGTCCAATGAAACTTGCATTGTCCTCTTGTTTTGGATGATAAGCTCGTTTTGGTTTCACATTTCAAAGTTGCATGAAAGTATCAGAAAGTGCTAGGCTGACCAGAATAGTGTGCTAAGTACCTGACTGGAGGTAAAATGGCATCATAACATCATACAATGAGACCTTATAAACAACATAAGACTCACTATGTGTCTTTTTTTAGTCTTTGTTAATGCTGGATGCAAACAGGAGTTGTGCTCTACACAATGTAGTATGTGAATGAGTAGTTTTGGGGGACTAAACACAAACGACTTCCGACTTAGCATAGAAACCACCGACTTCCGACTTTCGACTTCCGACATGGATATCGACTTCGACTTGGGGAAGTGAACATGGGTGCAGGGACGTCCACAGGGGGCGAGCTTGCCGCCCTGCTACGGGACGGGCAGCCACACAATGGCCACGCAGCCCTAGATGCAAGCCAGGCGGAGGTCAGCTCGCTGATTGCACCAATGCTGGTACGGTGTGGACTAGCGGGGAAGGGGACCGTGGGGAATCCGGTTCTAGACCCAGGTCATGTAAGCCATGGCTTCAAAGTAGAAGCCATCAGAAAGACCGGACTCGACCCGCATGGTGTGGACGGCGTCGGCCATGGTACGGTTCCACCGTTCGGAGACACCGTTATGGGCGGGCGTATAGG
Source organism: Penium margaritaceum (assembly GCA_023375785.1). Lineage (NCBI taxonomy): Eukaryota > Viridiplantae > Streptophyta > Zygnematophyceae > Desmidiales > Peniaceae > Penium > Penium margaritaceum. The sequence continues at coordinate 293,286 of SZWC01000013.1, read as the reverse complement.
CGGATGTCTCATGGTGGTTCCCGCGGGAGGCGAGAAAGGTCGTGGCCTCACCCATATACTCACCACCGCGATCGGAGCAAAAGCGGCGAAGAGAGCGAACACACTCGCGCTCCGCGAGGACAAGCCAGTCCTGGATGGCTCGGGCGACATCGCTCTTCTACCGAAGGCAGAAGACCCAACGGTAGCGAGATTAGTCGTCAGTGAGGGTGAAGACATAGCGGCCGTGTTCGCCGACGGACTCGGTGGGGAGAGGGCCCATGACGTCAGAATGGACAAGGTCGAGAGGGGCGGACGCACGGGAGGAAGACAAAGGATACGTGGATTGGTGCATTTTCCCTTGAGTGCAATCAATGCACTCAGTGGAGCACGGGAGGGGGAAATTCTCCGGGTCAAGGCCCTTGGCAGGCTGGGTGCGGAGCATGCTGTCTACGGTGGCAGAGTGGACGTGGCAGAGGTAGCGGTGCAAGAGGCGAGTGTGCCGAGGAGAAAGCGTACTGGTGACAAACACATGGCCTGTGGCGGCCGACGGGGAGGAGACGAAAGGAGAGGAGGAGAGGCGAGGTACATGCCACAGGTTGCCACGGGCAGTGGCGTGTAGCCAGACGGACGCAACGACACAGTTCCAACACCACACGAGTGCACAACGTCCATGCTCATGCGGTCAAGGGCAGTGACGGACAGGAGGCTGAGCTCGAGACCAGGAACGAAGAGGACATCGGTCAGAAAGACGTCACCGGAAGGACCACGAAAACAAATGACGCCAACACCACGGACATGCAGCACCTGTCCGAAGCATGTCCGGACACCGGAGACATCGCCAATAGGACCGAGCATATTGAAGGCCTCACGATAGGCCGTCATGTGATGCGTGGCCCTGGAGTCGATGATCTAGGTCTCTGCAGGGTCCTGGACCGGGGTCGTCAGATCGTTAACGGTCACATGACAGCAAGCAAGGGACGCGGATGCGGTAGAAGGAGGCGTCAAGCCATGCAACGTCGTCATGAGAAGGGGAAGCAGAGGCCATGGGAGACAACGAGACAGACGAGGCAACGGGACACGACCGTAGCTGAGTCTCAGTCATGCAAGGCTGGGCAGGAGAGCAGGAAGGGATGCAACTCGCACTTCCCTGGGGAGGAGGGCGAGGCAGGCCGAGCTGGAGCGCGATGAACTGCTCCAACTGACGCCCACAGGAGGACAACCGGTGGTGTAGACGGAGTGCGGGGTGATGGCACCGGAGCTCGGGTAGAAGGAGATCTGTGACGACACTAACTGTTGTGGTGATGGTGTCGGCTGGACTGGTGAAGCAACCGGAGTGGTGGAGCTGCTGTATGAGGCCGAAGTGTCAGAGTCGGCGACAGCTACGGCGGCAAAGGCGAGACGGCGCTCCCGCTGGTAACGCATGGTGGCGATGACGCGCGCCTCGTCCGTTGGTAGAGGGCACATTTACCATCCGTGCCCGGGCTGGCCACAGTTGTGGCAGACCGAGGCTCCACCGCTGGACCCGGTCGACGGTCGCCGTTGCTGCTGTTGTGGACCCTTGCCTTTCTTGTTCTGACACTTCTTCTTCCCCAATGACAATGAGGTGGCTGCGACGGGGGAAGCGATGGCCACGGAGGCGACGGGGGGTCCCCTGCCTCCCATGCCGTCGTATGCTAGAGACGGGACTCCAGACGAGCTTCCTCTATCTGGAGGAAGAGCTCGTATGCCCAGGGCATGAGGGTGCCCTGGGCCGCTATGGTGGAGAGGACGTTGTGAGAGTAATGGACGAAGACGTCCGCGTACGCTTTGGTGGTACCGCACTTGATGGTGAGGAGCGCGGCCAGAGGGGGTGGGGGAGAAGTCCCGAGGCGACCGAGGATGTCCTCCGCCCGCTGCAAGTAGGAGATGACCGTCTCGGTCTCCCCCATGTACAGGGAGCTGAACTCCCGCAGCAGGCGGCTGGTCTCAGCCTCGCTGGACAGGCGATGGGGACGAGTGAGGACGTGCCACGCGGCTACAGGGTCCGGTGTGGCGCCAGCGGTGAAGTCGCCTAAGAAGGGCTCGAGGGCAAGGCGGGAAGCCAGAGGGGCGATAGGGACTAGAGCACGGGCGGCACGACCAGCGTCATATAACTGGTCGGCCAGGGTGGCGTCATACGGCAGGGTGTAGTATGCCCACAGGCCCTCACCCTGTGCACAGATCCGGAAGCTGAGCTCCCAGCTCCGGAACTGCTCGCCGGCCTGAAGCGGCGGTGGCGGCGTCTCAAAGTCCTTTTGCCTATGGCCGGCACCCGGAGTGGGGCCAAGGACGGAGGTCACTATCTGCCGCTGGCGCTGAGTCTGTTGCTACGCCAGGTAATGCGTGGCAGGAGACACAGTTGGACTGGCGGCGCACTGGTGGCAGTCTAAGAGACCAACAGCTGCAGTGCCGCAAGCTGCTGCATGAGGGCGGGGAGCTGTTGCTGAAGAGCGATGGAGGGGTCAGGGTTGTCGCTATCGATACCAGAGGGCTGCTGCCGCCGCTGCTGCTACTCCTGCTGTTCCTGCTACTTTTGCTGTTGCTGCTTCTCCTGCCGCTGCTACTGTTGCTGTTGCTATTGCTTCTGCTGCTCCTGCTGCTCCTGCTGTTGGTGCTGCTCCTACTGCTCCTGTTGCTCCTGTTGCTCTTGCTGCTCTTGCTACTCCTACTACTCCTACTACTGGTGCTATTGCTGGTGCTACTACTGCTGCTGCTGTCGCTACTACTGATGCTACAGCTGCTGCTACTGTTGCTGCAGCCGCTGAAAGAAAGGGGGGGTGGGGGTCCCCCCAACAGAGGAGGACCCCTCCCCAGTGGGGCTACCAGCCATGGTGTGATACCCCTTTGTTTTTTTATGGTGCTGACGTTAGCAGTGATGTCAGCAGAGGGCGGTGGACGTCTTGCCCACCCTTAGGTTTACTTCCTCCTTCTCTTGCCCCCTTTTTCATGTTTTTTTTGAGTTGATGACATCAGTAGTGACATCAACAGCGGGATGTTGACGTCAGCAGTGGCGGTTTTTGGGGCCGTTACTGTAGCTACTGTTGCTGCTGCTACTTCTGCTGCTACGGCTACAGCTGTTGCTACTGTTGGTACTGCTGCTGCTGTTGTTGGTGCTGCTGCTGTAGTTGGTGCTGCTACTACTACTTCTGCTGCAGCTGTTGCTGCTATTGTTGTTGCAATAGCAGCTGCTTCTGCTGTTGCGGCTGCTACTACTACTATTGCTGCTGTTGCTGCGGCTGTAGTTGCAGCAGAAAGTGCTGCTACTACGGACTGCTGCGGCTGTTGTGGCGGCTGTAGCAGCAAAGGCAGCTGCTACAGTCGCTGCAGCGAAGCTGGTGGGGTGGGGGATTCTTTTTTTGTGTTTTTTTGTTTTTTCCTTCTCTCGTCTGTCACAACAGGTAGCCACTCGCTGTTAGCTGCAAGCAGCGGGTTGCTGCTCGCTGGCAGTGAGCTCCTACTCGCTGGCAGCGAGCTGCTGGTCACTGGAAGCAGCGGGCTGCTGCTCGCTGCTTGCTCGTTGCGGGCAGCGAGCAGCACCAGCCGCTGCTGGCAGCTGCTCGCTACAGCCGCTGCTGTAGCTGGCTACTGCTGCGGCTCGTTGCTACTACTACTATAGCCTGCTGCTGCTGCACGCTACTGCAGCTGCTACTTTCTACCGCTGCTACTCGCTGCTGTTGCGTGCTGCTGCTTTGGGCTGTTGCAGCTGCGGGCTGCTGCTGTGGGCTGCTGCTGTTGGGAGCTACTACTGCGGGTTGCTACTATTGCGGGCTGCTGTGAGCTGTTGCTAACTGCTGCTTCTGCCTGCTACTACTGCTGCACGCAACTGCTACTGGTTGCTGCTGCCATCGCTCGCTGTCGTTGCCTGCGCCTGCCGCTGCTGCAGACTGCTGCTTCTGCGTGTTGGTGCCAGTCACTGCACTTGGGTGACGTTGCAGCGTGCGTCGTCGCTCGCAGGTGTTGGACGTGGCCTGCCGATCACCTCCTCTCATCACGCATGGGGGTCAGCGCTGCCGAAAACATTCGGCTGCATTTCCCCTGGCCCAGTGGCCGTGGGAAAAAATCTGACGCCGCCACCAGGTGGGTCAATGCTGCCGGAAAAAAATCCAGCAACATTTCCCCTGCACTGGCACGTATGGGGGTCCGCCGGCGTTCTCTGGCACCTGTACGCCAGTCTTCTGCTGCTGCTGCTACGCTCTGGCTCTGATACCAAGCTGGAAAACCTAGGCAATAGGTTGGGGCAGCACCGTTGTTGATGTAGCGTGCGGGCTTCCACGCTCGTTTAAGTCTGCTGCCCCCTCAGTCGGCTGCTGTAGAGTCTAAGTCTGGAAGCTCTGGGTTTCTTACTCAGAAACACGTGCGCCAGTGTTAGCGCCAAAAAGCAGCTCAAAACTGAAAGTGACTGATTAGGAATGAAGAATGAGCAACAATGGGAGACCCCTCCAAGTTCTAGCTTCCCCCACTAGTGTAGAACGTGTTACTTAGCTAACCAGCCAATCAGAAAATAGTGCTAGACCTATTTTCTGGCAGGCAGGGTTTTCTCGGTGAGCCCTGCCAGACGCCCGACAGCCCAAAACCCAGGCGTCATCTGTTTTGCCTGAAAACTGGACCATACCATAATACCAACGCTACGAACGCAGTCGTGTGGTCAGAATCAGCTAGAAAAATGGTAGCAAGGAGTTATGGCTGCCCGAACCCAGGTAGTGCCTACGACAGTCAACGATGCCAAACAGGGCCATACAAGAGGAGACATGGACCCCAGGCACCGCATGATGCTGCAGATGCAATGCCACAACCAGACACAGAGCTAGGTGCATGCAGAGAGCATCTGTGGTGGCAGTGACCGCCGACGGCCCGACCACCGAGGAGGCCTGTCGATGGAGCTGAGCGCATCGCCAGAGGGAGGAGGCTCTAGCGATGGGTGAGTGGACCTCAGCGTGCGTCGGCTCCACCGAGCGACACTCCAGCAGCGTCAAGTCTCGCTGTCAGTCATCTGCACGCCGATGTACACAAGCCGGGAGGACACAACAGAGTACAATGAGAGATGCACGAAAACCAACACGAAGGAGGCTGCTGCTAAGAAGCGTACAACCGATCTCCTGGTTCGAGCAGTGCTGTGACTGCTTCAAGCCATAGAGGGCCTTCCGCAGCTTCTAGACCTTGCCGGAGCCATCGTCGAAGTTTGGAGGCTGCACCATATAGAGCTCCTTGCCCTCTAGTGGCCATGGTGAAAGGCGTTGCTCACATCCATATGATGTAGCTCCCACTTGTGTTGGGAAACCAGGCCGAACAACACCCGGCTGGTGGATAACCGATGGACCGGGACGAATATCTGGTCATACTCGATCCTAGGGACCTGAGCAAACCCCTTGGCTGTGAGACGGGCCTTGTACTTGACCAGGGACCCTTTTGGCTTCCACTATGGCCGGAGAACCCACTTAGCGCCGATGGCCTTACGGCCTGGGGGAGGTCGACAAGCTCATAGACGTGATGTTGCCGAATGGCGGCAAGCTTGTCGGTGCATGCAGCCTCACAATAAGTAGCCTCGGGAGATGCCCGAGCCTCATGTAGGATGGCTGGGTCCTTTGGTTGCTTGGTGGAGCGGACATTGAGGGTGTGCAAATCCCGCGCCCCTGGTGGCATCCGCATGAGCGTGGTTGCAACAGCATACCAGTGCTCCTGATGGAGCAGGGAATAGCCCAAAGCTGACCCTGGATATAGGTCACTGATGACTGACAGTGTGGCCAAGCTAAGTGCCTTGGTGCCGGGGTCCCCACTCACGAAAGTGGAAGTGGATCTAACATGAGATAAGGAGCCTCGTGGGATGACACGGGGTCGTGGCGCGCGAGGACGTGAGGATGCGACCTCAGTGCTCACTATCCGTCTGGATCTAAGGCTCCTGCCCAAACCACGTGTGTAGCATGCCGATGCGGACGGGGCATCCGACCTTGAGGGGCTGGCGGACACGGACGAGGCAGGTGACCCTGAGGGGCTGGCGGACACGAATGGGATAGTGGGTCCTCAGGGGCTGGCGGACACGGACGGGGCGGCCGGTCCTGAGGGGCTGGTGGATGCGGACGGGGCAGCTGAACCTCGGGGGTTGGCGGACACGGACGGGTCCGCCGGACGTGAGGGGTTGGGGGACACGGACGGGGCAGCTGACCGTGAAGGGCTCGCGGGCACGGACGAGGCGGCCGGCTCTGAGGGGCTGTGAGACACAGATGGGGTAGCCGGCCCTGAGGGGTTGGCAGACACGGACGGGGCAGCTGGCCCTGAGGGGCCGGTGGACACGGACGAGGCAGCCGGCTCTGAGGGACTCTTGGACACGGTCAAGGCTCGTGGCTGGCTGTGTGCGAAGCATGATGTCAACAGTGACAGAGTGGACGTGATAGAGGCGGCGATGCAGGAGACGTGTGTACTACAGGGACGGTGTGCCAGTAACAAACACGTGGCCAGTGTCGGCTGATGAGGAGGGGACAGAGGTAGAAGCAGACACGCGCAGTACGTGCCACAAGTTTCCACAGGCGGTGGCATGCAAAATGACATGACCTAACGGAGGCAATGACACAATACCCACACCACGCAAGTGCAGAACGTCCATGCTCATGCAACAAATGGCGGTGACAGACATGAGGCTTAGCTCAATGCCAGGGATGAAGAGGACATCATTCACGAAGACATCACCAGTAGGACCACGGAAACGAACGACGTCGATACCACAAACGGGTAACACCTGACTTGAACCCATCCGAACCCCGATGACATCAATGACGGGACCTGTTGAAAAGGAATGGAGAAAGGTGGATCGAGGCAAGTGGTGGAAAGTGTGAATCGCTGAGATCAAGAAGTGAGTGAGACCAAGCCGGACGACGATAGTCATACTGTTGCTCTTCCGGCTAGTAGGAACTGGCAAGACCACCAGTCACCAATCTACATGGCAGCTAGGAGATTCCCCACACCACCCATTGGTGTGTGGATCCCTCGAGAATCAGGAGATCTCATATCTGGGATAATGTCCCGAGCGACCCACAGGCGTAGGGTAGGATTGGCTTGGCTACCTAAGAACTTATCTTTCTACTTTAATATGATAGCATAAGTAGGATATAAGGCTGTAAGCCAAAATCTGGGACTCGCGAGTCAGACTCGCGAGTCCCAGTCTGGTTCGAGACTCGCGAGTCCGAGTTTGGGCCTCAGACTCGACTCGGACTCGCGAGTCAAAAGCACCGCGGGGGGGGGGGGGGACA
>SZWC01000013.1:249236-271960 GCA_023375785.1 Penium margaritaceum | reverse complement strand
GACACTTAGGATGTCAGCCAAGCCAGGTACGTGCTGCACGTTCTTGATCACGCGCTGCACCCGCTTCCCACCAACCACCACCTCCACGTCCACATCTCCTTGGCCAGCCGCCGGCTCGACCTTGTCGTTTGCGACCACCATGGACTTGCTGGACTTGGTGTAGTTGATGAACCCGACCTTCTCGACCTGGGTATGCTCCTCGGCTCCGGAGTCAAGGCATCGCTGGTTAGCCTTCTTGAGGTAGTGGTTTTGAGTGCCGTTGAGGAGCGCACTCTTGCCTTTGGCGTCCTTGCCGCCGGCCTTTGCCTCCTCGGTGCAATCACGGGCCCAGTGACCCTCCTTGCCGCAGTTGCGGCACGCACCCTTCTTGGCGCCCTTCTTGCTGCCACCATGTCCGCCACCTCCCTTGTCCCCACTTCCGCCACCACGCGTTTTGGTGAGGAGGGCCGATGAGGAAGACGAGGACTCCCCGCAGCTCCGTCGCTGCGCCTCGTTGCGGATGTACTCTGCGACCGCGCCATAGGTGAGCTTGTCCTCTGCCCATCCTCCCAAGACTGTAATTAGAGGGCTCCAACTGTTAGGAAGGGCCATGAGGAGGGCCATCGCCTGTAGCTGCATGTCGATCTTCCACCCCACGTCATTGCACTGTGAGGCGAGCGACTCGATCTGCTGCATGGCGGTGATGACATCATCTCCCTCCTCGATTCTCACCGTCAAGAGTCGCTTCATGGCAAAGATTTTGTTCGCTAGCGACTTGGATTGATGGATGGTACAAAGTTTTTGCCAAGCCTTGGCTGCCAGCTTGCAGCCTTGGAAGTAGCTCCACTGCGACTCAGCCGTCCCGGACACCAGCAGCATGAGCGCCTCCATGTTCTTCTTTGCGAAGGCCTCCTTCTGCGCTTCCGTCGCTGTCGCGTCGTCGAGGACTTCGGTTCCCAACATGACCTGCGGCACACCCTTATGCGCGAGGTGGATCTCGAAGTGCCACCTCCATAGCCCAAAGCCAGGGCCGCCCGCATACTTCTGGATGGCCTGCGTCTCCTTCTGCGCCATTGCGCAGTCTTCAACTCCGGGACCTCAGAGTTTGACGGCGATGTCATCCCCGACGACAATCCCGTCCGCCGCGAAAGCCGTGAGTGATGTGTAGACCGGTCAGGGCCGTGGGCCCATAACCCTTTGTCAGAAACCGGCCCCCGGGTGGAGGCAGTTTCAACGTGTCCTGACGGGTCTTCTGCGTTCACGGCTATGTTTTGTGCGGGTTGGTTCTGAGTCTGAGCGTGAGCTTTCCGGTCGCCTCATGCTATGTTTCTGGCAATTGAAGACAAATGCGAGACAGTCACTTTTGCGAAGGGAAGAACACAATTTTGCATTAGTTTTTTAACATGGACATGATCTGAACATTTTTAGGGCTAGTCATGAGCTCTCCAACGCACCAAACCGTACGCAATTCGGATCACCGTAGCTCCCGCTACGTCATCCGGAGCGCAGCACCCCAAGTCAGCCGCTGTGTCGGCGGCGCGCACCACGTCGCCCGCCGAGGCGCCCTCACACATCAAGGACCCATCAAAACGCCATTCCGGAGGCGCAGATGTCCCTACGCGTAGTGGCGGCGCCCCTCGCGCCTTTGGGGTCTGTTTCGATGAGTTAATCATCGAGTTTGGTGATGGGGATTGATGTAGGTCGAAACCTGTTCGCGGACCTCTTGTCGGAATTTTGACGAAGTCCCCGAGTAACAAACTGTACTACTGAGTTTCGGACTCCAAGCCAGGATTTTGGCTAAGTCCCTCAGTAACAAACTGCACTCCTGAAATCCGGCGGATCATCCACCGGACGCTTCGGCAGACCTTCCGGAGCAAAATCCCCAGATGGCATTTTGTTACTCGTTCCGGTCGATAACTCACCGGAAGTCGAACCGCGGCCGGCTCCCAGAACCGCCGCGCACACCCCAACTTTGGAAGCCCATATCTCCCTCGTTACTAGTCCGATTCCGGTGAAACAACTTCCACCGGATTCAGCAACTCGTCAACTTTCAGGGAAATCCTCCATTTTAGGATCCAAGCAATCCTCGAGTCGCCAGATCCGTCGACGAGGAATTTCCTCTCTCTGGCGGCTCGTCGGCGCCTCCCGACGCCACACTTGGGCATGTAGAGGGGCAAATCTACAACAGCTTCATTGCGAAGATCTTGTTGGCTAGGGATGTTGATTGGTGAATGGAGCAGAGCTTCTTCCACGCGTCGGTTGCCAGCTCGTAGCCATGGCTATAGCCCCACTGAGATTCATGCAGCGCCGACAAGAGGACCATCAACGCCTCCGTGTTCTTCTTCACGAAGTCCGTCTTCTCCTCGTTCGTTGCGCTCGCATCTTGAACCTCTGTGCCCTTCATAAGCTCCAGCAGTCCCTTGTGCGCGAGGTAGATCTCAAAATGCCACCACCACATCCCAAATCCAGGGCCGCCCATGTACTTTTGGATGGGCGAGGACTTTGGCTTCTGCACCATGTTGAACTTTTGCGAAGGACAGTCTCAGAGTGCGACGGCGACGTCACCCGGAGCAACACTCCCGTGCATTGCGGAAGCCGCGAACGTCTTGGTAGGCAAGTCAGGGCTATGGGCCCATAACCCTTTGTCAGAAATGCTTTCCCGATGTGCCCTGAACCACCTAAGTATGCATGGCTACTTAGTGCAAAGAGACTTCCAAGGGAGGTGTGTGCTTTGGGTCGCCACAACACCAAGGGAGCAGAGTTGTGGTAGAATGCAGGTTGCAGAAAATGAGAGAGGCTGGTAATCATTAATGGTTAGTTCTTTTGGTGATATTACATCAAATTCTTATAGCTTGTGATCTAAGCTTTCCAACGCATCCAAGCACGTCCAAAATGGAGCAGTAGAGCCCCTGCTACAGCCGTTGAAGTAACCATTGGTGGAGCCGCCCACCATGCCTTGCACGCTAGGCAACGGGAGGCGCTTCGACGATGACCCGTCGGAGCGCCTTTCCTCGCCCAGAAGTCAAGGAGAAGTTCATCATGGTCAAGGAGGTCCCCCTGGTCACTTCGTTCATGCCCTTGGTGCATTTGGAGCTCGTTGGAGACGAACTCGGACCACCGCGGTGGAATAATCCCGTCACCAATGACGGAGACCCAGATTCCACTCGCCAACCACCCGAACTTCGGATGGGGCTAACTTTCTGAATTCTCAACCAAATCGAGGAAATGAAAGCTTGAAACCGCATGGAAACATCCAGGGAGTCCAAATCTGCAATCAGATTGGAAATCCAAACATTTCAGCCTATGGCTCCCTCTTGAGTGGACAAGGTGCAAGCTCTCGCTCCATTCAATCCACTCTCTAGTGGCTGAACCAGGAAAACGGCAAACGGCATCCATGGCAGGAGCACTTTTTAACAAGTGGGAGGGGGGGAGGACGTGATCAAGAGGGAGAAAGGGAGGGGGAGGAGAGGGCCACGGGAGAGAGGGAGGAGGGAGGGGAGGAGTGAGGGGGAGGGAGAGGGGGAGGGGGACGGGAGCGAAAGAGAGAGAGGGGAGGACAGGACCAAGGGAGAGAGAGAGGAGGGAGGGGAGGAGTGAGGGGGTGAGAGAGGGGGGAAAGGACGGGATCGAGGGAGAGAGGGAGGGGGAGAGGGGAAGAGGACAGGACCAAGGGAGAGAGGGAGGAGGGAGGAGAGGATGGAGGGCAAGAGGGAAGGAGGACATGATGGAGGGAGAGAGGAGGGTGAGGATGGGAGGAAGAGAGGTCAGGGGAAGAACAGGACCAAAATGAGAAAGCGAGGAGGAAGAGGAGGATCGAGGGAGAGGGAGGAGGGAGAGGAAAGGAGCAAGGGAGAGGGAGGGGAGGGCAACCAGATGGAGGGAGAGAGGGAGAGGGGAGGATGGGAGCGAGGAGCAAGGCGGGAGGGGAGGACAGGAGCGAGGTAGAGAGGGAGGAGGAGGGACGTGATTGAGGAAGATGAGGGGAGGGGGAAAGGACGGGAGGAAGGGGACAGGGTAAAGAGCGGAGGGGGGGGGATGGAGGGAGAGAGGGGAGGGATGGGATCAAGGAGGAATGACACGAGGGAAGGGAGGGGAACCGGAGAGGGAGAGGGAGGGGGAGGGACGGAAGGAGGCTCCTCAGTGCTATTTTTCTAGCTGATTCTGACTACATGAATGCGTTCGCACCGTGCGTATTATGGTATGGTCCAGTTTTCAGGCAAAACGGGCGACGACCGGATTTTGGACTGTCGGCTGTCTGGCACGGCTCACGGAGAAAACCTTGCCTGCCAAAAAATAGCTCTATTTTCTGATTGGCTCAGAAAGTGAGTAACAAGCTCTATAGAGCTGGGGAGGAGCAGCCGACAACTTGGGGGGAACAGCCGACAACTGCTAGTAACAAGCTCTGTTTGTTACTCAGAACTGTGCGCGCTAGAGTTAGCGCCAGACAACAGCTGAAAGCTGGAAATGACCGATTAAGAACTGAGAATGAGCAACAATGGGAGATGCCTCCAACAACGGGAAGCTGCAGCAGCCGACAGCAGCCGGCAACAGCAACAGCAACAGGGAAAGTGGGCAGCGGCAGCAGTCTGTAGCAGCAGTAGCAGCGTGTAGCAGTAGCAAGCAAGAGCAACAACAAGCTGCAATAGTAGTAGTAGCACACTACAACATCAGTGAGCAGTAAGCAGCGAGCAACAATTAGTATCAGCAGCTGGCAACAACAGTAGAAACGGGCAGTGGCAACAGCTGACAGTTGCAGCAGCAACGTGCAGTAGTAGCAAGCAACAGTAGCAGCCAACAACAGTAGCAGCAGCAATGAGCAGCAGCAAGCAGCAACCAGTAGCAGCCAGTAGCAGCCAGCAACAGTAGCTGTTGCACCTGCCAATAGCAGTAGTAGCAGCAGTTTCTCGTAGCTCACTATTCACAGCGAGTAGTGAGTAGTGAGTAGCAAGCAGCGAGCTCACTACTCGCAGCTTGCAGCAAGTAGCAAGCAACAAGCTCGTTGCTCGCAGCTCGTAACGAGCAGTGTGCAGGGACGAACGAGAAAGGAAACACACACAGAAAAAAAAATACAACCTCGCAGGTGGCCCTACTATAGCAACATCAGCCACCACAACCACTGTAGTAGTTGTAACTACTATAGCAACACTAGCAACACGCAATAACCTAGCAGCAGTAGCGGCATCAACTGCAATAGTAGTAGTAACAATAGTAGCAGCACCAGCAATAATAGCAACAACAATAGTAGTTTCTACCGCGACTACAACAATAGTAGCAGCAGTAGTAGATGTGGCAAGAGAAGGAGCTGTAGAAGTTGTAACAGCCGCAAGAGCCACCGGTACAACAGCAGTAGCAGTAGTAGCAGGTGCAACAACAGCGGTAGGAGCAACAGCATTATTTGCTGCAGTAGTAGTAGTAGAAGTAGCAGCAACAGCGGTAGCAGTAACAACAGTAGCAGTAGCTCTACATCTGATGCAGTAGGTTTGTAGCAACACCACACCTGCCGTTGCTGATGTAAGCCATACTCTGCTGATATCACTACTAACATCAGCAAAAAAAAAACTATAGCACCCACCCTATAGATAACATAGCAGTAGCTGCTGATGTCAGCCATCCTAGGCTAACGTCACTACAGACATCATTGATGACATCAGCAACACACAAAAAAGGAGAGGAGGCAAAGGAAACCATGGCACAGAATGAAGAGGGGTCCTCCTCTGTTGGAGGCCCCCCTTTCCTACAACAATTGTAGTAGTTGCAGCAGCAGCAACTGCCGCCACTGCAACAGCAACAATAGTAGTAGCAACAGTAGTAGCAGCAACAGCAGCCGCAACAACAGGCGTTACAATAGCAGTAGTAGCAATAGCAGCCGCGATAGCAGTAGCAGCAATAGCAGCAGCAGCCGCAACAGCAACACCAACACCAACACCACGTAGGCTCTGTCGTTGGTCATGCTGGCTCGATAGTTCCGCTCGCCGCTTTGCGCCAGCAACTCGAAACGCTAACACAATAGCTAGCAACACTACAGGCGCTGACACAACTACCGTAGCATCAGTAGCATCTGCAACCGTCACCGCAACTGCAGGATCAGTAGAAGCGGCAATAAGAACCTTTTGTTCCACATGGGTATGCGATCCCTACGGTATCATATGCCACACAGTACCTGGCACAACAATACACCCTGCGCCAACAACAAGCGATGACATCAGTCCTAGGTCCCACTCTGGGTGCTGGCCGTAGGCCGAAGGACTTCAAAATCCCACCGCCACCAGTTCAGGCTGGCAAGAAGTTTCGTAGCTCGGAGCTCAGTTTCTGGATCTGGGCACAAGGTGAGGGCTTGTGGCCCTAATACGTCCTACCCTTCGACTCCTCACAAGCCGATCAGGTATATGATGCCGGTCGCACCGCGCGGACCCTTATCCCTGTTGCCTCTCCAGCTGCATGTCTCGCCCTCAAGCCCTTTGTCGGTGACTTCACCATTGGAGAACTCCTTGACCCCACAGCAGCGTGGCACATACTTACGCGCCCTCATCGTCTGTCCAGTGACGCCGAGACCAGCCGCCTGATCCGAGAGTTCAACTTCCTCCACATGGGGAAGACTGAGATGGTCACCTCCTATTGATAGCGCGTAAAGGACATCTTGTGCCGCCTCGGAGATGTTGTGCCACCCCCTCTTTCCACGCTACTGACCATCAAGTACGGCGCCACCGACATCTTCTCCGATGTCTTCAACTACTACTCCCAGGAGGTCCTCACCATGATGGATTCCTAGGGTACCCTCATGCCTTGTGCATACAAGCTCTTCCTCCACATTGAGGAGGCTTGTCAGGAGTCACACATCCATAGCACATAGTCCCTTGCCTGTCCTGTCGTCACCTCAGGGGCTGTTGCCATCCCAACAGTAGCAGTGTTTTCTGGTGCCTTCTTGTCCGGCAAGAAGAAGTGCAGGGACAAGAAGGGCAAGGGCCCACAGCAGCAGTCTAGTGGATCTGGTAGCGGCAGCCTTGTCTGCCACAACTGTGGCCAGTCAGGACACGGGTGTTACACGTGTCTGCTCCCGACTGACGAGGCTTGCATCATCACCGTGATCATCGCCTTACCAACACTACCGTGACTTTCTTTGCTCCTCCTGCATTTGCGCCGCTCGCGACGGCTCCACCGCAATATCAGCCGCTGCCGTTCGTGCCCGCTCCTCCATCACGGGTACCTTCCTCGTCCTTCCTGGACTGCGGTCAGTCTACACCATCTAACCCTCCACCCGCAAGTGTAAGTTGGAGCAGTTCATCGCACTCCAACTTGGCCTTCCTCGCCCTCCTCCCCAGGGAAGTGCAAGTTGCGTCATCGCTAGTTCCACCCTACCCTTTATGACAAAGTCTGTGCTGCAGTCGTGCCCTGTACCTTCATCCACTCCATCCTCTACTATGCCCTTGCCACCTGCTCCTCTTCGTGATGATGCCGCCTGGATGGATGACTGGCGTTCCCGGTTCGCACCTCAGTCCACCGCATCTGAGTCGCTCGCCCACTGCCATGTGACTATCAGTGAACTAGCCACACCGGTTCAGGATCTGTCAGAGACGTGGATCATCAACTCCGTGGCTACAAATCACATGGCGGCCTCGTGCGAGACTTTTAGTGTCCGCGGTCCCATCACCGCTGTCTCCGAGGTTCGGATGGGTTCTGGTACTCGTTCGTGGTGTCGACGTCGTTTGCTTCCGTGGTCTTGCTGGTAATGTCTTCGTGACTGATGTCCTCTTTGTCCGTGGCCTTGAGCTCAACCTCCTGTCTGTCACCACCCTTGATTGCATGAGCATGGACGTTCTACACTCGCATGGTGTGGGCACTGTGTCGTTGTGTCCGTTAGGTTGTGTCGTTTTGCATGCCACCGCCCGTGGCAACTTGTGGCATGTACCGTGCCTGTCCACTTCTATCTGTGTCCCCTCCTCATCGGCTGATATTGGCTACGTGTTTGTTAGTAGCACACTCTCTGCGCATCACACACGTCTCCTGCATCGCCACCTCTTTCACGTCCACTCTATCGCAGTTGACAGCATGCTTCGCATGCAGCTAGCAATGGGCCTTAATCCAGCCTCCTTTCTTCTGCCGTGTCCCACCGAGTGCCTTGATTGTGCTCAGAGGAAGATGCACCATTCCACCTATCCCCTGTCTACCTCTCGTGCGATCACCCCGCTTGTCTTGGTTCACTCTAATGTCATGGGTCCCCTCCCGACTGAGTATGTTCTGACACTTACGGACAGCTACTCTTGCTATCATTGGATCTTCTGCCTTCGGCAGAAGAGCAAAGTTGCTCCCACCATTCGAGATTGGCTTGTCCGTGCTGAACGTGAGTGTGGTCACCCCCTCCGCTGCTTTCGTTCTGATCGCGGGGGTGAGTTTTTGGGGGAGACCACACTCTTCCTCGCCTCCCGTGGCGTCCATCATGAGACGTCGGCGCCTTACACGCCAACCCAGATTGACGTCTCTGAGGGGTGGAACTGCACCATGGCCGACGCCATCCGCACCATGTGGGTCAAGTCCGGTGTCCTTGACGGCTTGTACTTCAAGGCCTTGATCTACATGACGTGGGTCTGGAACCGGGTTTCTCACGGACCCATTCCCCGTCTGTCCACACCATACCGGCACTAGTATGGAGAGCGAGCTGACCTCCATCCGGCCTATGTCTGGGGCTACGTAGCCATCATGTGGTTGCCTATCCCACACCAGGGCGGGACCTGTTTCCCTATGACCTTGTTCGCTCCGACACATCAATGTTCCTCTCGTCGCGTGAGGGAGTGGTGGATCCATCCTCCGTCCAGCCGCATCCGGGCGTCTCATCGTCTGCGCCCGCAGGTCCTTCTACAATGGCTGCCCCGTCCGTGTGTGCCAGCCCCTCAGGACCGGCTGCCCTTTCCGTATCCACAAGCCCCTTAGGGCCGGCTGCCCCGTCCGTGTCCGCCAGCCCCTCAGGTCCGGTTGCCCTGTCCGTGTCCGCCAGCCCCTCAGGACCGGGTGCTCTATCCATGTCCGCCAGCCCCTGAGGGCCGGCTGTAAGGCTGCACACGAATCCAAGGATTCGTGAATCTGATTCACGAATCCCGAATCCGGATCCGGATTCACGAATCCGGATCCAACGGTGGGTCTCGTATTGGGATTCGTGAGTCCACCATCAAATCCTGGGGGGAGTGGGGGGGGGGAGGGATGGAAAAGAAAATAGTGTGACCTCGGGGTTCATATCCGCTGAAGAGATCTCTGAGCGGTGATCTAGGATCTGAAGTTTCGAAACTTCGGAACTTCAGGTCACCGTTCGTCTAGATGCATGTTCCACATTTCGGCGAGCTGGCACTCGCACGACACGTGTAGCCTGACACTGACATGCTGTGCAACTCTGCGACATCACAGGCCGTCATTTCTGGCTGAGGCCACGCGAGTGTTTGATGGTCAGCCTTTGACCATTCGCATGGCCGCGCGAGTGTCAGTCCAGTTCGGATGATCCGGATGTGCGCTTTCAGGCTGGGCCTAACATCTAACCTCTTTAGTACATTCGGAAACTTTTCACATACGCGTGAGGTCGCATAACGGGTGCTGTTTTTCAGGCAAACAATTCGTGATTTTTGTTTTGCACCTCTAAAGTTACGTTCTCGCGACTGGTTTTTTGTAGAAATAATTAATCATGTTTTTGACGAAAACAAGTGGGCCGACGGATCGGTGAATCGAACGACCGTTAACATATTTCTATGTACACAGATGTCATTGTAATAGACGCATACGGTTTTGCTCTTAAAGATTAACATAAATGAAGATGAAGATGAAGTTGGACAGAAGGTTTTCTCTCTGCAGGCTTTGCTTTTACTGACCGTGCGATCGGACAATCCGACGCTGATGGGCTGACCCGATGACTACCCTGCTCCGTTGTGTGCAAGCGACTGCGACAAGAAAGAAAAAGGCCTCACTTCTGGCCTCGTGCAATCGGAGGCACAAACGAAGAGTGGTGCCTCACGGATTGAGTGCGCCCTGAGAGAAACAAGAGTTCTTGTGTCCGTGTCCTAGTGCTGTGTCCGCAAAGGTAGAAGAAAAAGAATAGAACATTACGTGGCATTTTCCACGTGGTGTATCATAAGAGTGCCAAGGATGCATGACTTACAACAACAACATTGATGCCGCGCTGCACATCCTCCTGCCTGGCCCAACTCCAAAAACTACATAGCTAGGCCACCCACCATTTCTTGCCATACCGATTCGTAGTTGAAACTCTTACCAACAACAGTTGGTGAGAGTGTCCCATTGGGTTCGGGAGATTCACGAATCCCCTTGGATTCGTGAATCCGGGTCTCGGATTCGTGAATCCAAATCCAGGCACGGATTCGGACTCACGAATCCAAATCCAGCCTGAGATTCGCAAACCGGATTCGGTGTGCAGCCTTTGCCGCCTGCCTCGTCCGTGTCGGCCAGTCCCTCAGGGCCAGCTCTCCCGTCCGTGTCCGCCAGCCCCTCAGGGCCGGCTACCCCGTCCATGCCCGCCATCCCCTAAGGGCCGACTGCCCTGTCTGCTTCCGTCAGCCCCAGAGGACTGGCTGCTCTGTCCGTGTCCACCAGCCCCTCAGGGCCGGCTGCCCCGTCTGTGTCCATCAGCCCCTCAAGGCTGGCTGCCCCGTTCGCGTCGACGCACTACACACTGTTATACATTGTCCCGTGCCATGCCACGGAGTTGCCGTTTTCAGGATGATGGCTCGAGATCCTTGTACAGTGCATGTTTGCATGAGTGGATGGATGTTTCAGAAACTAGAGGAAACGTTGGACCAGCTGCAATTTGAATCACAGCAATCGGCTAAGAATTGAGGGAGTTATGCTCCATCAAAGTTGGGAGGTGGTGCTGGCCATCCGGGTTTGGACGGCAGACTTGGTACTGGCCGGAAAAATGATCCGGCGGTGACCAGTTTGACTCCCACCACGCACACCACGGCCGAGGCGCCCCTTGGGGGATGCTAGCAGCAATATCCCATGGTTCATTGGAGCCATGTGCACTTCGGAATGGCGGTCTGATGCTTCATTGGGGTCCAGGGCGCTTCGGGCGCCCGTCACTCACGCTAGTGCTTTGTCAGGGACAGAGACTCAATGATGCACTCCGAATCGCGTATTGGGCGCTGTGGTGGTTCAAATTGTCCGCGGTTTGGTGAATTGGAAATCTTGTGAATAAAACTATACATTTGCTGATGTGGTCCGTGTCCAGTAATCCACTACAAATTGATCCCCAGCTCTTCGAACTTTGGGTGTTGCTGAATCCCGTCAGAACTCTGCTCACATAGTGTGTGGCGACCAGAAAGTGCACACTTCGTCTAAGACTGCTTCCCAAAAGAGCTGTGAACCTCAGGAAGTGGTCACACCATGTTGGAACCACATTTCCAACAAACGGTTATGGGCCCACAGCCCTGACCCGTCCAAGCGTCTCGGACAACCTTGCTGTCAACGTCTGACGACCCAGGTAGCAGAAGCGCAACATGGCGCTGAGAACGAAGTCACACTTGATCCAGAAGTATGTGGGCGGCCCTGGGTTTGGGCTGTGGAGGTGGCACTTTGAGATCTACCTCACACACAAGGGGCTACTTGACGTGATGAAGGGCACGGAGGTCCTCGACGAGAAGACCGCGACATACGAGGAGCAGTAGGCCTTCGCAAAGGAAAATACCAAGGCATTCATGTTCCTGCTGTCGTCTACTATTGAGAACCAATGGGGCTACTTCTAAGGCAGCACGCTGGCTGCCAAGGCATGGAAAAAGCTTTGCACCGTCCACCAATCGACATCGTTTTGTGAACTGGATCTTTGCGATGAAGCGGATTCTAACAGTGAGGATCGAGGAGGGCGAGGACATCCTCGCCGCCATGCAGCAGATTGAGTCACTCACCTCGAAATGCAATGATGTGGGGTGGAAGGTCAACTCTCAATTGCAAGCGATGGCCCTCCTCATGGCTTTACCTGACAGTTGGAGCCCCCTCATTACCATCCTCGATGGATGGGCGGAGGACAAGCTCACCTATGGCGCAGTCGCCGAGTACATCCGCAACGAGGCGCACCGTCGCAGTGGCGGCGAGGCTTCGTCGTCCTCATCGGCCCTGGTCACCAAAACGGGTGGTGGCGGCAGTGGCGGCAAGGGAGGCGGCGGAAAGGGTGGCAGCAAGAAGGGCGTCAAGAAAGGTACGTACCACAATTGTGGCAAGGGGGGCCATGGGGCCCGCGAGTGCCCGCAGGAGGCGAAGGCCGGCGGCAAGGAAGCCAAAGGCAAGAAGGCACTCCTTAACGACACCATAAATCACAACCTCAAAGGGGCCAACAGGCGGTGCCTCGATTCCGGGGCGGAGGAGCACACCTTAGTTGAGAAGGTGAGATTCGTCTGCTACACCAAATCTGCCAAGTCTATGGTGGTCGCGAACGACAAAGTCGAGCCGACGGCCGGCCAAGGAGACGTTGAGGTGGAGGTGGAGGTGAACGGTAAGAAGATGTTGCATGTCATCCGTGATGTGCAAAATGTCCCCGGCCTGGCTGACATTCTAAGTGTTAGTCGTTTGAGGGATAAGGGGTATGAGGTGCTCTTCTGTAGGAAAGACACAGTGGTGCGGATGGACGGCGACGACAAAGTCGTGATGGAGAAAAAGCGCAAGGGCGGTCTCTACATCGTGGAGACGAAGGTGATCCCTACAGCAGCAGATGCAGCAGATTCGCAAGAATGCACCGTCAACTTGGCCAAAGGAGGGGGAGTTGATCTGGAACTTTGGCACCGGTGGCTGGGGCATTTGTCCCCCGCAGTCGTGAAGGGGATGGCGGAGCGCGATATGGTTCGTGGCCTCGACATCACCGGTGCAGCAGACGCGGTAGCAGATACAGCAGCGCATAAAAAGTGCGAGCCTTGTATTTTGGGCAAGGCGAGGCGCAAGCCGTTCAACGAGAACGTGGAGCGCACCCAACACCTGCTGGAGATCGTGTACAATGATGTGTGCGGACCGTTCAAAATGCCGTCAAAAGGCGGTGCGTGGTACTTTGTCACCTTTATGGATGACTGCAGTAGAAAACTCGATGTGTACTTCATGCAGTGGAAATGCATGGTGCTGGACCGGTTGAAGGAGTACGTCGCCGCGGTGGAGAGGCAGACTGGCTGCAAGGTCAAATTGCTACGCAACGACAATGACGGAGAGTACGTGGACTGCAGTGGGTGGCTGAAGGAGTAGGGCATCAAGTGGGAGCACACAAATCCCTACTCACCACAATCTAATGGCGTGGCGGAGCGAGTAAACCAGACGCTGCTGCACATGGTGCGGACGATGCTCATGGATGTGAGATTGTCGCGGAGCTTCTGCACGGAAGTAGTGTGTACGGCAAGCTACACCATCAACCTGACCATGACAGCGGTGCTGAAGGGGAAAAGCGGCTGGAAGACGCCGCAGGAGGTATGGAGCAGGCGCAAGCCAAGTGTGGCGTGTTGGAATTTCCTCACGAAACTGACTGCGTGCACATCTGCGGTCAGAGAATTCTCTTCTCAGTAACGGTTCAGATCCTGCCACCGAACCACCTTGACTAACGGTTCTCTGGTCGCTCGACCATTCAGAACTCACTGTCAAGTTATCCCCTAATAAAGTGACACCTGTCACTCGCGTCCGGCTAGCGAAAAGAAGCCGTTGTTTCGTATCCTTGTCCTGTTCTACCCTTTTATACTGAGGATTTCCATTCCCTTGAGTTAACTAGAACAGTTCTGTCCATCCTGTTCCCTTCAGTTCCGCGGCTTCGCCGTCGTATTCTCGCTCTACTCGCCCCTCACTCCTACCGCCTTTGCCCACCATTCCAACTCACTCTTCACTTCGTCACTCTCGATCCTTAGCTCAACCTCAGTGCATCACTTGCCTCGCTCTAGTGTTTTCTCACTTCCCACTGTCTACCTCAGAGCTCTGGTGCCTCGTCTCTCTTGAGACTCTGCGACTAAATCCTTGGGACTGCACTTGCCTTTCTGCTTCCGTCATTTTTGCTAACAAGCTCATGCATGTTTCATTGCTTTTGCTTGCTTCTGCACCTGCCGTTCTCGATCATTGCATTATTCTGACATGGTATCAGAGCATTAGGCAAAATCACCTATCGCCCCTTGATCTAGTCATCTCTTCGCTGCCGCAATCACTCTGACTCTCCGTCCAACATTTATCTACCGCCATCCCTGCCGCCTTGCGCCGCTCTGCTTCGTCAGCAGTTGACATCATCAGCACTACCTCGATTGCTTCTCGGACACAAAACGACACCTTGTCTTCTCGGTCAAGCCCTACACCCAGCTACGTGCCCGTGGCCAACCTAGTGACGCGACGTCGATAACCACTGAGAACAGCTCGCGAGGAGCCGCTTTTTGCCATCTTTCTAGAAGCTTCCTACCGCTTGCGCGCATCCTCCCTCATTCCCCCGTCACCACAGATGCTTTCGCCTTCCTCATATGCTTCATCTGTCTTATCTGCGCCATCTACTCCATCCACATCTGCTTCTTCTCAGCCAGCTTCTCGAGTCGTCTCTCCGTAGCGCCTTCTCATGTCGTCAACAGTAGCAGCGTGCAATCCTTTGTTAGGACATCAGACACCACCAGTCTTCTTGCTCCTGTTGTGAGCCAACTGGGGAACAATCCGTCACTCTCCCGACATCAACGGATCAACGTCAATGCTTACCTCACAACTCCCCTCTGTTGCAGCCAACCTCCTCTTGCCGTTAGGATATCGGACACCACCAGTCTTCCTGCCCATCGGTCTCGGGCCAAAAGGGGAACAAGCCATCACTCTCTTGACAACAGAAGCAACTGGTTGCCTCACTCGCGTCCACTGCCACTCCGCCTCCTACCTCGGCGTCCTCCTCCTACCGTGAATTCTTCTACACCTCCCTCTTCCTCCCTGCCATACCATCAACATCTTCGCAAGCCTCCTCTCTAGCAGCCTTCACACGTCCTCCTAATCCTCTGCCTTCTCAATCCTATCCTTGTATCAACTTCCTCTTAGCTTCCTCTGCCTCTTCCGAATCGCCTCTCCTCAGCCTCCGCTCCGTCATCATCAACATTGCCTCACAGCGCATTTGGTTCCGCTCCTACGCCCACTCAGCCATCAGCCGTCTCCGCCGTCATCCACTTCTCCACTTCCGCATCGTTTTCCTCTTGGCACAAGGATCTGCCCGGTCGCATCGCCTGTTCCGCGACGACCTGTGCTCACGCCGAAACTTTTTGTAGCGCACGCGGTTCGCCCCTACGCCCACTCCTATATCATCGCTTTCTGCCTCCTCATTAGCAAGCATTAGCATACATGGCCAGCACAAGGATCTGCACGAACTAGTTGCCTGCTTCGTAGCAGCCTGCACCCACGCCGGCAGCAGATTTCTTGCGGCGCGTCGGTTCTTGCCTTCCCCTTGCCGCATTCTATTCCCCTTTTTCAGCAACGCACGTGGTTTTGCCCATGTGCCCACTTCGCTGTTTAGTATTCCTCCGCCATCATCCGCTTTCATCGCCTGCACGGCACACAGATCCCCCTGGTTGCATTGCCCTTTGCGTGACGACCTGCGCCCACGCTGAAACTTCCTCAGCGCATGTGGTTCTGCCCCTATGCCCACTTCGCCATCAATCATCTAGTCACCATCATTCACGTTTATCATCTGCCCAATACAAGTAACTGCTTGGTCGTATCGATTGTTGCGCGACGATCTGTACCCACACTAAAGTATTCGCAAATGTACCTGGTTCCATCTCGGTGGCCATCCTACCGCAGCAATATCCGCTTCTCCTCACTGGGTGCTGCACGTGCAAAGCTTCTGACCTCCCCTTCTGACCAGCCTTCCAGGAACCTTCTCACATGTCGCTCAGCGAGGGTTCAGCCACTTAGCATCGACGTCACCACTGGTGGAGACATGGAAATCCAATCAAGCAAGGAGTTGTCAAACTGGCTCATAGAATCTCGATTCTCTACTTCAACGATGCACGCGAAGTCAACTATGATAAATGGCTTGCTGCAATGGAACTACATGCAGATGTGAGCTTTGACGACCTTGAACTCTGGGACATCTTTAGCAAAGACCGAGGCTATTTCCACGTCGACCTCCCCACTCTCATTCTTCAGTACTGGAACGACTACTTCATTGCTGTAAATCAAGCTCTGGTCATCGTATACCTCACCACCGATCGTCCATTTCACTCTATCATTCGGTCCTATGATCCCTGCTCAGAGGACATCTTTGGTCTTATGGGCAACATACACCGAGAATGCACACAACACAAGGGACACGGGTGGAGAATAAATCAACCAGAAAGGATCACCGTGGAAGACCTCCCTGAGTTCCCAGACATCACACCTCTGCATCTTCTGCCCAGATCACCATCTCCACCCACATCCTCACCTCACTGATACAGTAACGGTAGACGTGCTACTAGAGCAGATCTCAGACTACACAAAGTGCATTGCGTCAGTTTCAAGGGGCGTGTTGGAATTTCCTCACGATACTGACTGTGTGCACATCTGCGGTTAGAGAATTCTCTTCTCAATAACGGTTCAGGTCCTGCCACGAAACCACCTTGACTAACGGTTGTCTGGTCGCTCGACCTTTCGGAACTCATCGTGAAGTTATCCCCTAATAAAGTGACACCTCTCACTCGCATCCGGCTAGCAAAAAGAAGCTGTTATTTCGTATCCTTGTCCTGTTCTGCCCTTTTATACCGAGGATGTTCATTCCCTTGAGTTAACAAGAAAAGTTCTGTCCATCCTGTTCCCTTCGGTTCCACGGCTTCGCCGCCGTGTTCTTGCTCTACTCGCCCCTCGCTCCTACCGCCTTCGCCCACCATTCCAATTCACTCTTCACTTCGTCACTCTTGATCCTTAGCTCAACCTCAGTGCTTCACTCGCCTCGATCTCATGTTCTCTCACTGCCCACTGTCTACCTCGGAGCTCCGGTGCCTCGTTTCTCTCGAGACTCTGCGACTATCTCCAAGGGACTGCACTCGCCTTTCTGCTTCCATCATTTCTGCTAACAAGCTCCTGCATGTTTCATTGCTTCTACTCGCTTCTGCACCTGCCGCTCTCGATCATTGCATTCTTCTGACATGGCGTACCTGAAGGTCTTTGGGTGCAAGGCGCACACGATGGTGCAGGCGGCACAACGGCGCGCCGGAAAACTGGACCCATGCGCCAAGCCGTGTCTATTCCTTGGCTACGAGAGCGCGCTTAAGGCATACCTGTCGGATATTATCTCGGAGATCGCCTCAAGGGGTGCAGCCACTGAGAAAATAAAGAGTGACAATGCAGGTTCATCTCCGGAGTCACAAGATCAACACCCAAACGGTCCCACGACCGACAAGCTGTGCGAGCCTCGCCAAGACCAAGACCAACGGCCGCATACCACAACGGCCCAGGCGAAACGCACCTGCGAAGATCGTGCCTGCACTCACCACTCCCCTATGCGTACGGCTAGCAAAGCCGAATCGTGGTCTCGACGCGCTCCTTAGTCTTGCACTTGCCCGAGCCGCCATCTCTATGCTCGCTCGACGAAGCGCGTTAGGTTTTTTCCTTTCCTATTTGTATTTCTTGTACTACAGTCTATAATCAATCCATTGGATTCTCCTTCAGGCTCGCCCTTTGGGCCGCCTCCAGTCCCTCTTGCCTTCAATCTCAGCTCAGCGCCCGTGCTCCCGCACTGCGCCCTCTCACTTCTACTCAACATCACTCATACATGAGCAACGCCCGCACCTTCAAGGAAGCTTCCGTCCTTCCCTCAAGGTGCTGCGTCCACTCCCTTCCTGCAAAGATCTCAGCGCTCGCATCTTCGGTGCCGCGCCCAGGCCTCTCCTTATCATCCTGTATCATCATCCGCTTCCGCTCCGTCCTTTTATCACCGTTTCTGCTTCGCCTCTGCTCGTGCTTCTGTCCACCATTGAAACACTCGTCTCCACGACCGCGTCCACTCTACGGCAGCACTTGCAATCTTCTGACAATACCGTCTCTATGACATGAGCAAGGAGGAGGTCTTCAGCAGCCGTGACGTTGAGTTGGACGAGCAGTAGACCTATAGCAGCAGTAGCAGTGGCATCGGCATGGTGGACTCTCCGAAGCAAGGGGAGTGGTTCCAGCTCCTAACCAATGAGGAGGAGCCGATAGACGCCGACACTGACGAAGCGTCTTCGGAGTACGACGGTGCTAGGGCACAGCAGGGTGATGGAGTAAACGCAGGTGTTGCATAGAGGTGCAAGACTCAGCAACCGAAGCAGATGAGGCCGAGGACGCAAACGGGGCTGCCGAGGAGTAGCAACAGGACCAGCTGCCGGTGTCACCAAAATCACGGCAACGTAGCCCAAGGCAGCGGAATGTGGCAACACAGTACAAAACAACAACGGAAAGCTGGATCGGCATGGCGCAGTGCATGATGGCAGTCGCAGCAGAGCCAAGAACCATGCAAGAGGCGCTTGTACGGCCTGAAGCGGAGCATTGAGACGCAGTCATCAAGTCAGAGCTGGCGTCCATTGCCGAGAACGACACTTGGGAGCTTGTGGATCCGCCGAAAGACGCCAAGGTCATCGACTCCAAGTGGGTCTTCAAAACAAAGTACATCAAGGAGGGTAAAGTGGAGAAGTACAAGGCGCGGCTAGTGGTGAAGAGGTTTGCACAATGCAAGGGCGAGCACTACGAGGAGACGTTCACCCCCGTCGCCAAGTTCACGAGCATCCGGGCGATCCTCGCGGTGGCAGCTGCCAAGGACATGGATCTGTACAAAATGGATATGAAAAATGCGTTCCTAAATGGCATTCTCGACAAGGAGATCTTTAAGGAGATGCCGGAGGGGATGGACGTGCCGGAGGGTAAGGTGTGCAAGTTGTGCAAGTCTTTGCACGGGCTAAAACAGTCGCCATGGTGCTGGTACCAGCAGATGGATGGCTACATGGCGCAGCTCGGCTTCAAGCGCTGTGAACCTGATCACAGTGTGTACGTGTGGCGCAATAACCAGCTCCATCAGATCGTCGCAATCTACGTGGACGACCTGATTTTGTGTTCATCTAATCTGCAGGATCTGCAGCAGCTGAAGGAGCAGCTGAGCAGCAGATTTCAGATGTCCGACATGGGGGAGTTGGAGTACTACCTCGGGGTGAGCATAACGCAAAACCAGAGGGCGTGCACACTTGAGCTGGGCCAGGCCAAGTACGTGGCCAAACTGCTGAAGCGGTACGGCATGGAGGAATGCAAACAAGTCAGCAGTCCGGTCTACACAACCTGTGACCTGAGTATGGCAATGTCACCGTAAACAAAAGAAGAGCTGGAGGACATGGCAGGGGTGCTGTACCAGTCCGCGGTGGGCAGCCTCATGTATGCCATGGTAGCGACTCGACCGGACCTGGCCTACGCGGTGGGTCAAGTGAGCAGGTACGTGGCCGATCTAGGACCACTACATAGGCAGGCGGTCAAGCGCATCCTCCGCTACATACAGGTGACGCGGCACGCGTGCCTGAGGTTCGACGGCAAGGGGAGGACCGACCCTTTGCGTCAGGTCTGCTACACGGATGCAGATTATGCCAGCGACGTGGAAAAGCGGAAGTCCACCTCCGGCTACGTGTTTTTCCTTGTGGGTGCAGCGGTCTCGTGGTACAGCAGAAAACAGGATTGTGTCGCCACCTCCACAGTGGAAGTAGAGTACATCATTGGCCGAAGCGGTCAAGGAGGAGGTGTGGCTCCGCAGGCTATTGGGGGAGCTCGGCATGCCGCAACGGGAGCCTACGGTGGTACAAGAAGACAACACCGGCTCCATCTTGCTGACCAAGAACCCGACGCAGCACAGGAGGATGAAGCACATTGACGTGGGCTACCATTATGCGTGCGACATGGTCCAAAAGGGACAAGTTGTGCTACAACATTGTAGTACGACGCACATGCTCGTAGATTGCTTGACCAAGGCGCAGCCCAGAGATCGGCATGTCCTCAGTGTGGCAGGCCTTGGGCTTACGGGCTATGATGGGCTCAAGAGCGCTATGGAAGATGAGCAGGACTGAGCAGGGAGGCATCCGGCATGGCAGGAGCAAGGGGGAGATTGTTACATATTGCCCCGTGCCATGTCCTGGAGTTGCTGTTTTCAGGGTGATGGATCCAGATCCTTGTAAGGTTCATGTTTCCATACATGGGTGGATGTTTCAGAAACTAGGGGACACTGTGGACCAGCTGCAATTTGAATCGCAGCAATCGGCTAAGAATTGAGGGAATTATGGTCCGTCAAAGTTGGGAGGTGATGCTGGCCGTCCGGGTTTGGACGGCAGACTTGGTACCGGCCGGAAAAATGATAAGGTGGTGACCAGTTCGACTCCCACCACGCCGAGGCGTCCCTTGGGGGATGCTAGCAACAAACATCCCATGGTTCATTGGAGCCATGTGCACTTCGGAATGGCGGTCTGATGCTTCATTGGGATCCAGGGCGCTTCGGACGCCCGTCACTCACGCTAGTGCTCTGTCAGGGACAAAGACTAAATGATGCACTCCGAATCGCGTATCGGGCGCTATGGTGGTCCAAATCGCGTACGGTTTGGTGCATTGGAAATCTTGTGACTAGAACTATAACAATGCTGATGTGACCCATGTCCAGTAATCCACTCACAATGGATCCCCAGCTCTTCGAAGTTTGGGTGTTGCTGAATTCCGTCAGAATTCCGCTCACGAAGTGTGTGGCGACCAGAAAGCGTACACTTCGTCTAAGACTGCTGCCCAAAAGAGCTGTGAACCTCAGTACGTGGTCAGGACAGGTTGGGACCACATTTTCAACACACACATGGTCTGGGTGGGAGCCTTTGACCCAGGCCGACAGTGAGCACTTAGGCCGCCTCCTCACGCCCCCTTTCGCCATGACCCCCTGTCATCCCACGAGGCTCCTTGCCTCCTGTCAGACCCACTTCCACAGTCGTGAGTGTGGACCCCGACACCAAGGCACTTGGCTTGGCCACAATGTCAGTTAACATCGAACTACATCCAGGGTCAGATTTAGGCTATGCCTTGCTCCATCAGGAGCACCAGTATGCTATTGCAGCCATGCTCACGCGTATGCCACCAAGGGCACAGAACACGCACGCCCATACTGTCCACTCCACGGAGCGACCTGAGGATCGAGCCATCCTATGAGAGGCTCGGGCGTCCCCCGAGGCCGCTCACAGGGAGGCTGCATACGCCGACGAGCTTGCCGCCATTCGGCAACATCACTTTTATGAGCTCGTCGACCTCCCCCTAGGCCGTAAGGCCATCGGCGCCAAGTGGGTTCGCTGGTGAAAGTGGAAGCCAGACGGGTCTCTAGACAAGTACTAGGCCCATCTTACAGCCACGGGGTTTGCTCAGGTCCCTGGGATGGACTATGACCAGATCTTTGTCGGTCGGTCGGTTCTCCACTAGCCGAGCGTTGTTCAGCCAAGTTGCGCAGTACGGGTGGGAACTGCTTCAGCTGGATGTGAGTAACACCTTTCTCCATGGCTCACTGGAGGACGAGGAGCTCTACATGGTGCAACCTCCAAGCTTTGATGATGGCTTTGGCAAGGTCTGGAAGCTACGGAAGGCCCTCTATAGCCTAAAGCAGTCATCGCGCTGCTGGAACTAGGAGATCGGTCGTATGCTTCTCAGCGGTGGCCTCCATTGCAGCTCTGCTGACTCCGCGTTGTTCATCAGTCCGCAAGGTCAGACCCTCGTTGCTGTCCTAGTCTATGTCATCGACCTGCTCATCGCATCGCCAGATCTAGATGCTACCCAGTGAGTCAAGGACCTGCTGCATGCTGCCTACCAGATGAAACATGAGTCTTTCTGGGCATGGAGCTTGGAGCTTGAGCATGATCGCTCTATGGACATCCTGCATGTCCATTACTCCGCCTACGTCCGAACCTTGTCCAGGCACTTCGCTTTAGACCTGACCCTTGTGCCGAGAGAAATCTCACCCATGTCGCCCGATGGTCAGACGATGGTCAAGAGCTCTGATCTAACCGGGTGGGGCAGCCAGTAGACGTGACCACATACTTACGCGTCATCGGGTCACCGATGTTCCTGGCGATGACGACGCGTCTAGAAATTGCATTCGCCGTCAACATCCTTGCACACTTTTCTCA
This sequence comes from Penium margaritaceum, assembly GCA_023375785.1. Lineage (NCBI taxonomy): Eukaryota > Viridiplantae > Streptophyta > Zygnematophyceae > Desmidiales > Peniaceae > Penium > Penium margaritaceum. The sequence continues at coordinate 249,887 of SZWC01000013.1, read as the reverse complement.
GGAGCTGCATCACCTCCACTTTGAGGCCACGATCCAAGTACTGTATTATGTCGTCTCTATCCCATGGCGAGGCCTCATGTTCCATCGACAGCCGTCTGTTGTGGCAAAGGGATACACCGACAGTGACTGGGCTGGCAGTCCGGACGGTAAGATTCGTACTAGCTAGATCTTTCTTGTTGGCGGAAAGATTGTGTCCTGGGGCAGCAGCAAGCAAGGCTGCATTGCATGCGGCACAAGTGAGGCTGAGTAGGTGGCCCTTGGTTCTGGCGCAAGTGAGAGCGTGTGGCTGCACCGCCTGTTGTCCGAGTTGTGTTAGTCAGTCCCGTCCGTCACGCTATATTATGACAATGAAAGTGCCATGGCTATTGCTGACAATGACGGTGTGCATCACACTCACACAAAGCACATCAATGTCGAGTATCACTATGTACGTTTGTTGTTGGATGACGGCAGCATCAGCATTGTGTCGGTTGAGACAGCATGGCAGTTGAATCACTTCTTGACCAAGGCACTGAAGCGTGATTCGTTCAGGAAGGCTGTGAGTGGGGCGATGTGCATTCGTGAGGTTCTCTCTCTCTCTCTCTCTCTCTCTCTCTCCCTGTCCGCTTTGTCTTTGTGCTCTTTGCCCGTCTATGTGCACTAGGCCTGTGA
>SZWC01000013.1:212051-249212 GCA_023375785.1 Penium margaritaceum | reverse complement strand
CTCTCTCTCTCTCTCTCTCTCTCTCTCTCTCTCTCTCTCTCTCTCTCTCTCTCTCTCTCCCTGTCCGCTTTGTCTTTGTGCTCTTTGCCCGTCTATGTGCACTAGGCCTGTGAGTCATGGGGGAGTGTTGGTTTTTTTCACACATCTTTCAATTGTACTTTGTTGTGTCCTCCTGGCTTGTGTACATCAATGTGCAGATGACTGACGGCAAGACATGACGCTGCTGGAGTGTCGTCTTGTGGAGCCGACGCACGCTGGGGCCTACACATAGTTTGCAAGAGCCTCCTCCCTCCAACGTGCTCAGCTCCATCGGTCGACCTCGTCGGGACTCGTGCCACCGGCAGTCACTATCACTGCATATGCTATCTACACACGTCTAGTACCGTGTCTGACTATAGTGTTTCGTTTGCAGTGCCACATTATGCCTAGGGTCCAAGTTTCATGATTTTCGGGCACTGTTGGTACCAGGGGTTAGTGTCGATGCTGCTTGGGTTTTGGCAGCCATAACTCCTCAACGCTATTTTTCTCGCTCATTCTGACTACACGAATGCATTCACAGCATGCGTATTATGGTATGGTCTAGTTTCAGGCAAAACAGGCGACGCCCGGGTTTTGGACTGTCGGTTGTCCAGGAGGGCTGACCGAGAAAATCCTGCCTGCCAGAAAATAGGTCTATTTTCTGATTGGCTTAGAAACTGAGTAACAAGCTCCAAAGAGCTGGGGGGGAGCTAGAACTTAGAGGGATCTCCCATTGTTTCTCATTCTCAATGGTGAGGCCAAGATGGACTTGTTGGAGAAGCAGAGTGCATACCTCAATCAAGAGCTTGCAAAATGTCCCATGACAACACCATTGGCAGTTGCCACCACAAACAGAACTATGGTGGGCGACCCGAGCCCGCCCAAGCCGGAGCCGTTTGGACCCATCAAGGAAGGATGGGCCAGTTCCACATGCTTGGATACTTGGACAAGAGCTGTACTTCACCATCGGCGTGGATGCCTCAAGGTACGAGGCACACTGTGACTATGCCGTGACCCTGTTGAGATGGGCATCGTTGGATTGGTGGGCCGATGTGGCGTGATCCAATCCACACGACAGTGGAGCAGCCATGGTCGCCGACATTGAGATCGCGACCGGTTTCTCAACCCCATCGGCTCTGACCTGCAGCATTGGCGACATTACCCTGAAATGGCCGACCTCGTGGAAGGAGTCCATGGAGTCATTCATTAAGCAATTCACCGTGCCCTTTCAAGTGCAAGGCCGGCGCGTAGGTGAGAGCCCTTTTGAGATTATGAGAGACTTCTTGTTTCTTAACTCCCCAAATCCACCCTTGATCCTTGCAAGTGAGATTGGAGAGTGGCGCTGACACTCCCGCATAGCCAAGGATAAACCTGCAAAAGTAGTTGCAAAAACCAAGGAACACTTACACATCGTGCGCTCTACACAACTTCGGCCACTCTTGCATGGCCAGCACCTTGAACAGGTCCATGGCAATCTGTCCAGAAAGAATTTTGTGATTGATTGATTCAATTTTTCCTACCGCGAACTCACACTGAGTGAGCTTTGCAAAAATACTTCTCCTTCCTCAAAATCTCGAGGACCACCTTCACATGCCCCCCATGCTCCTTTGCTGTCCTACTATACACCAAGATGTCGTCAAGGTACACCACTACAAAGTCATCCATGTATGGCCTGAATATGTTGTTCATCGCCACCATGAAGGTAGCCCGCGTATTGGTCAATCCGAAAGTCATCACGAGGAACTCATAGTGACCATAGCGGGTGCGGAAGGCCATCTTTTCCACATCCTCTGCTGTAATGCGGATCTAGTGGTAGCCAGAACGGGGGTCGAACTTTGTGAAGAAGTGAGCCGCATGGAGCTGATCAAGAGCTCCTCAGCTTGTGGAAGCGTGTACCGGTTCTTGATGGTCAACTTATTCAACGCCTGGTAGTCCGCGCACATACACATCTCCCTCTTTTTCCACAGTACAAATAGTACAGGTGTAGAATAAAGAGACAAGGATGGGTGGGTGAAGCCCTGCTCATTCATCTTGGTCATCTGCTCCTTGAGCTCCTGTAGTTGCGCGTCAATCATGTGGTACGTTGTGCGAAGAGGTGGACACTCTCCAGGTTTGAGGTTGATGCGATGGTCTATGTCCCGCTTCGGTGGCGGACCCGTCGGGAGGGTGTCGGGAAACACATCCTCAAACTCCGAACAAACCTTCCGAAGCCCCTCAGGTACCGTTGCAAACTTTACTTGGGCCCCCGACTGCTCATGAGTTGCCTTATGCACCACAACAGGCGCCACGTCCTCTGGTTTGTTGAAATCGTCCACGTCTCGCACGAACGTCAAAAAATCTGCTCCTTTTTCAAATTGCGCAATTGAGCTGCACCAAGTTCAACATCATAGGTGTCGATTCCTCCTTGCGGGGTGTCAACTACTGCAATGCTTCCTCCATGGCCTCGTCTTCGGACCATGTAGGCAGGGAATACTCCTTATCTCCGAGATTGGATGAGACGGTGTGCGCCTCCCAATTGACGGCGGGGTTGTACTTGTGGAGGAAGTCATAACCAAGGATCACATAGTAATTCTTCACTGGGCACACCCGGTACACGGTCATTATGTGAAGCTTCCCCACGCGAATGGAGAGAGGACGAGCCAGGTACCCCACTTCAATCGTGTCGTCCACTTGGTTAGCTATCCGCTTCTTGCTCATGAGAGCAAGGCCCCACTTCCGAGTACACTCCATGCTCACAATATTATGGCTTGCACCACAAACCAGCAAACTCCCCACCTTCCCCTTGACGTCCTTCACTTGCGTCTCCAAGAAAAGTGTGGGCTGCTCCACCTCATACCCCACATCCCATGCCTTGACCCCGAAACCCCCTTAACTGTCGCAAGGCATTCGGGTGGACAGTCAAGTGGCAGTTTGGGTTGAGAGGATCTAAGAGTAACGCCATCTACTCCCGGATCTCCTAGTTTCCTGACTCCTTTGTTGCTTAATATGCTTCCTTTGTGGATTGCTTCCCCTTCCCTTGTCGCTTAACCTTGCTGTCGCCCTTCTTTGGACTCTGATAATCACGCGTGATGTAGCTAGGCTTGCCACAGGTGTAGCACTTGTACTGCTGCAACACTCCAATCTCCATGGGAGTATCGTCGCTTTCGGTCCGCTTGCCATAACCACCACCCTGGGAGTTTAAAATGACAATGGATGCATCGAACCTAGCCATTGGTGGGATCCCTTTGTAGGACTTCGGCAACGGGTCGTAGCCGGTCACCTACTACTCGCACAAGTTTTACAGGACAGAGCTAAGCTACGCCACCCATGACAAGGAGATGCTCACTGTGGTCACAACCTTTAAGAACTGGCAGTGGTACCTTGAGGCGTGGAAATGCACGGTCTACAACGATCGCCAGGCATTAAAGTACTTCAAGACGCAACCAAACCTGAGCCAGCGGCAAGCGCACTGGGTGGAGTACCTTGAGTTGCTTTTTGACTAAGAGATAGTGTACCAACCAGGTTGCATCAATCTAGCTAACACACTCTCATGGTGACCGGACCTGATGATGTATGTTGCGTCTCTCACCACCCATGAGGATGCCATCCTTGCGAAGCTCTTCACAGAGGGATACGAGGCGCATGGGGATTACAACGCTCCGAGATTTTTCTTCAAGGTACCGTATTGGTAACAGCATGGTACGCAGCAGGTGGTCATTCCCACGGTGCCGGTACTTTGGTAGCTGATTTTGGAGGATTGCCATGATAGTGGCCCAAGCGGCCACTTCTCTGCCGAAAAGACATTGAAGACGGTGGCTTTCTTTTTTTTGTGGCCCACCATGTCATTGTGTTGTTCTTTAGTGCTCCTTGGCCACTAGTATGGCTTAGTGGTCAGGTTAGGCATGCACTGGTTCCTTGGGGTAAGTCCTCCAAATCTTGTTCGTGGTACAAGTCCAAGCGAGAAACAAGAAGTGTAGCGCAATAAATAGCACGTTGGACTTAGGAGCAACAGGTCCTATGATGAAGTCTTGATGTGAGCAGGAAGGTTTTTGACCTTCCTGCACAGGGGAAGTTTCCTAGACATTTCTCTTTGAGGAGGATGAGCCACTTGGCGGTCTGTGGATGCGCCAATTAGCAAGTTGGTGAGGTGGTGTGGAGTGGCCACCTCCAAAAGTGCCACTACCCAAACAACTTAGATGCCAGGGCTAAGACTATATGTACTAGGCTCATTCCTCATTCTAAACATATAATCTGGCCTTAGATGCTCCTCACGCAGTTGTCCAACTGAGGAACAGTATAAAGAAGGTACTGGTTGGTCTAAGTCCCAGGAGTTAGTCTCTGACTAGCAACTCGTGCGAAAGTGACCAAGTGTTAAGTGGACATAGTTGCTAGCAAGTGATTGCCTTGGAATTGCTTAGTTTGGAACCGTGATTTGAAGGGTGATATCTTCTCCTAGCTGAATTGCTAGGAGCGGATGGCAGGTACCATTGTGTCGGCCCTGTTTTCTAATCCGTTTACCTCACGTCGGTTGACAAAGGGTTATGAGCCCACACTGACCAGTTGTAATGCACGCTTCGCTCAACTCTGGAACGCTCTCTCCAGGTGCGCATGTCAGCTCCATTGGCTCCATCAACTCCATCTCCTCCAATGGCTGTGTTTGTACTTAGCAGATAGGGACCAAGTACAAGCTCTACCCTTGGAGGCACGACCCTTGGATCCCAACCAGGACAAGCTCTGCCCTTAGAGGCATGACCCTGGGTGTGCTGGTGTAATTTGTCTTCTCTGTGACAAAGACGGCGGTGGAGGAGGTACACCTGCTTGGGGGAAAGAACACTGGTGACAAACACATGTGTAGTGGTGGACGAGGGAGGGGACACGAATGAAGGAAGTCGAGTGACATGCCAGAGGTTGTCACGGCAGATAGTACGGAACATGACCTGAATGGACGGGTGAAGGGAGAGAGTGCCAATGCCACAGGAATGACAGATGTCCATGCTCATGAGGTCAAGAGCCGTGATAGATAGGAGGTTGAGTTCCAGTCCAGCTGCATACAACACATTGGTCATGAAGACGTCACCGGACGGACCACAGAAACAAACCACGCCAACACCATGGACCGGCAAGATCTGCCCAGACCCTGTCTGAACACTATGAACATTGCCAACGGGACCAAGCATGCTAAATTCCTAGCGATAGGACATCATGTGATACGTGACACTGGAGTCGATGATCCCGGTGCCATCAGGGTCGCGGACCGAGGCCGTGACATTACAGTGAGAGACAAAACAGGGCGTGGAAAGGGAGATGGCGGTCGCAAACTAAGCAGATTGGACAGATGCAAAGTGATCATGCCAGTCATCCAACCATGCAAAATCATCCAAAGCCGGCTCCAAAGGGCAACATGCGGCTTCCCTGAGGTCCCCTCGGAGGTCGGTCAATGTCTCGCAATAGGAGACCTCTTGGCTAGCAGTCACACAACTCGTACTTCCTTGGGGAGGAGGTGTGATCCCGAGCTATGCGATAATGAAACTCTACAGCTGGCGGATCCAAGTGCCGGAGTCGACGGGCACCACGAACTGCGGGGTCACAGCTCCGGACGGGGGATACGAGCTCCACTGGGATAGAGGCTATGGGAAGTACACCGGTTCCGACGGAGCGTACTGCTACTGCTGCATCGGTGGTTCATACGGTTGTGGCTGACGCAGGACATACTGTTATTGCTGCTACTACTTATGGAGAAGGGATGACAGAAGCTGCGGTCAAGGCTGAGGAGCCGGCTGTGGGGTGGAGTAGGTGGTGGCCACAGTGCTGCTAGCACCCGTGTCGCGTCTAGCCACAGTTATGGTACGTCAGGGTAGTGCTACTAGAAGAAGACCGCTCCCCTTTTCCCTTGCCCATCTTGCCCTTTTTTCCCTTGCCCTTGGTGCTGCGGGAGAAGGAAGTGTCAGGGGAAGGGGTGGAGGAGCCACCGGAGGTAGCAGCTATGATCACGGAAGAGCCACTACATTGAAGCTATGTGTCCCTGTGCGCTTCCTCCACGCTGAGGAAGAGGTCGTACGCTTAGGTCATCAAAGTGCTTTGGGCCGCCAACGCCTCGAGGATTGGTAGGCCGTAGGGGACAAAACTGCCTGTAAACTCAGGAGTGGCACCATTATTGATGGTGAGGAGGGCAGCAAGCTGGGGAGGCGCTACTGTCTTGAGCCAGTGCAGGATATCCTGTGCATGGCGCCAGTAGGTGGTGAAGGACTCGGACTCCCTCATGTGAAGGGAGCGCTAGTGTTGTTATCGGTGTCACAAAGGAACAGCTCCAAGGCAGTGCGGTCAATATCGTGAGCAGTGAGGATGAGTGCGCGAACGGCATGGCCTACTTGTAGCGCCTGCTCGGGGATGGTGCCTTCATGCAGAAGAGTGTGATACGTCCACAATCCCTCCCCCTGTGCCCAGATGCGGTAGAGAAGTTCCCAGGACGAGAACTGCTCATCCCTGACGTGGGCAGGAGGAGGGGACTCGAAGTCCTTGTGCCGTGAGGTGCCGGCCGCTCTAGCACCTAGGATGCTAGTAACCGTCTACTGGTATTTCTGTACCTGTTTCTGCACTGCTATCTACGCTACCACAGTCCGAGCAAGACCAGGCAGTCTGGGGAGGACAGCCTGGCTAGTGCTGGTTGCGACAAGCATCTGGCACAGCTGATCAAAATGGCATTGCAGATCCTCTATGGGGTCTGTAGTGGGTGGGTCTGTAGAGCTATCCTGTGTATCGACGGCACATAGCATAGCTCTACTGCCGCTACGGCTACTGCTGCTGCTATTGACTGGGCATTGTCGTTCCTGTTGAGGCTGCTGACGCCTCTACTGTCGCTATGGCTACTACTGCTGCTATTGCTGCTACCGCTGCTACTACTATCGTTGCTGCTGCTTTTGCCGCTGACACTGCTACTGGTATTGCTGCTGTTACTGCCACCGTTGCTGCTGGCGCTACTACTGCTACCGTTGCCACCGCTGCTACTGCTGCTGTCGCTATTGCTACTACTGTCGCTGCTACTTCCGCGACTGCTGCTGCCGTTATTGCTGCTCCCATCCCACAGCGGGTTGGTGTGCAGCCTCCCTTCAGTTAAGAGCTGGATAATGAAAGTGGTCTGATCGAAAATCTGACTGCGTTTCGCGCTGACTTGGGATGGCGGAGAAAATTGACATCCAGTCCAGAAATTTGACCAAGTGCTCAAACTTTAAATTTTAAAAATTCAGCACTTAACAATCAAAGTTGTCAAAAGCAAGCAAAATTTTGACCACAGGTACACCTGAATGTGCTGAATGCAGTGGTGGAAGTCGGCTCAAACAATTGAAAAAATTGCCAAAACGACCTATTGCGTGCTCAGCTCGAAATCTAAGAAAAAAACTGGATTAACGACGTGGGACAATTAATACTGGAGGCTACAAATCACCAAACAAGCTGAGCATGGTGGCTGTGGAAATCTTGTCACCTAAGCTTTTGAACAAACATATGCGTGCAACATTTGACGTTCGTTTGAGTCCGGTGCAGTCGGGCATAGGGGACGTGGGTGGCAGACGCAATTTGCGTCTGCGCCTCCTCCTCGTCCGTGCGGCTTCCAAGAAGGTGCAAGGACGGGACAGTAGCTACAAACGGTGCTCCTGCCTCCTTCCTTTTCCTCTTGGGTGTCTGCTGTTGCCGCTTCTGCTGCTCCTTACTATTGCAGCTGTGCCTGACACTGCTACTGCTTCATCTCTGCTACTGCTACTGTTGTTGCCGCTGTTGCTACTACTGCTGGTGCTGCTGATGCTGCTATTGTTGTGGATCACTCATACCTCTGGTTGATGTTACCACATGAATCATCGCCAGAAGCTTTCCTGACTTCATTGCACTGGCCGTTCACCTCCCTGTGTGAAATGTGGGGGTCAGAGCTGCCGAAAAAAATCCGACAGCATTTCCCTTGGCCCAGTGGCCGTGGGAAAAATTCTGACACTGCCACCAGGCAGGTCAATGCTGCCAGAAAAAAATCCGGCAGCATTTCCCCTGCACTGGCGCATATGGGAGGTCCGTTGGCGTAGTCAGGAACTTGTACACCACTGCTGCTATTGTTATGGGAACTGCCTGTAGAGGCAGTGAATACGTCATCATGCTGACTTCAGATGCATGTTTTGATACTTTCATTGTATTCTGAATGAAAAACTATGCAAAATTAACCCAAGAACTGGGTCATTTGGTACAGGGACAAGAAAGATACGACCGTACAAAGGTGGGAGGCGCACCTCCAGAAACAGGAGACGTACCGGTTCGACCTCGAGCACGGCGGAGCAAATTTCTCGCCCTTTGCAGCCGAAGCGCCCCTGGATGGATGCTTAGCCAGTGAGGCAAGGTTCATTGGGGTTCATAGGCGGTTCGGGATGGCGGCTGGAGCTGCATTCGTAAGTAAGGGCGCTTCGGGCGGCCGTGACCCTCGTTGGCGGTGCTGCTAGTGACAATCACGTGTGGAGCACTCAAACAGCCATAACTCAGCCGTTTCTCCACGGATTGAGGAATTCTTTGGTGTGTTGGAAAGCTCGCGGCACGTAATACATGATGCATGTGTTATTTGCATGATTTCACCTCAGAAGTGGGTTTTGGAGCGTCGAGGGGCTCTCGGCTGGCTCATAGGGGCTGGTACATAAGGAAGCCTAGGGGTTGTTCTAGGCATGTCAATCTTACCTAGAGACTTTGTACATTTTCTTGTAATGATCTATCAAGTCTAAGGATTCATTCCTTGCCCAAATCTCCTTTTCTTCCAAGAATTGACTTGCACACGTCTATTCGATCCTATGAGTCTTCCGCAGCGTACCTTGATGTAAATGCCACCGGGAGAGTCGCATGGGGGGAACCTCGGTCACTAGCAGCGGTCTTGCTGCTAAGAGAGGGTCGTGCGACATCGCAAGGGTTGGCAGGACACACCAAGGGTCGAGACTGGGAGGTTCATCCCAAGGGCCTGGCGTGTGACCATCACGCCGGGTGCCCCTCGGTTCACATTTGGAATCAGAGCACGTGGACGTTCACTCGGCTTTGCGAGGATCCAAGGGAGACAGAAGATCTGCCACAACTGCGTTTTGGCCAGAATCGTTTTGTCACAACCGGAAGCATGACAGCCGCAGCATACGACCAGGCCTACCTCATGGAGGAGATCCGGTGTCCTCTCAAAACGTTGCACCAAGAGAACCAGCAACTTCGTGCGGAGGCAGAGGCGAGGTACGTCAGCCAAGGGAGTAGTGTGTTGGGGGGTGTCGCATTGGCATCCGCACTTGCCTTTCAGCGGCGCAAGCCGAAGGAGCCGGAGTTCTACACCAGCAAGTGGCACGAGCGGCTCTCCACGGTGAACTTGTACTTTACGGTGTTGGGCGTTCCCATGGGAGAAGATGGCATGAGACTGTAGTATGCACCTACGCTGCTCTGGGGAATGGTGCTGCAGTGGTTGTCGGCATTGTGCCAGCGGAACACCGCTGGGTTGCCGGATGGGCTTGGGGTCGGGCAACGGTTTCAGCCATTGCTGAGTCTACCGCTGGGGCGAAAAGTGCAGCTCAGTGTGCAGGCGTTGAAGGAGAAGCCAGAGACGTGGGAGCAGTTTTAGACGATGCTCCAGGCGTGTTTCGACCTCAATGGCAGCCGGGTCGCACGTGACAAAATCAAATACGTCAAGCAAGGCAGATCGGTCCAGGACTACAGTACACGCTTCATGGCTTTGGTGCTGGAAATCGACGACCTCAGACGCTGAGGCGTACAACTGCTACCATGACGGCCTGAAGCCGCATGTGCAACGTGAACTCGCAGTGCTCGGGTTGCGGACCTTTGCGGAGTTGATCTCGGCGGCGGAGCACATGGACGCGGTAAGCTACAATGCGCCCCGGACAAGCTATGCAACACAACCACGGGAGAAGCTGCTGGGTCAGGCTATGCCCATGGAGTTGGATGTAATTGAAGCCGGACAACGGGGTGCGGGCGGGCAGCAAGGACTGAGAGGCAAGTGATGGGCTTGTAGTGAGGAAGGACATCGCAAGCGGGACTGCCCCAAGCACAAGGCACAGTCGGGAAACGGGAAGCAGCAGTGAGGAGGGGACGACCTACTACTACAAGTCTTTTGTCTGCAAAGGATAGCACCAGCCCTGAAAGGCTTTTGCCGATTAAAAAGGTTGCCTCAAGTGCTGTTGTGGAATAAAGGTGAGACCCGGCAGTTTCCAAGGATCATCCTCGAGCTGGTTCTTGAGATTCTTGAGGGGAGTTTCAAGGGTTGGAGGAAGGTACGCAGTCTGCTGGACGGTGGTGCGAGCCATAACTTCTTTGGTGACAAATTGGCGACAAGATTGGGCTTGCACGGCAGCCGGGGACACCGGCCAACGCACGCCAGGTGCCCGGAGTGGTGGAGTGCGGCAGGCCTCTCGTCAAGCACAAGGTCCATATGGGTGAGTTTGTGTGCAACATGGAGTTCCACACTTGCCTTATGGATGATTACGACTGTTTGTTCGACCGGGATTGGTTGCACGCCTTGAATCCGGAGGTGGATTGGAGGTGCAACCGAGTGGTCGTGAAGGCGGGCGGGAAAAACCTCACTTTGGCGTTGTGGCGGGGTGAGGCTAAGGAATTGGATGTGGCAGAAGCGTATAAGTAGGTGCGCATCATCAACTTGCAGCAGTTGAAGTGGTGCGAGGACAAGGGCATCCAGGTTTAATTGGCATGGGTGCATCCAAAACAAGCAGTAGAGCAGCAGATTGCAGCGGTTGAAGCAGCGAAGGGGCAGCCAGTCAAAGGCAGGGGAGCTCTAGAGTTTCCTCTCGGTGTTGGGGAGGTGCTCAAGGAGTTTGGGGACGTTTTTCCGAAGGAGTTGCCAAAGGGGCTGCCACCGCGGCACAACATTGACCACAAGATCGAGGTGGTTCTAGGGTCTTCACCAACGGTGCAGTTGTACAACTGCATGAGCGACGCATAGCTTGCAGAGCTCAAGAAGCAGTTGGGGGAGTTGGTGTACCAGGGCTTCATTTGGCCTTCGGTGTCTCCATACGCGGCACTGGTGCTGTTCATCAAGAAGTTAGGAGAGCTGCAGATATGCGTGGACTACCAAGTGCTCAACAATATCATGATGAAGAACCGCTACCCGTTGCCATGGGCCGAAGAGTTGTTCGAATATCTATGAGGCGCACGTGTCTTCAGGAAACTGGACTTGAGGTATCACCAAATCCGCATTGTGGAGGAGGATGTGGAAAAAACCGCGTTTTGGATGCACTATGGACACTTTGAGTATCTCATGATGCCTTTTGGCCTAACGAATGCTCCTGCTATGTTCATGGTGTTGATGAATCGGGTATTCCACCCCTATTTGGACCAGTTCATGGTCGTCTTCCTTGATGACATCCTTGTCTACTCGCGGATGATGGAGGAGCACCAAGAGCACCTACGGACGGTGGCGGACGGTGTTGAGAAAGGAGCGGCTGTTTGCCAAACTCAGCAAGTGTGAATTCGCCAAGCAAGAGGTGGAGTTCCTCGGGCACATTGTCAACGGGAAGGGGATCTGCATGGACCCAAAAAAGGTGGAAGCAGTGAAGGAGTGGCCAGAGTCAGCATGCGTGCGTCACATTCAGGTTTTTCTGGATTTTATGAACTAGTACCAGAGGTTTGTCTGGGGGCATGCGGCAATGGGAGCACCCTTGACAGACTTGTTCAAGAAGGGGCTCTAATGGGAGTGGATTATAAAGGAGGGGCAAGCCTTTGGAGCAATGAAGGCTGCCATTTCTAAGGCACTGGTGTTGGTGCACTCGTACACGAGCAAGGAGTACGTTTTGGTGACCGACGTGAGCGACTATGCCATCGGCGGGGTGTTGATGCAGGACTAGGGGGAAGGGGTTGCAGCCCATCACGTACTACTCCAAGAAGCTAAAAGGGGCTAAAATCAACTATCCAATTCACGAGAAGGAAATGCTCGCGGTGGTCCAGGCCTTCAAGCAGTGGAGGTGCTACCTCAAGGCGCGGCTGTGTGTGGTGCACACGGACCACTACGCGCTCAAGTACCTCAAGTCGCAGCCAAACCTGAACCGTCCTCAAGCACGGTGGATGGAGCTGCTGGAGGGTAGCTTCGACTACGAGATCCAGAACAAACCAGGATGGATCAATCCAGCGGACCCGCTTTCGCGTCACCCAGACTTGGACGTGCATGCAATCACAGTGCTGGCGGGATCTCCAATCATCCACAACCTGTTTGCGCACGGGTATGTGGAGGATGAGGACTTTGCCGAGAGTACTGTGAAGGGGTGCAAGTGGGATGGCCAGAATTGGAGGCGTGAGAAGGAGAACCTGATTGTGGTGTCACAGAGTGCGTCATTGCAACAGGCGTTGTTGGAGGAGGCGCATGACTCACACTACAGTGGTCATTTTGGCCACAACAAGACCTTCAAGACGCTTGCGTGCCAATATTGGTGGGCAACGATGGGAGCAGATTGCAAGGAGTACGTGAGCAGTTGTAACACCTGCCAAAGGATCAATTCACGGAGGACACGGGTGCCAGGAGAGCTGCAGCCACTACCGATGCCGGAGCGCCCGTGGATGGACATCTCACTGGACTTTGTGGGGGGTCTTCCATGGGGTGCAGGGGCAATACCATGGTGCTGGTGGTGGTGGACCGGTTCAGCAAGATGGCGCAATCTATTCCATGCACGAAGAAGGTCATGTCAACAGAGACGGCTCAACACCTCTTGCAACACGGCATCAAACTTCATAAGGTGCCAAAGTGCATGGTCTCGGACCGTGATCCGTGCTCCACCTCCCAGTTATAGAAGGAATTCTTTCAGAAGCTGGGCAACCGTGTGGCTCTTTCATCGGCCTACCATCCCCAAAGGGATGGCCAAAATGAGCGCACCAATCAGACCATGGAGTAGCTGCTGCGGGGGATCTTGGAGCAGGATGGTGAGGGAGGGGAATACAAGCTCCCGGTGGCTGAGTTTGCCTACAACTCAGTAGAGCATGCCTCTGCGTAATGTTCTTCCTTTGAGGTAGTGTATGGGATGCAGCCTGCATGTCCTTAAGACATGGCAACATGATCGGACCTACCCGTTGTGCACATTTTATAAGTGACTTCACGGAGGTATGGCACGACGTATGAGATGCACTTTACAAGGTCCAGCAGCAGATGAAGCGATAAGCAAGCAAGCACCAGACAGCCGAGAAGTCCTCGGTGAGACAAAAGGTGCCGCTGAACTTGCAGAGCCTATAGCTGGCGGGGGTGGGCAGCGACAAGCTCAAGCCTCGGTGGGTGGGCCCTTTTTCGGTCAAGGAGAAGCGGTCCACGGTGAGCTACGAGTTGGAGCTTCTGGACCAATACGTGATCCATCCCATGTTCCATGCTTCTCTTCTCAAGGACGACAAGGAGCTGGATGCGAAGTTCACAGTGAGGGAACTACAGGTGTTTGTGAGGTGTACGTATCTAGAAATACTTCACTATCTCCTCCCATAAACTCTGTGGTACTCCTGCTGCTATCATGATAGTTCAAACTCCTTCATTTAGTGTAAGCTGCCAATGTTCTACAACATTCTGCTGGGGTGTATGCGGGACAAAAATTTGGTATTGAATGCCTTGAATCATAAAAACTCCTCAAATTCCCATCTTGTAGACTCTCCCCGTCAATCACTACAAAGGATACACAATGGTCTTCCACACTTGCGTTGTGCTCTGGGTAGCCAACTATGAATTGCAGCTACTACATGCCCATTCTATTTGAAGAAGAAGCACAATGTAATTTGCGTGTAGTTGTCAATAAGACTTCATACATACCTTGCGACCTCTGCTGCTTATGCTAGGTAGTGATAGCCTGGAATCCAAACATTGGTATGCTCATGATGGGGAAAAGGCTGCTGCGTCATTTTGCCGCTTTCGCACGTGAACCATGGATGTGACCTCTACTGCTTTCTGATCATCTCAAGATCAATGCCATCTGCTGGAAGTGGTTGAGTGAGTCCACGGAGGGAAGATGGTGTAATCTGTGCTAAGTGCTGGTGAAAAATTTCTAGAGTGCTGGTATTTAGTCTTGCGAAGAGGTATACATAAGCCTGTGGATGAGCAGTCATTGGCCATAGTGGTATGCTGTACAAATCTCCCACAAGTTCCCTCCCCCCCAAGAATCTCCGCACGACCTTTGCGTAAGCAGCACCAGCTGTTCCTTTGAATGATGGTGAAACCTTCCTCAGAATCTAACCTTGACCCGGATAGTAGGTTAATTCTGAGTTGTGGGACGCAAAAAATTCTTATAAGACGTATCACACCTTGTTGACTCTCAACATTGTCTGTTCCAACGCCTGCTATTGGAATTAACTCCCTTTGAGGCAGTGCGTATGCCTGAAAGAAAGGCCAGAGCATGCAAAAACTCCTATCCAAACACATGTGATGTGTAGCACCTTGATGGAAACTGGGACATCCCTTCGGCAGGTTATCAGGCTCACCAAGTGCCGCCTAGGCAGGACCAACTGTTTGTGAGAGGGAGTTGTAGGTTGCATTGTCAGAAACTACGGAAGCATATTGCTCATTAAAGAGAATGCGAATGTCTCGATTGAATCTTATGAAAGAAAACAAGTAATTAGATCTTTCTAGCAAGCACTCATATGCCTTATTTGGCCGAGGGAGCTTTGAGATACACTCTGTAAAAGTTGACACTCTAGCACGCTCTCCTTGCCTAGCGGGATGAGCGACAATCACATTTTCATACATGAGAATTGTGTCGCCCCCATCGTGCGCAACCAATAATCCTGGAAAGAATTTCCTGGAGTCTCCTGAAGGGCTGCAAGCTGCCTCTTGCCAGGTCACTCTCTACCGTCCTGGTCAATAGTTCTGGTCGTCATGTGTGGTGATCCTGCAACGGTTGACACTTGAACCTGACCCATGACCTCCAAACTTTGGAAATCCATATCTCACTCAATCGGACTCCAAATGGAGTTCTATAAAGTGCGTTGGAAATGGGAAACATTATCTATGCAGCTGTCATGCCATCTTTCATGATTTCTATCAAGCAACATATTTTTGTCATTTTCTTACACCCTCATATCCATCATCCTCCCACTTTTCAAGACTTCAAGTCCGAACTGTCCCGTCAGCTGGTGAAAGCGGTGCACTGCTAGAGGCTTGGTTAAAATGTCTGCCAAAACATGCTTGAAGGTTAGAACTTGATCTGTACCATCTGCTTTGCCACAAGCTCACAGATGAAGTGGAACCGCAGGTCGATGTGCTTGGTGCGGGTGTGGTACTCTGCTCCTTGGTCAGAGCAATGGTGCTCATGTTGTCATAGTAGATGGTGGTCTCTGCAATCTACTACTGATCAATGCTTGCTATCAGCTCACGCAGCCATACGGATTCCGTTGCTGCTTCACTCAGGGAAATGTAACTATGCTTTGGTGGAGGAGAGTACGACACACTCTTGTTTCTTGCTCCTCCAACTGATTTCTCCTCCCCCAACCAGAAGCATGATCCCACTGCTTTGTACGGCACCGCTTCCATGCGGCTGCTCTCTTGCATGCCGTGGGGAGTCTGTGTCATGTTTAGCTTTGCTCCCACTTCCAGTGGTGATGCGGTTTTCTTCGCTCCTGCCATGTTGAAGCGCTTGAGAATTTTGCTCATGTATGTGATCTACGACAAATCCAACATCTGTTGCTGCCGTTCGTGCTTGACCTGAAGGCGAAGGTAGTAAATGAGCCCTTTGTCTTTCTTCTCAAAACTGGCAGCAAGGGACTACTCAACATTGTCCAAAGGAGATTTGGAGTCAGAGGTAATAAGCATATCATCAACTTAGAGCAGGATGATAACCTGGCTTGCTTCTTGCATGCACCCACAGACTACACGGTCAGCTTTGTGGCACACAAAACCAATACCAGCTATTTTCTTATCAATCTCATTATACCATGCTCATGGTGCTTGCCTCAGGCCATAGAGGGCCTTCACAAGCTTGCACACAAAATCCTCCTTTCCCTCAACCACATACTCCTCCGCCTGCTCCATGTACACATCCTCTTTGAGATCACCATTCAGAGATGTACACGTCACATCCATTTTGTGCACCTCCCAGTCCATAGCAGCAACAAGAGCAAGGGTAACTTGGATGGATGGGAACTATGCGACTTCTGCAAAAATTTCATTGTAGTCCACACCCTCATTCTATGCATACCCTTTTGCAACCAGCCGTGCTTTGGTACCTGAGCACCGTACGATCCACACCATGATTGCGCCTGAAGATCCACCGGCACCCAATCACCTGGCTACCATGTGGAGCTTCCTTGAGGGTCCAGGTGCTCTTCTTTATAAGCGCACCATACTCCTTGCCTGCTGTGGTACGTCAATCTTCCACCTTGGCACTGCGCATGGATTCAGCGAATGTGGCGGGGTCATTGGTGATGGTGTGGAAGAGGAGCTCGAGGTTAGAGGACTCTGTTGGTGGTGGAGCTGTGTGCAAGTTAAGCTGCTCTCCTTGTTGCGTCTGCTTCTTTGAGAGTATCTTGGACTGCCGTAGCTGATCCCCACTGTTATTTGCACCTTTGTTGAGGCGTGTAGACATTCGTGGCAGCTACTTAACATTGCTTTGCCGCCCCTCCTCGTCAGATTCGGTTTCTGGCTCCTTCTCCTTCTCAGCTTACTCCACATCCTTGTCATTGCCACTATCACCGCAATCTTCTGCACCACCCTCTTCTGCTACCGGTTCTTCTCCCACCTCTGGTACAAATGTAGGAGTAAGTGGAACTGAAAACATAGGGCCCAAAGTCCGGCCCTTCATGTCCTCTTGAAATAAAACGTCATAGCTACGAATGATCTTGCGTGTAGCGAGGTTGTAGAGGAAGTATCCCATGGTGTCATTGCCGAGCAAGGCTGCCTTCACCGACTTGATGTCAAGCTTGTTACGGCTACCGGCAGCCACGTGCATGAATGCGCCACACCCAGAGACTTTTGGGTGTGTCACGGCTGGCTTGAGCCCTATCCATGCATACTCTGTTGTCATCACCAGCACGACGCGCGTGGGGCTCCGGTTTTTCAGATGCACGATAGTGTTGACCGCTTCCGCCTAAAAGGTTGGCGGGACCTCCGCATCCTGGAGCATGTTGCGAATTCTCTCCATGAGTGTGCACTTTGTGCATTTAGCTAGGCCGTTTAGCTACGGTGTGCTAGGTGGAGTGACTTCCTGTCAGATCCAACGACACTTGAGGTAGTTGCAATATTCAGTGGAGAGATTCTCTCCTCAACCTTTAGTGCAAAGCAACTTCAACCGCCTGCCACTATCAGTCTGTGCAGCAGCAATCCACACCTTGAAAGCATCATAACACTCATCCTTTCTAGCCTATAAAGACACCCACGTCTTCCTCGACTTGTCATCAATGAACGTGACAAAGTACAACTTGCCAGACAAGGACTTTGCTGGCATGGAACCACACAAATCGGGGTGAATGAGTGAGAGAAGCTTTGCTGCCCCTTTTCCTCCCCCCGTGAAAAGAGATCAAGGTTGCCTCCTTTCCATGCAGCTCTCACAGGCCGATACACTAGGTTGCTTCACCCCCTTGAGCTCCAAGCTGCGGACCATCTGCTGTGCAGAAATGATAGCGCCAAAGCCGGGGTGACCAAGTCGGCGGTACCACATGGTAATGTGTTTTCCTTCCCTTGTTTTCAATGTTGAGTCATCTTCCCTCTCCAATGCCACAGAGAAAGGAAAGACCATCCTCCCTGTCAAATTTTGCAAGCACACAGAGTGCGCAAGCAGAGATGGTGCAGCCACCATTCTAAAAACAGACATGTATACCTTTGGAGATGAGAGAGGAAACAGAGAGGAGGTTAGCTGCCAGCCTTCGAGCATGGAGCACCCCCTTCATATGACGCTCCACATGCTTTCCCTGAACGGAATAAAAAACCCCAATCTTACCCTCCCCAACTGCCATTTGACATGATTCCCCTCCATGTACAACCGACGAGGTTCAATGCTGGTCCTGGTCAATAATTCTGGTCACCAGGTGTGCTGAATGTTCTCAGGTAGTCACTTGAACCCGTCCCTGAACCTTCAAAATTTAGAAATCCATATCTAACTAAAAAGGACTTTACATTAAGTTTTTTAAAGTGCTGATCTATGAAATATCCTATGTACAGCTTTCATTCCAGATGAATTTCATCTAGCAACCTAGTTTGTCACTTTCGTATACCCTCACATCCATCATACTTATGTCAAGTATCCAACCGAACCGTCACGGTGTTCGCTCGGTGCTCACCGTCATGTGTTCTATACTTTTCTGATGCCCAATGTTTACTACATGCAGCCATGGTAAGTTTTGTGATGGGACACTATGGTATGTGTGCAATACGGATCCGAGAACCGATGAAAGGCCCACTGATTGCCATAAAAATTATCTGAACATAATGTCTTCCATTGATCTGGGCCTTATCACCATTTCAACCTTTTCAGAACCTTTCTATTGTTGAAACGTTGCCCCTCTACATCCTGTAGTGCGGAGCTGGGAGGCACAAACGAGCCGCCAGAGAGAGGAATATCCTTGCATTTGGATCCAGCGGCTTGAGGATTGCTCCAAACCCAAAACGGATGATTGCCCTTGAAAGTTGACAAGCCGTTGAATTCCGTAAAGTTGTTTCACTAGAATCAGACAAGTAACGAGCAAGGTATGAGCTTCCAAAGTTGGGGTGTACGTGGCGGATCTTGGAGCCGGCCGCGACTCGACTGCAGGTGAAAAATTGACTGGAACGAGTAACAAAAATACACCTGGTGTTTTTGCCCCGGAGGACCTCCGAGTCGCTCCGGCGAATGATCCGCCGGATGTTAGTAGTACATGTTGTTACTGAGGGACTTGGCCAAAATCCTGGCTCGGCGTCCGAAACTCAGTAGTACAGTTTGTTGCTCAGGGACAGTCCAAACTCGGACTGCATGTCCGCGGACAGGTTTCAAACCCTGTCACATCCCAACATCAAACACAATCCAAAATTGACCGAGGTGCGTCAAAACAGTGCAGGGGATCCCTCCATCACGTGCAAAGGGATCTGTGCTTTGGGAAAGGCGCTTCGCACGTGAAGGAAGGCGCCACGGCATGTGCGCACCATGGAGGCATTAGGCGTTCCTGTGGTGGGTGAGATCTATGCTCCGACAAGCATAACTTGGGCTACGCTTGGCCAAATTGTGCATGGTTTGGTGTGTTGAAGAGCTCATGAATAGCCGTATAAATGTTTAGATCATGTCCATGTAGTAAAACTAATGCAAAAATGCATAATTCTCTTTGCAACATTGACTGTCTCTAAATTCTTGCTCACATAACGTGATTCGACAAGAAAGCTCACGCTCAGTCTCAGATTCTTCCAAAAGGAAGAAGTTAACCACAAGAGAAAGGTCAATCACGGTTGGGATTGTACCACTGATCTTTCCCAACATCTATATCCTCTCCTCCCTTTTTAATTGTTTTTTCCGTGCCCTAGTATCTTCCTAGTTTTACTCATTCAAAGAGTATAGTACCATCCAACGACTCGTCCTTGCATCTTTAAATCCTGAAGTCGCGAGTTTGAATCCCAGCAGTGTAAGAAAAAAAAAACAATGGGCCGCTAGGCCCCTCTTGCAGGCCAACTTTGCTTGGTGGTATTCCCCCCTATTTTTTTTGTGGCCCTTTCTTCCTCGCTCGCTTGCTCAGATCTCCCCCCCCCCCTCTCTCTCTCTCTCTCTCTCTCTCTCTCTCTATCTCTCTCTCTCTCTCCCTCCCTCCCTCCCCCTACCTTTTTCACTTGCTGTCTTGCTCGCTCGCTCGCTCGTCTGCTTGCAGTCTCACATTTTTTTTCTTCTCGTTCTCGAAGGTGCTGTTCGCCCTTGGTCTGTGTCACACTGTCTCTGTCCGCTATTCGTGTTTCATGAGTTTGATATTCACCCCTTACCAAAATCAAAGCTTTCTGAAGCCTTTGCATTTCTTCAAAGTTCCCTTAGAATCTTCCTTCACGAGGGTCTTACTTCTAAGTGCGGGAACTTGCTACTTCAAACACTTAGCCGCTAAACTGCCCCACCCATGCCATGGATGACCACAGAGACGCGGTAATCACTCCACAGACAGTAAAAACCAGATCCGTTAATTGTGAAATTTTCAGGAGAAGTCGATCTATTGTCTCCTAGGAAAAATGAGGGTTAAAACGGTGCACATGCAGTGTTAGTGGTAAGAAACGATTCTGGCAGAAAAGCCTTTCACATGTAAAAACATTCCCCCTGGGCTCAAAACTCAAGGAAATCGACCATGGCTTTTGCATTGAGGTCGTCTTGCATTCCTTTGCCAATGTGCGTTGTAAAACCTGGGACAAAACCAAGAAACTTGACACTTCTACTAGAAAATGAAAAAAATGACAAAAAAAATCTATGTTTACCACACAACTCCATCCTCTAAAAAGCTCCCTAGATCTCTAATTGTTGGGAAATGGACATGAGAGGATAGTATGTTCCAAAATGAGAAAAAGGCGAGGGCCAGGGGAGAGGCGCCACACTCTCCCCTGACCCTCCACCTTCTACTCTACCCTATCCTACTCCTACTTGGGTCTGGCAGAGAGGGTAGTCCCATGCCTCCACCAGCCCGTGCCTTGTACTTGTTTGCGATAGGAACATGGTCGGCAGTATCTTATAAAGGCTGAGGTATTGCACTTCTGTGCGGAGAGGTGTGACGAGGAGAAGCAGAAGTCTGCGGAAGCTGACGTGGAGCATCGACGAGTGGGAACATAAGTACAGTAACAAAGCGGACAAGACTGGCGGACAGTTTTATAAAGATCGAACCAATGCAGTGGATGACCAGAATATCAACGGCTGACGACCTTCGCATATTCTACAATCTACGGCTAGCGACAAACGTATAATATGGAAGACATCGGAGGAAGCGGGGGGGTGCGAACTGGAGTGAAGAAAGACCATCACGGCGAACGGAACCCAAGCGAGCGGAAGCGACAAACAGGCACACTTAGCGGCACACTTATCGGGACTGCCGCGGTACACGCCATGGCAAAACGTGAACCGCGGCAGGACCATTTAAAGCCGGCACTCTGCTCAGCATTTCACTGTTCCTTTCGAGTACCGAGGACTTGTACCTGATGTACCCAGGACTTGTATATTTTTCAGTAAAGGGATCCAGTTCCATATGAATCGCAGTGTGTGCAGATCTGGCTGATTGTGCCTGTGTTGATCTGTACTGGTTATGTGATTGGTCCTGCGCTGTCTTGAAGAAGTCTTTGTGGCATTCAACGATTCCTATATTCAACACTAATCTTTCCTCTCATACCATGTGAGACTTACAAACAATCATAGGCTTCACTGCAATCACTCTGTTCTATTTTTGCACACAACCTTCCCTGATCCACTCTCACAAGTTACAGTCAGTCATGGACACAGTCAATGTCATGAAGTGTCAAAACACATGTACACTCAGGTACACACAACTACTCACATGGGTGTAGTCAAAACAGCACAAGTGCTGGAGAAGTGACGATGGTCTGCATGCCTAGCTTAGCATGTGCAGAGGAGAAATGATAAATGAGGTCAAAGTCCCCTGAGTAGGCATGCGTCTTAAGGGCCACACTCTGTCACTCCCTTGAATGAGGAGCTGATGGAGAACCTGCAAAGAACTGAGGCAAGTGACAAAGATATACCGGGACAAGGGGAACAAGACAATACAGGTCCAAAAAATATATGAGCCATGGAATAGGTCAATAGAAGTAGGGGGAATAATCTATGTAATATAATGGCCCGGAAGGATCTCGGCACGAAGATAGGGGAGATCACATAGAGAGAACTATTCAAAGAGTAGTGCATCATGCGATTTGATGATGTGGTGCCGGACAGGATCCCAGAACTGCCAAGCCTTTAACTGACAAGACACCCTGAGAAAGGTGCAAAGACTGCCACCGGGACCATGCTGGTTCTTAGGGAGCCATCTGCTGGCGTCGCAATTCTAGACGCGCGCATATCAAATATCTGCGCACTTCCCACACCAATGCTGGTAGGGAGTGAAATGAAGGACCCATGGGGGACTCTGCTCTAAACGGAGGTCATGTACAATATGGCTTTAAATAAGAAGCCCTTGGACAGGCCAGACTTAATGTGCATAATGTAGTTCATATCAGCCACAGTGCGGCTCCATCGCTGAGAGACACCAATCTGCTCCGGAGTGCAGAGCATGGTGGTCTCATATCTGATCCCCCTGCTACGGAGGAAAGAATTTGCCTCCTGTAGAAAATTACCACTCTGGTCGAAACTGAAGCAGCAAAGGGGACGACCACATTTGTGCTCCAGGGCGAGTAGTCAAGCAAGAATTGCAACTGATGCGTTGCTCTTCTGTCGGAGGCAGAAAGCACACAAAAAGTGAGAGTAGTTGTCAGTGAGGCTGAGAACATAATGACCACGTTCAGTAACACGCTCGAGAGGGAAGGAACCCATGAGGTCAGAACGGACCAACTCAAGTAGGTGGGAGGCTTGGGAAGAGGAGAAATGATACAAGGACCTGTGCATCTTGCCCTGAACACAGTAGATCCATCCAGTTCTGCAAGGCAACCAAAGATAGCTGGGTGAGGCCAAGTGCAGGCAACTTGTAGAGTATGCAAAGAACAGAAGAAAGAAAATGTACGTGGCATGGGCAATGGTTTAGAAGGTGAGTATGCAGCAAGGGTAGAGTGCTTGTGACAAAGACGTGTGCCCCGTCCAAAGACATGGATGAGGACGCGAAGGATAGACGAGTGATGTATGACAAGCTATTACGAGACTGTGAATTCACTATCATGTGACCAGACAAATGACGAGTGTTTGTGCCAACATCACAAGCCTGTAGAATATCCATGCTCATGTAATCAAGAGCAGTGAAGGACAGAAGGCTGAGTTCAAAGGCCTGGCACATACAACATATTGCTGACAGTACTGTTGTTCTCCATGACTCTGGTTGTGTTGTCTTGTGTGGGGTAAAATGCAAAAAGCTATATCCAGTGCCATCGCTTTCTTCCTCTTCTCCCTCAGCTGGCACTGTTCTTGTCCATGTCTCACCTTCCTTGTCACCTCATCTCATTCAAATCTTGCATTGTCGTCTAGGCCATGTGCACACTGATGTCAATACCAATATGCTCTATCTTCAATCCGCTGTCGGTATCCAACCTGCCAGTTTCCCTTCCCCTTGCCACTGTGACTTCCTTGACCGTGCCTAGGGAAACATGCATCGTTCCACCTTTTCTTCCTCTGGGCCTCAGTCTGGTCGCTGTGGAGTTCATGCTGATGTCATGGACCATCTGTCCCATGAAGTTCTTGGTGATGTTAGGCGCTACTTCTTTGGTTTTTTTTGGATCTTTGCTCTTCGTCACAAGAGAGCTGTCAGTGCGCTCATTGAATCCTGGCTGGTTCAGGCTGAGTGTACCTGCCTCGGTCTCTATGTTCCTTTTTTAGTGATTCTGGCGATGAGTTTCTCGGACCCACCGCCCGTCTTCTTGAGTCCAAGGGGGTGTGTGTGGAGACCTTGGCTCCATACACATCCCAGAAGAATGAGGACAATGAGTGTTGGAAACGTACCCTTACCGATGGCGTGCAAACTATGCTTTCAGAGGCTACTCTTCCACCTCTCTTCACATTTGAGGCCATGTGCTAAATGACATGGTTCTGGAATCGTGCTCCCAATGTCCCTCTTCCTTGCACCGTCACGGTCTTTGAGCGTTGGCATGGAAACTGTGCTGATCTCCGCCTTGCTCGCGTCTGGGACATCATTGTGGCCATTTGGCTCCGTGAGGATTTGCGGAATGGAAAACTCTCTCTTTGCAGCTGCCTTTGACCCTGCCTAGACATGTCTGCGTAACCTAAGGCATGGAGCTTTTGATGAGACGTTTGCACCCATCGTTCACTACAACATAACTTGTGGTGCACAATCACTGGGAACTGGAACAGATGGAACTGAACAACACATTCTTGCACAGACGGTTAAACTAGGAGATCAGCATCATCCAGACCCCTGGTATTTCTGATGTCATAAAAAAAGTCTGCCAGTTGCGGAAGGCCCCCTACGGTATGAAATATTCACCCCGGTGTTGGAAACAGGAGATCAATTCAACCCTGGAGAAAGGGAGGTACTGACATAGCATGGTACATCCATCTCTCTTTGCCACTCCACCATCAACACCATTTGTTTCCATCCTCGTACATGTGGATGACCTGCTCATTGCATCACCTTGTGGAGGGGGTTGTGTAATCTGTTAAGTCACTGTTGTAGTTCATGTACAAAATGAAATACCTGGGGCTAGCTCGTGTCTCTTAGGCATGGAGCTTGAGCATAACTTCTCTCGTCGAGTTCTCCATGTCCACCAAGCTGCATACGTCTACATTTTGGGGGAACAATTTGCACCCCTGATTGAGTCTGTGCCCGCTGCTTTGACACCGATGAGTCTAGCTGGAAAGAAGTTGTCAAAGACACTGGATATTTCAAATCTGGGGGAGATAATTGATGTGACTGATTACCTGCGTGTCATAGGATCATGTACCTGGTGACCACTACCAGGGCAGATGACGCCTTTGCTGTGAACCTCCTGGCTCAGTTCTCACAATGTTCTAGGACGTAACATGTGGAGGCCGCTGGACTGGTCTTTGCTACTGGGGACAACTTCTAGTTATCGTTGACGGTTATAGTGAAAGAAACTGGGCCCATCATGTAGATACTCCCAGTTGCACTCGCATTTTTCTTGCAGGGAGGACAGATCTCTCATGAAAATGCAGTGATCAGGGCTTTGTGGCATGCAGTTCTAGCAAAGCAGAGCATGTTGTTCTTGTATGTTCCATATACACACGACGTGCAAACCCCCTATTGGGATGTAGGATTTCATGTTTTTCATGGGTGCCACCCGCACAAAACATAGAAAACCCTAAATTGTACTAGGGTTTTTGCATGCCGAGAAACAAAAGAGAAAGAGGTAATCACTTGATCGCGATCTCGCGAGGGAGTGGGAGTCGCGATCAAGTGAGAGTATCACATGACCCTCCTCGCCATGCTCTATCAGCGACACATGTCGCTGATCGTAGACATGTGGTGAGCCAGATATCATGGTTTTTTTGGACTGTTGGATATGGGACCTTGAATTATGCTTGTGGATGTGACAGGGTCAACCCATTGGTCGCGTGCATATGCTAGCTGATTTGCCTTTGTAGATAAGTCCCATTTTATCATTTTCTCTGTTTGATGGCATAATGAGTATTTTTTGCGTAACCAAGGTAGGACATGCCTTTCTTTGAAAAATTTGTTACTGGCTTTTGAGCCCCAACAAACGTTGGAATTGATGCCGCTCTAAAAGGCGGTCAAGTGCATCCTTTGCTACCGACAGGCAATGCGACACAAGTGCCTCATTTGAGAGCCGGGAGGGTTCCGACCCCTTGCAGCCGGTCTACTATGCAGATGAGGACCACACTAGAGACGTGGAAAACAGGAGGTCCACATTCAGAATCCTCCTTGAAGATGCAGTGGTATTGTGGTACAGAAAGAAGCAAGAGGACATTTCCACCTCCACAGTGGAATTGGAAAACATTGTACCAGCAGAAAATTTCAAGGAGGTTCTGAGGCTGTGAAGGATTCTGGGGTAGCCAGGTCTGCATCAGTGCGGACCTGTGGTTGTACTTGAAGACAACCAGGGTGCCATCAACCTGACCAGAAATCTGACACAGAAGCGGAGGACAAAGCGCATTGATGTGAATTTTCACTACACACAAGGCATGGTGGCAAAGGGCCAAGTGGAGTTGGAGCATTGTTGCACGATCAAAATTCTTGTGGATTGCATGACCAAGGCATAGCTACATGACAGACACGCAGTCAGTGTCACAGAGCTCAAATTGACAAGCCTGGATGGACTAGAGTGTACTCCGGAAGATGTGCAAGTGCAAGCAAAAGATCCGGAAGTGGTGATGTCAAAGGGGTGGCATGCTAAATGTTGGCTCTCACAACTATGGTTAAGGCCTTTCTTTAAATTTGCGCGGAAGGAAATGCCCAAATTGCATTACTCCTTTGGTAGGTCAACCAGCTTGTGCACACCATGCACGTCCATGGTAACGAGTGTTAAAGATTTGACCCTCTGCATGCCCAAGTGCGGCGCCAGGAGGCGCAATCGAGCTGCCAATGAGAGGAAAATCCTCTCAGTTGGATCTAGCGGCTCGAGGATTTCTCGGATCCTCAAATGGAGGATTGCCCCTGAAAGTTGATGAGTCGTTAAATCCGGTGGAAGTTGTTTCACCGGAATCGGACAAAAACGAGGGAGATCTGGGATTCCAAAGTTGGGGTATGCGCGACGGCTCTGGGAGATGGCTGCGGTTCGACTGTTGGTGAATAATCGATCGGACCAAGTAACAAATGTCCATCTGGGGATTTTGCTCCCAAAGGGCTGCTGAGGCATCCGGTGAATGATCCGCCGAATGTCAGCAGTGCAGTTTGTTACTAAGGGACTTCGCCAATATTCTGGCTCGGCATCTGAAACTCAGTTGTAAGTTTTGTTACTTGGGGACTTCGTAAAAATTCTGAATGCAGGTCCACAAACATGTTTTGAACCACATCAATCCCCATCACCAAACTCGATCATTAACTCATCGAAAGAGACCCCAAAGGCGCGAGGGGCACCGCCACTACGTGTAGGGACATCTACACCTATGGAATGGTGTTATGATGGGTTCTTGATGTGTGAGGGCGCCTCGGCGGGCGACATGGTGCGCGCTGCCAACTGAGCGGCTGGATTGGGGTATCGCACTTCGGCTGACCTAGTGAGAGCTACAATAATTCAAATCCCACATGATTTGGTGTGTTGGAGAGCTCATGACTATCCCTACAAATGTTCAGATCATGTTCATGTTCACAAACTACGGCACAATTTCGTTATTCCCTCTGCAAACGTTACTGTCTACAACTCCCTTCCACTCCCAGAAACATAGGGTGAGGCGACCAGATAGCTCACGCTTAGACTCATAACCTCCATGAAAGTAGCTGTGAACACCAAGTAAAGACCCGTCGGGGCACGTTGGAACTGAAAAAGGGTTATGGGCATGGGCCCTGACCAGTCTACAAACTGCTCACGGATTTCGCGGTGGATGGGATTGTTGTTGTGGACGACATCACCGTTGAACTCTGAGCTCCTAGAGTGGAAGACTGCGCAAATGGCGCAGAAGGAGACGCAGCCCATCCAGAAGTATGCGGGCGGCCCAGGCTTTGGGCTATGGAGGTGGCACTTTGAGTTGCACCTCGCGGATAAGGGGCTGCTGAATGCCAAGAAGGGAACGGAAGTCCTCAACGAAGCAATAGTGACGGAAGCGCAGTAGGAGGCCTTCACAAAGAAGAATACGGAGGCGCTCATGCTGCCGGTGTCCGGGATGGCTGAGTCACAGTGGGGCTACTTCCATGACTCCAAGCTGGCAGTCGAGGCTTGGAAAAAACTTTACGCCATCCATCAATCCAAGTTGCTGACGAACAAAGGAGTCGCTTCGCAGTGAAGCAATTCCTAACGGTAAGAATTGAGGATGGAGATGATGTCATCTCTGCCATGCAGCCGATCAAGTCACTTGTCTCACAGTGTAATGACGTGGGGTGGAAGATCAACATGCAGCTACAGGTGATGGCCCTCCTCATGGCCCTTCCTAACAGTTGGAGACCTCTCATCGCCGTCTTGGGAGGATGGACAGAGGAAAACCTCACCTATAGCGCGGTCGCAGAATACATCCGCAGTGAGGCACAACAACAAAGCTGTAGGGTGTCCTCATCTTCCTCATGGGCCCTCGTCATCAAAAGGCGTGGTGGCGGAAGTGGGGGCAAGTGAGGTGGCGGACATGGCGGTGGTAAGAAGGGCGCCAAGAAGGGTGCGTGCCGCAAGTGTGGCAAGGAGCGCCATTGGGCCCGTGAGTGCACCAAGGAGGTAAAGGCCGGCGGCAAGGTCGCGAAAGGCAAGAAGGTGTCACTCAATGGCACTCAAAACCATTACCTCAAGAAGGCCAACCGGTGATGTCTTGACTCCGGAGCGGAGGAGCATACCCAGGTCGAGAACGTCAGGTTCATCAACTACACCAAGTCCAGCAAATCCATGGTGGTCACAAACGACAAAGTTGAGCCGGCGGCTGGCCAAGGAGACGTAGATGTGGAGGTGGTAGTTGGTGGGAAGCGGGTGTAGTGTGTCATCAAGGACGTGGAGCATGTACCTGGCTTGGCTGACAATCTAAGCGTCAGCCGCCTCACGGACAAGGGGTACGAAATGCTCTTCAGGAGAAGGGGGCAGTCGTATGGAAGGATGGTGGTGGCAAGCCTGTGCTGGAGGCTAAGCGTGAGGGAGGACTCTACATTGTGGATAGCAAGGTGATCCCTGCGGTGACAGATTTGGCAGGCTTGCAAGAACGCACCGTCAACTTGGCCAAAGGAGGGAGAGATGATCTGGAGCTCTGGCACTGACGACTGGGGCATTTTCACCCGCAGTCGTGAAGGAGATGGCGAAGCGCGAGTTCGTACACAGCCTTATCGGCGACGGTGAAGAAGAGGCAACAGATGCAGCAAAGCACAAAAAGTCCGAGCCTTGCATTTTGTGTAAGGCCCGGCGCAAACCGTTCAACGAGAATGTGAATCATGCCTCGGACCTGCTTGAGGTCGTGCACAGCAACGTGTGCGCGATGCGCCACGTTACTTCATCACCTTCATAGATGACTACAGCAAAAGACTTTGTGTACTTCATGAAGCAGAAAGGCGAAGTCTTGGAACGGCTGAAGGAGTATGTCGCCACAGTGGTGAGGCAAACTGACCGGAAGGTCAGAGTGCTACACAACGACAACGACAGAGAGTAGGTGGGTTGTAGCGGATGGATCAAGCAGCAAGGCATAAAATGGGAAAAAACTACACCGTATTTAACTCATTCAAATGGCGTGGCAGAGCGGGCAAACTAGACGCTTCTAAACATGGTACCGACCATGTTGGTTGATGCGGTATTGCTGTGAAGATTCTGGGTGGAAGCTGTGTGTACGGTGAGCTACACCGTCAACCTCACTCATACAGCGGTGCTGAAGGGGAAGAGCGGCTGGAAGACACCGCGGGAGGTTTGGAGTGGGCGCAAGCCAAGTGTGGCACATCTGAAAGTGTTCGGGTGCAAGGCGCATGCGATGGTGCAGGCTGCGTAGTGGCGCGATAGCAAGCTAGAGCCGTGGGCAAAGTCGTATCTCTTCCTTGGCCACGAGAGCACACACAAGGTGTGTCGACTCCATGACAAACGCAAGGAGGAGGTAATCCGCAGGTGAGATGTTGAGTTCGATGAGCAGCAGAGCTACATCAGCAGCAATGATGTGGGCGTGATGGACTCTCCAAAGACGGGGGAGTGGTTCCAGCTCCTTGACTACGAGAAGGAGCCAGTGGTCGCCGAGGTCGAGGATGCGGCATCAGAGCGCGACGTTGCACCAGCGGTGGTAGCCTATACAGAGGACTTCGATGATGATCAAGCTGATGAGGAGATCCACCGAAAGGATCCGGTGGATGAGGCACCAAGGGTGCCAAGACGCGCACTCCTGGCGGAGTGAACATCGGCCATCGATGGAAAATCCACTGGACATGCCGGCCGTTCGAGCGATGTATTGCCGGAATAGGAGAGATCCTTGGAGAGCCATCTGGTCAATGATTCACTGGAGCGTGTAGAGTCGGAGAGATTACAGCAGAGTGAAGACACGCCACCAAAACTGCTGCGCCGCAGCGGGGGGGAGTGAAAGGTAGGGAAGCGCTTCGACGCAAGTACCGTTCGATGGATTGGCATGACGCGGTGCATGCTGGCTGCATCAATGGAGCCAACTACCATGCAAGAGGTACTTGCACGTCCCGAAGGAGATCAATGGGACGCAGCCATAAAATTGGAGCTGGCGTCCATTACGGAAAATGACACATGGGAGTTGGTTGACAGGCCGAAAGATGCCAAGATCATCACCTTGAGGTGATGACCTTGGCATCTTTCGGTTTTGTGAACTTGGTCTTGAAGACCCACTTTGAAGTGGGTCTTCAAGACCAAGTTCACAAAGGAAGGTGTGGTTGACATATACAAGGCGTGGCTAGTGGCGAAGGGATACGCAGAGCGTAAGGGCGAGCACTACGATGAGACATTCGCTATCGTCGCCAAGTTCACAAGTATCCGGGCGATCCTTGTGGTGGCGGCACGAAGGACATGGAGCTCTACCAAATAGATGTAAAGACAGCCTTTCTCAACAGCATCATAGACAAAAAGATCTACATGGAGCTGCCACAAGGGATGGAGGCACCACAGGGCAAGGTGTGCAAGCTGCGGAAGTTCTGGTATGGGCTAAAATAATCGACCAGATGCAGGTACTAACAGATGGATAACTTCATGGCACAACTCAGCTTCAAGCGCGGTGAGTCAGATCATAGCGTGTACATGCGGTGCGACAAACAACTCCATCAGATTGTTGCACTCTACGTGGACGACCTGATCTTGTGCTCGATGGGTCTGTAGGCTCGTACAATGGCTGCAAGAGCAGCTAAGCAGTAGATCCTAGATGTCAGACATGGGGGAGCTGGAGTACTACCTCGGGGTGAGCATCACGCGGAACAAGAGGGTGCGTACGCTTGAGTTGGGACAGGCCAAATACGTGGCCGAGGTGTTGCAGCGGTACGGCAAGGAGGACAACAAACCAGGTGGCAGTCTGGTCTCCACGACCTGTGAACTGACTGCGAAAATGGCACCACAAACAAAAGAAGAGCGGGAGGGTATGGCAGGGGTACCCTACCAATCGGCGGTGGGCAGCCTCATGTACTCCATGGTGGCAACTCAACCGTACCTGGCCAACATGGTGGGCCAAATGAGCAGGTACGTGGCCGATCCAGGGCCACTACAATGGCAGGCGGTCAAGCGCATCCTCTGCTACCTGCAGGTGAAGTGTCATGTGCGCCTGAGGTTTGATGGCAAGGGGCAGGCGGACCCCTTGCGTCTAGTCTGCTACACGGATGTAGACTACGCTAGCGATGTGGAAAACTGGAAGTCCACATCTGGCTATGTTTTCTTCCTCATTGGTGTAGTTGTCTCCTGGTGCAATAGGAAGCAGGTCTGTGTCGCCACCTCCACAGTGGAAGTAGAGTACATCGCGCTGGCCGAGGCAGTCAAGGAGGCAGTGTGGCTCCGTAGGTTGCTGGGGGAGCTGGGCATGCCATATCAGGAGCTTACGATGGTGCAAGAGGACAACACAGGCTCCATCTCGGTGACAAAAAAACTCAACGTAGCATAGGAGGACAAAGGACATCGACGTGCGTTATCACTATGCATGGTTATGGTTGAAAAGGGGCAGGTGGTGCTGCAGCATTGCAACACGCACAACATGGTCGCGGATTGCTTGACCAAAGGGCAACCCGTGGAGCGGCACGCAATGAGCATGGCCGGGCTTGGGATGACCAGATATGATGGGCCGGAGAGCACAACAGAAGATGAGTAAGACCAAGAAGAAGCAGGGGGAATGGCAGGTGCAAGGGGGAGAATGTTGAGGAGTTGCCCCTCTGCATGTCCAAGGACGGCGCCAGGAGGCGCCGGCAAGCCGCCAGTGAGAGGAAAATCCTCATAGTTGGATCTAGCGACTAGAGGATTGCTTGGATCCTGAAATGGAGGATTTCTCCTAAAAGTTGACGAGTCGGTGAATCTGTTGAAAGTTGTTTCACCGGAATCAGACAAGTAACGAGGGAGAGATGAGCTTTGAAAGTTGAGGTGTGCACGGCGGCTTTAAGAGTCGGCCGCGGTTCGACTGCCGGTGAATAATCGATCGGACCGAGTAACAAATTTCCATCCGAGGATTTTTCTCTGGAAGGGCTGCCGAGACATCCGGTGAATGATCCGCCAAATGTGAGTAGTGCAGTTTGTTACTATGGGATGTAGCCAAAATTCTAGCTCGGCGTCCAAACCTCAGTAGTATGTTTTGTTACTCGGGGACTTCGTCAAAATTCCTACTGCAGGTCCACGAACAGGTTATGAACCACATCAATCCCCATCACCAAACTCGATGATTAATTCATCAAAACAAACCCCAAAGGCGCGAAGGGCACTGCCTCTATGTTTAGGGACATATGCGTCTCCAGAATGGCGTTTTGATGGGTCCTTGATGTGTGAGGAGGCCTCGGCGGGCGACATGGTGCGTGCCGCCAACTGAGCGGCTGGATTGGGGTGCCGCCTTTTGGCTGACGCAGCGAGAGCTACGGTGATCCAAATTGCACACGGTTTGGTGCGTTGGAGAGCTCATGACTAGTCCTAAAAATGTTCATATC
The DNA here is from genome assembly GCA_023375785.1 of Penium margaritaceum. Classification (NCBI taxonomy): domain Eukaryota; kingdom Viridiplantae; phylum Streptophyta; class Zygnematophyceae; order Desmidiales; family Peniaceae; genus Penium; species Penium margaritaceum. The sequence goes on along the minus strand of SZWC01000013.1, from coordinate 216,941 downwards.
ATGTCTATGTTAAGAATCTAATGAAAAATTGCGTTATCCCCTTTGCAAAAACGACTGTCTCACAACTCCCTTCCACTCCCAGAAACAGTGTGAGGCAACCAGAAAGCTCACGCTTAGACTCAGAACCTACACAAAAGTAGCCGTGAACACCAAGTGCAGACCTGTTGGGGCACGTTGGAACTGCCTCCACCCGGGGGCCGGTTTCTGACAACGAGTTCCTCCTTGGAGGTTGCATTTTACCAAGCAGTCTCAGGTATGGCCTTTGAATCATGGAGGCTTTGTGGGTCAGTCATATGTAAAGACTGCTTGGCTGAAATAGATGAGTGGTGCTAAGGCCCAGTGGAGTACTGGAAAACACAATAGAGACACCATGTTCATTCTCCTGGGGAATTAAGGACTATCCCAAACCGGACCCAAGATGAAGGTCCGTCATGACGGCAGTAAGGGCAGTTAGACCCTTGTCGCTAAGTCCCTACTCACCGCAGAGTAAGAAGGGGTTGAGGGAAGGAGAATGGTCGCTGGGGGCGGCCAGGAAATGTAAAAGCACGGGCTTAAGGGATGTGCTAGGTTGCTTGGAAAAAAATGGCTGCCAGAAGCTCATGTGTATGTTGGACCGACAGTAGACAAAAGGACACAGGGGCACGACGGGTTGCTCCATCAGGGTGACCAGCTCAGGAGATTTATCTTGCAAGGGATGCTCTCAGGTGGAGAGACAAAACATTTTGCCCTGGGAGGAGCAGAGGCCTCAGCATGTGGGTTAGAAGGGCTGGTTTCCCAGATGTAGGGGTCAACGGCCGGAGAGGTGGATTTGGTTGCTTGGTGAATCGAGTCAGCGGCCGGAGAGAAGGACTCAAATGTGGTTCTGGTGTGGGTGGGGGGGGGGGGGGGGGGGGGGGGTTCAGGTGTGTGTGGAGGAGCAGAGAATATGGGTTTCTCAGGTAGCGCGTCAGAAGTATGGACGTGGAGCAACAGGGAGCAACTTTGTATACTGGCCCAAAATCTCCTCCACTTGTTGGCGGTAACAGGCCTGGAAAGGTCCTTGAGCAGACAAGAGGGAGGTCATGCTGGAAACGATCCTCTAAGAACATAGTGCCAAATGAATTCATGTTGCGGTACCTAATTGGATCTCAGAGCTGCCAGGTCTTGGAATAAAGGGACACATCGAAAAAGGTGCAGAACCGGCCACGAGGGGCCACCTTGCCATCCTGTTGGTCCTTATGGAGCCAGAGGCTAGTGACATACCGCTAGGTGGCCGGTGCCCACACCAAAGCTGGTACACATTGATGGGGTGAGGCAGGTGACCGCTTGGGACTCTGTTCCAGACATATCATGTACACCATGGCCTATTACGTTCCTCGAGTGGTACCCCATCACAGCTTGCTTCCCAAGTTCAAGAATCCTAGTGAGCTTATGAATCATGAGTATGAAGATTGGTAACCCAATAAGTGTTGTGTATCTGATGCATCTGTGTAATCTTATCAACAACATAATTGATGCGCTTGATGTCGTATACCTGTCCTAACTGAGTAGACTTGACAACCCCGATGTTGCTAGTAACTGTATTGCTGGGCTGAAATAGGGTTCCACCTACTGCTAATTTCTTAAGTACCAACACTTGGTATAGCTGATACTAGGAGTGAAATTCTATGAGATTTCACCAGAGCAGGTAGCTCCCTTATGGAGCTAAAAAAAACATTTGTTTTGCAGTGAGGAAATTTGAAAATTAAGCATCATAAGAAGGTGATGAATACATGTTAAATTCTTTGCATTTAATGTACTCCAATATTGTAGGGACTTGTTTTCACAAAAACTATTAAGAGATTTGATCACAGGGATGAGAAACAAATTATTTACCAATGTGTCCTGATGTGCAGCAGTACATCAGGAACATGTAGTGAAGCAAAGCCCTAGCGCAATAGATGTGACTGGGTGCAGTCCAGAGGACGAGCAAGGAAAGATGTGAGACGGCAGTGATAAATTTGGACGCAGTGCCATAGCATGGGCGCTGATGGGAACAAGATACAGGAGGGTCATGAAGCTGATATGAGCAGAGGACAGTGCCACAACACCGAGGCGCAGGCCAGCTAAGTAGGTGAGCCACAGCCGAGGCGCGGGCAGACCTCCAAGGCATGCCGCAGCAACCAAGAGTGGGTATGCTGATGAAGACAATGAGAAAAACTGAAGCGATAGAACAAGCAAGAGAGCTGATGAAGTTGGAGGACCGCAGCGGCAAGGTGTGGGTCGAGCGAAGAAAGAGGCCGCAACGCCAAGACACGGGCCGAACGATGAACGATGGAACTGAAGGCAGGGCAGAGCCCGGGCCTTGCATGAGAAGAATGCTGAACAGAGCGGAGGACATGATGAAAGCGGGTACTTTGCCATGGCGGAGAGCCATGGGTCACAGTGCCACTGGGGGTAGGGCCAAAGCAAAGGCATAGAGAGACTGAAGCAACTGATTGACCACAAAGGGTAACTTTCCCATCACATTGAGCATGGTTAAGTAATCTAGTGCCTCTATCCTAGGAGCACCACCATCTACGGTGGGCAGTATGAGAGATGGCGCCAGAGGCGCGTTAGAGTTCCGGTCACTTATGGGATGCCGTAGCAAGTCCGCGCTAGTTGCCTGTTGCACAGGATAGAACTCTGTATGTGGTTGGTCCTTATGGTAGAATGACAGGACCCGACCGTCAGCACGTAGCGTTGATGGAGCTGGGAGGGGTCTGCCGGCGGAGTTTGGAGCTCTTCAGTAGCCGGGACTAGAGGGCCACTATGCTTGGTCGCGAGCGCGTGTACACCGTTGATGGTGGCGCATTTGGTTGGTTGAGTGCTGTGCCCATTGGCTGTTGGTCATGCGCGGAAGGTTGGGCCATATTGATATTGATATTGGAGTGAGCTTAGCCGGTCCGCTCATGAACATTGTTGGAATCATCCGTGTGGACTAGTGAGAGGTTTTTTGGCCTTGTAAGACACCGAGCTGAAACCGACTGCAGCCTTGTGGTAATTGGAGTATTTTCGTGACACTGTTAGGAGCACGGCTTGTTTTGAACAAGGCTTAGAGGTGAAATGTGCACTTTCTGGTCAACACACGCTATGTGAACAGGGTTCTAGTGGACTTCAGAGGCACTTAAGTGTAAAGAAAACTGTGGGTCAGTTTTGGTGTGCTATTCAGACAAGGGCATGACCTGACAAGTTATGTGGCTACTCACAAGTTGTATGCAGCACTGAACCACGCTAAACTCTGATTAGCATATCGACCGCTACATGCTCCGACATGCATCCTTGTGCTATGGCTCTTACCATTATGCTAAAGTTAGGGCCTCTTGACAGAGTGCCCTCAAGCACCAACACATGCACCACACCATCGTAGCCAAGGTGCAGTTTTGGAACCCTTTTGAAGCACCCCAGATTGACAGGTATCAAACCAGGTGCGTGGATTTGATGGGGTTTGAAAGCAGTCCGCATATCTACAATCAAAGCTATGACCAAGTTCCACGGACTCTAAATCCAGATTTGGGCCATGTCTCCCACTATCACCTTGGACGGTGGTGGCACAATCTGGCGGAACCATAGCAGTGCAATCCAACACCGCAATCTGGGTAAAATTTTCCAGGAACAAGATGCACTCCTGAAAAACGCCCAAAATCCCACTTCAAACATGAGAGCCCATAACTCCCTTCAAACTTGGCTAATTCATAGTGATTTCGATTCGGCACACTGCCAGTCTTCAACAACTAAACTGAAGTTTTTCTTCCATAGACCAGGCTGAGGTGTATCTGAAATGACAACAAATCAATCCTTCTTGCTGCATCACAAAGTGGTCGGAACAAAGTGCCGTGCTACCTTTTTGGCAGCCATGGCCACATGCTTTTTTTTTATCCTTTCCAGCCACATCTGCTATGTTGTATCACATGTTGCTCCATTGCTTTCCCTTGAGCGGACACGCTTGTTCCATTTCCACCTTTCCCATGTGCATCCGGCTGCAACACATAGCTAACTTTGTCATCAGACTGTCGTTAGTCTTGACCGGAGTTCGTCCCCTATCCCATGCACTGCTGACTGCCTTCATTGTGTGCAAGGAAAAGTGCATTGCCCATCTCTTCCAAAGTTTGATTTATGGGCACTTCACCTGCTTGCACTCGTTCCAGGGAATGTCATGGTTCCTCTCCCTGATTTCCTGGGCCCTGTTAGTTGTCATATGCTCTGCTTGGCAAGTGACTTCTCTCGCTTTTGCTAGATCCTTGCCCTCTGCTAGAAGAGCAACACCAGTCTCACAATAAATTCTTGGCTTTTCCAGGCTGAGCGTGTTGAATGTTTTTGCCCCTTGTTCAGTGTTGTAGGACGGATCAGGAATGCTCTGCCCCTTGTGGAGGTATGACCCCTAGATCCGTTGTAGTGTGACTCAACTATGCTCTGTCTCTTGTGAGATATGACCTGTGAGTACACCATGTGGGTGAGTGGTTACCTTGGCCATTTTGTTGATTTGGCCAAGTGAGAGGTCATGAGGTCGATCCTGGCCCCATGCATATCTTGTTTGCTGTGGAAGCTTCCAAGAAAGAAAGTCCGTAGCTTCTTGGACGCTACATGGTTGGTCTGTCACCTTGACACTAGGATGCTTATGTGTCAAGCCCACAGTGCAAGTCTATTGGTGACGTGGCTGGTTCAGGCCACTTCCCAGGAATGTGCTTTTGAGTTCTAGGACTGGACAGACAGCTATAAAAGGACTTGTCTTGCATGCTGATCAATCAACCCTTGCTTGATGCTCTCTTGCGTATTGACGACTTGAGCTCTTCTTGAGATGTAATGCTAAGGCGTTAGTACTCTTGAAGGTGAAGTGTATGCCTGATTAAGTTTGGGGTGCATGACACATACCTGCAAAGGAAGAAGGTGTAA
>SZWC01000013.1:193978-209427 GCA_023375785.1 Penium margaritaceum | reverse complement strand
GAGGAGGGAGACGAAGCACCAGCACAATGGCATGGGCTGGGTACTACAACAGGGAGAGAAGCTGATGAAGATGACTCGGAGGGATCAGCCTCCGAGTCCGACGTATCTGATCCTCCAGACCATGAGGAGGATACCTCTCCCCCCATCGACGACAAAACAAACCTCCAGCCTCTACATCAACAGCAACAGCAAGAAGGTCCAAGGAGCAGTTCACGTCTGAAAGTTCCTCGGCAGCATTACGATGCAGATAGGGGTGAATGGACAGGCTTCAACTATTCGTTCATGGTTCAAGAGGAGCCAACGTCTGTTGCAGAGGCACTCGCGCGGCCTGACAAAGCTGAGTGGGATGAAGCAATTCGCAGTGAACTCAGCTCCATCGAGGAGAATGGGACATGGGTACTGGTGGACAGACCTGCCGGCGCTCATGTTGTGGGTTCCAAGTGGGTGCTGAAAGTAAAAAGGAAACAGGATGGTAAGATAGACAAGTACAAGGCACGGGTGGTAGCAAAGGGGTTCTCTCAACGGCCTGGCGCAGAGTACGATGAGACCTTTGCTCCCGTTGTGACGTTTGCCTCCATCCGGTCAATGCTCGCCATTGCTGCTGCCAAGAAGATGGAGGTCCACCAGATGGATGTCAAGACAGCCTTCCTTTACGGCAAACTTGACAAGGAGGTGCTGATGGAGGTTCCAGAGGGGGTTGATGCGCCCGAGGGCAAGGTGTGCAGGCTGGTGAAAGCGCTCTATGGGCTAAAACAAGCGCCAAGACTTTGGTACCAAGAGATGGATACATTCATGGCCAAGGAGTCCTTCATGCACTGCGACAACGACCCTAGCATGTACGTGTATGAGAGCGACAAAGGGACTATGTTGGTCGCCTTGTACGTTGATGACCTGATTCTGTGCTCTTCTTCAACGCAGCTGCTGGACGATCTCAAGGGGCAGCTGAGTAGCAGGTTCAAGATGAAGGACATGGGTCCTCTTAACTTCTACCTTGGCATTGCCATCAAGCGTGACAGAGCCGCAGGTACCATCAGCCTGAACCAGACAAAGTACATCGACTCCATCCTCAAACGATACGACATGGCAGATTGCAAGCCTGCCAGCACACCCATGAGCTCAGAGTGCAAGCTCTCCACCTCCATGTCCCCATCCAACGAAGCGGAGAAAACTGACATGCTGGGCATCCCATATCAGTCTGCAGTGGGCAGTCTGATGTATGCCATGGTTGCCACCCGGCCAGATATAGCTCATGCTGTTGGGCAGGTTAGCCGGTTTGTGGCCAACCCTGGTCCACTACACTGGCAGGCTGTGAAGCGCATCATGCGCTACCTGAAGGGGACGCGACACGTGGGACTCCAGTTTGGAGGCATTGCTGGATCCGCGTCACTCCGTCTAATGTGCTACACCGACGCTGACTGGGGACGCAATATCGACGACAGAAAATCCACCTCCGGCTTTGTGTGTATGCTAAATGGAGGTGCTGTCAGTTGGGCGAGTCGCAAGCAGGAGTGTGTCTCTCTGTCAACAGCTGAAGCTGAGTACATTGCATTGGCTGAGGTGTGTAAAGAGGTGCAGTGGCTTCGAAGCTTGCTCTCTGAGATGAAGGCACCACAGGCAACGGCAACAATCATCAAGATTGACAACATGAGCGCGATTGACATGTCCAAGAACCCAGTTCTGTCCAGGCGCACAAAGCACATCGAGATCCGCTACCACTATGCTCGGGACTTGGTCTACAAGCAAACAGTGGAGCTGGAGTATGTCGGCACCAAGCTGAACCGGGCTGACATGCTTACAAAGCCATTGGACAAGGATCTCCACCAGGCGGGCAGGCAAGGTATCGGCATGGTCAACGCAAGTGATGACGAATGATGATGGTCACTCACGCAAGGTGCAAGGGAGAGATTTGTTGAATGTTTTTGCCCCTTGTTCAGTGTTGTAGGACGGATCAGGAATGCTCTGCCCCTTGTGGAGGTATGACCCCTAGATCCGTTGTAGTGTGACTCAACTATGCTCTGTCTCTTGTGAGATATGACCTGTGAGTACACCATGTNAGGAATGTGCTTTTGAGTTCTAGGACTGGACAGACAGCTATAAAAGGACTTGTCTTGCATGCTGATCAATCAACCCTTGCTTGATGCTCTCTTGCGTATTGACGACTTGAGCTCTTCTTGAGATGTAATGCTAAGGCGTTAGTACTCTTGAAGGTGAAGTGTATGCCTGATTAAGTTTGGGGTGCATGACACATACCTGCAAAGGAAGAAGGTGTAAAAACCTTTGTGAGCTTTTTTGGTTTCGCGGCTTCTCTGCCGGAGGTGGTTAGCTCAGTAGCTAACAGAGCGTATTTGTTGGCACAAGCTGCTGGTATGTTTCTCTGGTTGTGGTGGAGAATGTATGGGGTCCACTATTTGTTCCCCCCTGTTCCAAGGGGTGCATTTGTAGCTCTCTGCTCTGCATAGACCATATCTGAATGGCTTCCCTAAACATTGGAATTGTACTCTAGCTGAACGTGTATGTGCTCTTCTTTTTAACTCTGGCCTCTCTCTGCTGTTTGTGATTGAGGCCATGTCCAATATGACATGAGTGTGGGGTTGCATTCACCTCAGTCAAATGACCGTCGCGCGACTCTTGGGTAGCACTGCTTGTGTTTTGATTCTGAGGAACAAAGCAATGGAAAGTTGTCACACCACAATTGCTGGTGTTGTTTTTTGGGTGCCTCCTACCAGTCCAAGGTTTGGCAATTGTAGGATCATGAGTGTGGTTGTGTTAGCGAGTATCGTGAAGCTATTTCTTTTTAGAGCACTTTTTTCTTACAATATAGCTCCTTCTGTCATGTCACTTTTTGGTAGTGGCTTCTCTCCCTCCCCTCTGCTTGCAAACCTCCATCACCTCCTGCCACATCCATTTCATCACACATTTTTTTCCCTTACACATCCACGCCATTACCTGCGTTGTCTCATCTCGCGTCAACGTCATTGAATACATCATCTACTGTTGCATCGGCATCGTCCTCTCTATCATCTTATGGTGCATCTGTGTCATCTGTTGCACTCGCGTCATCGTCTAAGTGTTCCCCGGTCACATCTGCATCGCCACCAGATCATTTCCTATCGCATCTGTGTCATCACGTGCATACACCCCTGTCACGGATGCATTGCCGCTTGTTGCATCGCTGTCAATACCAGCATTGTTGCCTGCGTTGGCTGTTGGGTCCCCTCTGCAACCGATCTAGTAATGCCTTTGCATCTTCTTGTCTCCTGCCCATTCATTCAAGCGTCTAGCGGTCGACTCCAGCACTTGTAGTATGCGCCTTTGTATGCTTCCTTTTCCATTTGTATTGCTCCCTCTGGGCCCTTTGCCCACATAGTCTGTCCATCCAATCTGCCATGACGTCGATGGCTCAACATAGGCCGCTCCTACCCAGCAACACGCTCGGATACTCCATCATTAATGATGAGTTCCACATAGTGTCACGGCTTCTGAGTCAATTCAGGCTGCAAAAGGCTCCTCAAATGCTAGTGTACTCGTAGCCACTGGCACTACAGTGCTTCCGCCTGAATGAACCACTATGCGAAAATCCAGCTCTGCCGCGGATGCAACACTTTGCGAGAAGTTTCTGCGCAAGGAGCTAACTGCCATCTAGGACCACGGGGTTTATCAGATCGTGAAGCTCCCTCATGGTCGGAAGGCGATAGCCACCCTTTGGGTGTTTCAAAGGAGAGCAAGACTGGATGGCTCAGTGGAGCAGTACACGATGTGTCACCGGAAAGATTGTCACATTCCCTCACTATTACTTATTGTATGTTGTTAGGAGAACAATGAAAGAGGGTAAACATCAGTTTCAATGAGAAGTGTGCACACTCCTCCCATGAGGTTGTTCTTCATGGTTGAGCTCTCTCGCTTGCACGTTCGCTCGCTTGCTTGCTTCTTCTTTGCCACCAGGCGTGTGCATACTTCTCAAGTGATCTCATGCCCATCTCACAGACCTGATCATGGCTTCCCACCCGTCTACAACCACAAAAGCATCCCTTGTGGGCTCTCTCGCATGTGCTACTTCTCCTTTGAGGGCAACAACCAAGTAAATGATCCCCCATTTGATGACTACCACCCTTCAATAACTGTTGGTTTTTGCGCATCTCTCATTGTGCTCTGTTGTGTCCTCCCGGTTTGTGTACATCGGCGTGCAGATGACTGATGGCGAAACTCGACACTGATGGAGTGTCATCTGGTGGAGCCGACGCACGCTAAGGTCTACTCGCAGTTCGCTGGAGCCTCCTCTCTCCGGCGATGTGCTCCGCTCCATCGGCAGGCCTCCTCGGCGGTCGTGCTGCCGGCGGTCACTGCCACCGCAGTTGCTGTCTGCATGCGTCCAGCGCGTCCCATCGCGTCCGCACCGTCATGCTCTACCTAGGGTCCTTGTTGCATGCTGCATGGCCCTGTTCGGCATCATGGACCACCGTAGGCACTGCCCGGGTTCGGGCAGCCATAACTCTTTGCTACTATTTTTCTAGCTGATTCTGACCGCACGACTGCGTTTGCAGCGTCGGTATTATGGTATGCTCCAGTTTTCAGGCAAAACGGACAACGCCCGGGTTTTGGGCTGTCGGGCGTCTGGCAGGGCTCACCGAGAAAACCCTGCCTGCCAGAATATAGGTCCAGAGCTATTTTCTGATTGGCTGGTTAGCTGAGTAACAACTTCTACACTAGTGGGGGGGAGCTAGAACTTAGAGGTGTCTCCCATTGTTGCTCATTCTTCATTCCTAACCAGTTACTTTCAGTTTTCAGCTGCTTTCTGGCGCTAACTCTGGCGCGCGCGTTTCTGAGTAACAAACCCAGAGCTTCCAGACTTAGACTCTAGAGCAGCAGACTGAGGGGGCAGCTGACTTGAGCAACGAGCGTGGAAGCCCGCATGTTGCATCAACAACGCTGCTGCCCCAACCTGCTGCCTAGGTTTTCCAGCTTGGTATCAGAGCCAGAGCGTAGGAGCAGCAGCAGAAGACTGGCGAACAGGTGCCAGACAACACCGGCGGACCCCCATACGCGCCAGTGCAGGGGAAATGCTGCCGGATTTTTTCCGGCAGCATTGACCCGCCTGGTGGCGGCGTCAGATTTTTTCCCATGGCCAGTGGGCGAAGGGAAATACTGCCAAAATTTTTCGGCAGCACAAATCCCCACTCGTGACGCGAGGAGGTGAGCGGCAGGCGGCGTCTGACATCTGCGGGCGACGACGCAAGCTGCAACGTCACCCAGGTGCAGTGACTGGCACCAACGTCAGCCGCAGGCAATGGCAGCGAGCAGCCGCAACAGCAGCCAGCAGTAGTTGCGTGCAGCAGCAGTAGCAGGCAGAAGCAACAGCTCGCAGGAGCCCGCAGCAGCAGCAGCTCGCAGCAGCAACAGCAGTAGTAGCGCGCAGTAGCAGCCCGCAGCAGCAGCCCGCAACGGCAACAAGCAGCAGACGCAGCACGCAGCAGCTGCAGCAGCGTGCAACAGCAGCAGCGAGCTGCAGCAGCAGTAGTAGTGAGCAGCGGCTGGCAGCTGCCAGCCGCGGCTGCTGCTGCTCGTTGCTCGCAGCAAGCGAGCAACGAGCAGCAGCCCGCTGCTGCGAGCGAGCAGCAGCTCGCTGCTACCAAGCAAGCCGCAGCCTGCTGCTTGCAGCAGACAGTGGGCTGCTACCCGCTGTGACAGGAAAAAAAACAAAAACAAAGGGAAACAAAAAAAATCCCCCATCCCCGCAGCTCGCTGCAGCAGCCCGCAGCAGTAGCGAGCAGTAGCTGTAGCACGTAGCAGCTGCAACAACGCGTAGTACCAGCAGCGAGCTGCAGCAGCCACAGCAGCCGCAGCAGCTCGCAGCAACAGTAGCTGCAGCTACAACTGCAGCAGCAACAGCAGTAGTAGTAGCAGCTACAGCAGCAGCAGTAGTAGCAGTAGCAGCAGTAGCAGCAGCAGCAGCAAACAACAGTAGTAGCAGCAGCAACAGCAGCAGCAACAGCAGCAGCAGTAGCGGTTGTAGCAGCATTAACAGTAGCAGCAGCAGCGACGGCCCCAACAACTGCCGCTGCTGATGTCAGCACCCCTCTGCTGATGTCACTGCTGACGTCACTACTGACGTCATCAACAAAAAAGGAGAAAAAAAAGGGGGAAGAAAGGAAAGGGGGAAGACCAAAGGGGTGGGTAGAATCCCCACCGCCCCAAGCCACTACTGACATCAGCAACACAAAGACAACAAAAAAAACAAAAAAAAACACACAAGGGACACTAAATCATGGCTGGTAGTCCTGGTGAGGAGGGGTCCTCCTCTGTTGGGAGGACCCCCACCCCTACTTTCTTACAGCGACTGCAGCAGCAGCAGCAGCAGCACCCGCCGACGCCGCAGCAGCAGCAGCCGCCGCCGCCGCAACAGCAGAAGCCGCCGCCGCCGCCACCGCCGCAGCAGGAGCAGCCACCGCCGTCGCAGCAGCAGCAGCCGCCGCCACCGTAGCAGCAGCAACAGCAGGAGCAGCCGCCGCCGCCGCAGCAGCAGCAACCGCCGTCGCTACAGTAGCAGCAACCGCCACCGCTGCAGCAGCAGCAGCCGAAGTAGCAGTAGCACCAGCAGCAGTAGTAGCCCACTGGTGGCGTTGGCGGCAACCCTGACCCCCTCGTTGCTCTTCAGCAACAGCTCGCCGCCTTGACGTAGCAGCTTGCAGCACTACAGCCAGTCGCCTCCCAGGCCGCCACCAGTGTGCTGCCGTTGTTCATCCCTCCAGGACACGCCAGCCCCGCTGTGTCCGCTGCCAAGTACTACCTGGCACAGCAGCAGACTCAGCGCCAGCGGCAGACAGTGACCTCCGTCCTTGGCCCCACTCTGGGTGCCGGTCGCAAGCAGAAGGACTTTGAGACGCCGCCGCCGCCGCTTCAAGCCGACGAGCAGTTTCGAAGCTGGGAGCTCAGCTTCCGGATCTGGGCGCAGGGTGAGGGTCTGTGGGCCTACTACACCCTCCCTTACGACTCCACCCAGGCCAATCAGATGTATGACGCTGGTCGCGCCGTCCGTGCCCTTGTCCCAGTCGCCCCTCCAGGTTCCCGCCTTGCCTTGGAGCCCTTCCTCGGCGACTTCACCGCTAGCGACATCCTAGACCCTGCAGCCGCATGGCACGTCCTCACCAGGCCCCATCGCCTGTCCAGCGACGCTGAGATCAGTCGTCTGCTCCGGGAGTTCAACTCCCTGCTCATGGGGGAGATCTAGACAGTCACTGCATACTGGCAGCGTGCGGAGGAAATCCTCCGTCGACTCGGCAAATCTGCTCCGCCCCCTCTGTCCACGCTCCTCACCATCAATCGCGGTGCCACCAGCGCGTACGCAGACATCTTCGTCCACTACCCCCAGGACGTCCTCTCCACCATGGAGGCCCAGGGCACCCTCATGCCTTGGGCATATGAGCTCTTCCTCCGCATTGAGGAAGCTCGCCAGGAGTCCTAGCTCCATCGCACAGAGGCCCTTGCATCCCTTGCCGTCGCCTCCCCTGCCGTTGCCTCCCTGGCCGTCGCCTCCCCCGCCGCAGCTACCTCATCGTCTTCGGGGAAGAAGAAGAAAAGCCGGAACAAGAAAGACAAGGGTCCACCGCAACAGCAGCAACAATAGTCGTCGACCGGGTCCAGCGATGGTGGCTCGGTCTGCCACAACTGTGGCCAGCCCGGGCACGGGTGGTACACGTGCCCTCTCCCGACGGACGAGGTGCGCGTCATCGCCACCATGCGTCGCCAACGGGAGCGCCGTCTCGCCTCTGGCGCCGTTGCTGCTGCTGGCCCTGACACTCCGACCTCATCCAGCAGCTCTGCCACTCCGACAGCTCCTCCTGTCCCGTAGACACCTGCGTCGCAGCAGTACTACCTGCAACAGTACTACCCATAGCCGGCGGCACCTCCGCTTCCTTCGCCGGCTCAGTCCTCCCACTACCCGGGCTCTGGCGCCGTCACTCTGCACTCCGTCTACACTCCTGGGCCGTCCTCCCATGAGCGTCAGCTGGAGCAGTTCATCGCGCTCCAGCTTGGCCTGCCTCGCCCTCCTCCCCAGGGAAGTGCGAGTTGCGTCACCTCCTGCCGTCCGGCCCAGTCCTGTATGACTGAGACTGAGCTGCGGTCGTGTCCCGTTTCCTCGTCTGTTTTGTCGTCTCCCGTGGTCTCCTCCATCCCACTCCTTGACGACATTGCGTGGCTTGACGATTGGCAGTCTCGTTTCGCGCATCCTTCCACCGCGTCCACGTCCCTTGCTTGCTGCCATGTGACCGTGAGCGATCTGGCGACCCCTGTCCAGGACCCTGCTGAGACCTGGATCATCGACTCCGGGGCCACGCATCACGTGACGGCCTCTCGTGAGGCCTTCAGTATGCTCGGTCCTGTCGGCGATGTCTCCGGTGTCCGGACGGGTTCCGGACAAGTGTTGCCTGTCCGTGGTGTTGGCATCGTTCGTTTCCGTGGTCCTGCCGGTGACGTCTTTCTGACCGATGTTTTCTTTGTCCCTGGTCTCGAGCTCAGCCTCTTGTCCGTGACTGCCCTTGACCGCATGAGCATGGACATTGTGCACTCGCGTGGTGTCGGCACTGTGTCGTTGCGTCCATCTGGTCTTGTCGTACTGCACGCCACCGCCCGTGGCAACTTGTGGCACGTTCCTCGCCTCTCCTCTTCTCCTCCCGTCTCCTCCCCGTCGGCCGCCACAGGCCATGTGTTTGTCACCAGTACGCATTCTCCTCAGCACACCCGCCTCTTGCACCGCCGCCTTTGCCACGTCCACTCTGCCGTCGTAGAGAGCATGCTTCGCACCCAGCCGGCCAAGGGCCTTGACCCGGAGACTTTCCCTCTCCCATGCCCCACTAAGTGCATTGACTGCGCTCAGGGGAAGATGCACCGGTCCACGTAACCCCTGTCTTCCTCCCGTGCGTCCGCCCCTCTCGACCTTGTCCAGTCGAACGTCATGGGCCCTCTCCCCACCGAGTCCGTCGGTGAGCATGGCCGCTATGTCCTCACCCTTACAGACGACTATTCTCGATACTGTTGGGTCTTCTGCCTTCAGCAGAAGAGCGATGTCGCCCGAGCCATTCAGGACTGGCTTGTCCTCGCGGAGCGCGAGTATGGCCGCCCTCTTCGCTGCTTTCGCTCCGATCGCGGTGGAGAGTACATGGGTTAGGACACGACATTTCTCGCCTCCCACGGGATCCACCATGAGACGTCTGCGCCCTACACACCCGCCCAGAACGGCGTCTCCGAGCGGTGGAACCGTACCATGGCCGACACCGTTCGCACCATGTAGGTCGAGTCCGGTCTCTCCGATGGCTTCTATTTTGAAGCCATGGCCTACATGACCTGGGTCTGGAACCAGGTTCCCCACGGTCCCCTTCCCCGCCAGTCCACGCCATACCAGCACTGGTGCGGTCGGCGCGCTGACCTCCGCCCGGCTCGCGTCTGGGGCTGCGTGGCCATTGTGTGGCTGCCTGCCCCACAGCAGGGCGGCAAGCTCACCCCTCGCGGACGCCCCTGCACGTTCCTCCGTGTGTCTGTCAGTCCAAGGCCTGGCGCTTCTGGGACCCATCCCGACACTGCATTGTCGCGTCCTGTGATGCCCTCTTCTTCGAGGAACTGTTTCCCCGCGACCTCACCCGCTCCGGCTCGTCCGTGTCCCTCCCGTCGCGTGGGGGAGTGGTGAGTCCGTCCTCCGTCCTGTCGCTTCCGGGTGACGCATCACTCTGTCCCTCTGAGACAGTAGCCCCTGTCGCGTCATCCGCCCCCCTCGGGCCAACAGTCCCAGTCGCGTCCACTGGCCCCTCCGAGCCAGCAGCGCCTGTCGCTTCCGATGGCCCCTCCGGGCCGACAGCTCCAGTCGCGTCTGCTGGCCCCTCCGAGCCAGCAGCGCCTGTCGTGTCCGCTGGTCCCTCCGGGCCGGCAGCCCCAGTCGCTTCTGATGGCCCCTCCGGGCCGACAGCCCCAGTCGCGTCCGCTAGCCCCTCTGGGCCCGCAGCTCCTGTCGCGTCCGCTAGCCCCTCCGGGACGGCAGCTCCAGTCGCGTCCGCTGGCCCCTCCAGCCCAACAGCCCCTATCACGTGCGCTAGCCCCTCCGGGCCAGCAGCGCCTGTCGCCTCTACTGGCTCCTCCGGGCCGACAGCCCCAGTCGCGTCCGCTAGCTCCTCCGGGCCAGTAGCCCCGTCCGCCTCGGTCGGCCCGTCGAACTCAAGGCCATCTCTTGCCAGACCGCGCTACACACGTGGCCCAGGCGGCAGCCTCCGACCTCGGCCTACAGTGAGCGCGCAAACCGTCGCACCGCGTCCCGTGGCGCCTCGACCCCTTGTGGCTCCATGTGTCTCCTCCACTCCCACGGTCGTGAGTGGGGACCCTCGCACGAAGGCTCTTGGCCCGACCACTTCCGCCATCATCGCAGACCTTCACCCGGGCTCTGCACTGGGCTACGCCATGCTTCATCACGAGCACCGGCATGCTCTTGTGGCCGCACTCGCCTGCATCCCAAATGGGGCTCGTGATGCACACGCCCTCTCAGTCCGGTCCACATCGCGCCCAAAGGACCCATCCACCCTACGCGAGGCTCCAGCCTCCCCTGAGGCCGCACATTGGGATGCTGCCTGCGCCGAGGACCTCGCTGCCATCCGGCAGCACCACGTGTATGACCTCGTCGACCTCCCTCCAGGTCGGAAGGCCATTGGTGCCAAATGGGTCTTTCGGCGTAAGTGGAAGCATGACGGATCCTTGGACAAGTACAAGGTTCGCCTCACAGCAAAGGGGTTTGCTCAGGTCCCTAGGGTCGATTACGACCAGATCTTCGCCCCACTCGGTCGGTTCTCCACCAGCCGGGTGCTCTTCAGCCGGGTTGCCCTGCACGGGTGGGAGCTGCATCAGATGGACGTGAGCAACGCATTCCTCCATGGCTCACTGGAGGGTGAGGAGCTCTACATGCTGCAGCCCCCAGGCTTCGACGAAGGCACTGGGAGAGTCTGGCGGCTGCGGAAGGCCCTCTATGGCCTGAAGCAGTCGCCTCGGTGCTGGAACCAGGAGATCAACAGCACGCTTCTCCGTGGCGGCCTCCAGCGCAGCAAAGCTGACCCAACACTGTTCGTCAGCCCACGAGGTCAGACATTCGCCGCAGTTCTGGTCTTCGTCGACGATTTCCTCATTGCATCACCAGACATGGCCGCCATCCAGCGTGTCAAGGACTTGCTGCACGCCGCCTACCAGATGAAGGATCTCGGGTCTGCCCGAGTCTTCCTAGGCATGGAGCTCGAGCATGTTCGCTCCCAGGGCATCCTGCACGTCCACCAGGCTGTCTATGTGCAGACCCTGTCCACTCGCTTCGCGGAGGACCTGCCCCTCGTGCCTAGCGCATCTTCACCCATGTCATCCGATGGCCAGGTGAAGGTGAAGAGTCCTAACCCAGCTGTTGTGGGGGAGCCAGTTGATGTAACCACGTATCTGCGGGTCATCGGGTCACTGATGTTCCTGGCCACGACGACGTGTCCAGACATCGCGTTCGCCGTCAACCTCATAGCCCAGTTCTCTCAGGAGCCGCGTCACCTCCACTTCGAGGCCACGATCCGAGTGCTGCGCTATGTCGTCTCGACCCCTCGACGAGGTCTCATGTTCCGGCGTCAGCCGTCCGTCGTCGCAGTGGGCTACACCGACAGTGACTGGGCCGGCAGTCCAGACAGTAGGAGTCGCACGGGCTGGATCTTTTTGATCAGCGGCACAGCTCTGTCCTGGCGCAATGGCAAGCAGGGGTGCATTGCACGCAACACTACTATGGCTGAGTACATGGCCCTTGGCTCAGGCGCGTGTGAGAGTGTGTGGTTGCGTCGTCTGTTGTCCGAGTTGCGTCAGTCTGTCGCATCCATCATCTTGCATTGTGACAATGAGAGTGCCATGGCCATCGCCGACAATGACAGTGTGCATCACACACGCACTAAGCACATCAATGTTGAGTATCACTATGTGCATTCGTTGTTGCATGACGGCAGCATCAACATCGTATGGGTTGAGACAGCACGGCAGCTGGCTGACTTCCTGACCAAGGCACTGAAGCGGGACTCGTTCAAGAAGGTTGTGAGTTCAGTCGACGTGCGTCCGTGAGTTGCCCTCTTTGTCTCTACCTGCGTCTCTGCGTACCTTGGGGGAGTCTGGATGTTGACCGTTTCTCTGCCCGCCCATGTACACTACTCTTGTGAGTCATGGGGGAGTGTTGGTTTTTGCAAATCTCTCATTGTGCTCTGTTCTGTCCTCCGGGCTTGTGTACATCGGGGTGCAGATAACTGACGGCAAGACTCGACGCTGATGGAGTGTCATCCGGTGGAGCCGACGCACGCTGAGGTCTACTCGCAGTTCGCTGGAGCCTCCTCTCTCGGCGATGTGCTCAGCTCCATCGGTAGGCCTCCTCGGCGGTCGTGCTGCCGGCGGTCACTGCCACCGCAATTGCTGTCTGCATGCGTCCAGCGTGTCCCATCGCGTCCGCATCGTCATGCTCTGCCTAGGGTCCTTGTTGCATGCTGCATGGCCCTGTTCGGCATCATGGACCACCGTAGGCACTGCCCGGGTTCGGGCAGCCATAACTCTTTGCTACCATTTTTTTAGCTGATTCTGACCGCACAACTGCGTTCGCAGCGTTGGTAATATTATGCTACGGTCCAGTTTTCAGGCAAAACGGACGACGCCCGGGTTTTGGGCTGTCGGGCGTCTGGCAGGGCTCACCGAGAAAACCTTGCCCGTCAGAAAATAGGTCCAGAGTTATTTTTCTGATTGGCTGGTTAGCTGAGTAACAACTTCTACACTAGTGGGGGGGAGCTAGAACTTGGTGGGGTCTCCCATTGTTGCTCATTCTTCATTTCTAACCAGTTACTTTCAGTTTTCAGCTGCTTTCTGGCGCTAACTCTGGTGCGCGCGTTTCTGAGTAACAAACCCAGAGCTTCCAGACTTAGACTCTAGAGCAGCAGACTGCGGGGGCAGCTGACTTGAGCAACGAGCGTGGAAGCCCCCACGCTGCATCAACAACGCTGCTGCCCCAACCTGCTGCGTAGGTTTTCCAGCTATAACGTGGAAGCTTCTGATCCTTTCAAGGAAACAACATTCACTTGACACCGATTTCACCATACAACGTGTGACATTGATTCGAGGAAAGCATACACCTTCGCAGCGCATCAATCTTCCAGCTTTTGTATACCAAACAACATACAATAGGTAGTCACATGGTTTTGACACAACTCTTTAGGGCAAGGCTGCAATACCGCGGTATTCAATACCACGATACTTAAGTACCGAGGTACCAGACTACCACGCTATCAATACCTCAGTTGTATGGTTTTCAAGCAGCTCAAAACCAATACTGGTACTGCTACCGAAGTCCGTACGGTATTGGAAAAATACCATGGTATTTTTAACGTGTTGCCCTACACGGTATACCCTTGCTTGAAGGTCGCATTCTACCACGGTACAAAATCAGTACCACGGTACTCAATGGATAAGCATTGAATCTAACCGACAAGATCCATACGAACCTGTGAGGGGATTGCGTTTCTTTATGTGAAAAAATATGGTGCCTCAGAGAAAACGTAAAATTCCTGCAAACAAGCACCTTTGACCAACTTTATAGCAGAAAAACAATGAACAGATTGGAAAAATAATACCCTGTCCTGGACCACGTAGACGTGAGAGACAAAACCTATCAAACTGATAAATGCTCACACCCTGTCCAAACGCGGTAAGCTTAAAAACTTCTCACACTCACGCCCCATGAGCCCCACCTTTGACCTCCGACTTCGACTTGCTCCTTGTGGCGATGTTGACAGGCGGATGATTAAATATGCTTGGATATTCTGATACCCCTGAGTCGAGGGTTTCAACTTCTGAGGTTGATTTTCTTCTTTCAAGGGGCAGGGAAGTTTGATGATCTACTCAAAATAGACATTTTAACAGTTGAAGTGTTCCACTAGACGTGCGTGACCCTGCCAAAGTTGCAATCATCGACCAACAGAACATGATGCTCGATTGCCCAGCCGGTGATTCGGTCTCGGTATACTTGCACTCCGATATGTGTTGGGAAAACGGTACTACAGTACAGTACCACAGTACGATCGGAGGGTACCTTGACAGGTTAGTATGAACACCGTTCCGCGGTACAAATTCGCGGTACACCACAATACCGATAATACCCCTATCAGCCCTAGGCCAATGTTTGAAGCTTCAAACATTGGCCTAGATATCTCATGAGCTATCTTTGTTGGAACCTCTTTGGTTGAAGAAAAAAGAAAAGAGAAAGTGCTGTCACCGGTCCTTAGCTAGCTAAGGCACACACACCTTTCTTGAGCAAGTTCACCTATAGTCTCCCAAAACTATGAGACTGGCGTTGGCGCATGAATTGTCTTGTGAAGCTTCGCCCATGCTTGCCACTGTGCCGGACTTATGCCAACATTCCATAGGCAATAAATATGGACGTGCTTTGCGCAATGCTATCTCCATGCTTGACACGGAAGATGACGGAAGGCCGCTGACACGCCGCTGCGAGCTTTATCAGAGCTCCAAGCGTCTCGCAAATTGCAGATTTCGTTGGTGAAGCTGCTGGCGCCGTGCTTGGAGTCCGCACGCCCGTGCCTGCCCCAACACGCCACAGGCGGCGTCAGCAGCACCGCGGCACGAGAGAGAATCAGCTTGTCCAGAATGCCCTACCACAGAGACACACAAGAAACGAAAACGGAGAGAAACTGAGGACCTTCGCCCAATGGTCTGGCTGCCACAGATCCACTCCCGCGTTCAACAAAGGGACAAGGCTTCGGCTTAACGGAAACCGATCAGAAGCAGGCAAAAGGTTTTCCGTGTGGCCACCTATTTCGTCCACGTTGCTCTGACAAGAAAACAAGACGGATCCCTCCGCCCCACTCTCAGAAAAATGCTCCCCTAACGACCCCGACTCCCAACCATCTCTCCCCCCCACCCCCGCAAAAAGAACCCATTTGTTTCTCTGGACGCCGTGCACCCAAAAAGTGGACCCACCTGCACGCCAAGGTCGGCAGCAGCAGCACCTGGCACAAGCGTGGTTAGCGTGAGAGGCCGCAACTCCTTGTACACGAGCTGCAGGTGAACACAGCGATGAAGGCGAGGGTGAAGGTGAGAGTGAAGGTGAGAGTGAAGGTGAGAGTGAAGGTGAGAGTGAAGGTGAGAGTGAAGGTGAGAGTGAAGGCGAGAGTGAAGATGAGACTGAAGGTGAGAGTGCAGGGTAGGGTGGAGGAAATAGTGAAGACAGGGATGGCGAAAGACACGTCATAATCATCCATAGATAGTAGATAGTAGATAGTAGATAGTAGATAGTAGATAGTAGATAGTAGATAATAGATAGTAGATAGTAGATAGTAGATAGTAGACAGTAGATAGTAGATAGTAGATAGTAGATAGTAGATAGTAGATAGGAGATAGTAGATAGTAGATAG
>SZWC01000013.1:147992-165207 GCA_023375785.1 Penium margaritaceum | reverse complement strand
CCCCCGCGCCAACCTTCACTCTTCCCGCAATCTCTCCTAACACTCCTGCCTTTTCTCTGGCCTCTCCCCCTTGCCTTTCACCTCTTTCTCTTCCTTGCACAGCTCATGTTCTCCCTCTATTGCTCATGTTCTCCCTCTATTGCTCATGTCCTCCCTCTATTGCTCATGTTCTCCCTCTATTGCTCATGTTCTCCCTCTATTGCTCATGTTCTCCCTCTATTGCTCATGTTCTCCCTCTATTGCTCATGTTCTCCCTCTATTGCTCATGTTCTCCCCTATTGCTCATGTTCTCCCTCGCCCCCGCGCACAAGTGCGGCCACCTGATGTCGTACGTTGCTGCACATCTGTGTCATCTGCTTCGTCGGCCGTCTTTCCGCTTTTCGCATGTGCTGTGCGGTCGCAGAAACCATTTCGAGGGCTGTGCTGGCGCCACCTTCAAGGTGAACCATTCGCTCAACGTCGATCTTGGGCTCTCTCACCGATATTGGACTTAGTGAATGATCTCAGGCTGTCACTGATTTTGGACTTAGTCAGGATTCACAAAGTGGTGTGTATACCTCCGTTTCAGGGGCCAATATCAAAGTGCACATTATCTGAAAAAGACGGGTCATACCAGCTGTGAGCATCTCAGTGCTTTTCATTTCAACATGGAAGATGGAAAAACCTGACGTCTATCATTTGAGCACCATTTCCATCTGCCTGCCCCTTTCATGGCTATGTGCTCTCAATTTGCGAAGGAAGAAAACGAAGAAGAAGAAAAAACTCACAGTTTGGAAGTGTTGGCCTACCAGGCATCGTGCAGGACAATGTCATCATTTGTCAGCGGAGGAGGTGGGAATAGGGCTGCTAGATTGGTTTGGATTGTATTATGTACAAATCTAAAACTTAGAATCCGACTCCTGTCCGATCCGATTCGAAAAGTTTGCATCCATGTTCGGTCCGATCCAATCATTGTGGGGTGTTGACCGAATCCGATACGACACCAAGCCAAGGGTTCAGACCATAGCCAGGTTTGGATCCGACCATAACGAAGTTTGGATCCAAGCCATAGTTTGGATCCGATTTGAGTCAGATAGTTCGGATTTAGTTCATATGTGATCCGTACTCTAGGTGTTAATGTCTTTACAGATCATGGCCTCACACATGGAATGCCCTCTTGTCTTAAGACCACGTGCACTCGCACACGTGTACAGGAAATTGATAAAAAATGGTTTCTCTTGGAGTTCTCACACTCAAGATTGGAGCTTGCCGTTGGTTTCAGCCTCTCCACGCTGCCATTGAGCTTTCCCAAGATTCTACCTAGGACAACCTGATGGTTTTTGCTCACTCTCTTGATCGTTGCTCTTGGATGTGGAGGATGTTAGTTTGTCTGCCAAACACGCAAGTGACCTCTTGACTCCTTCCCTTCACACACACAAACCATTTCTACAGGTGACTGAGCATGACTGAAGCTATGGAGCCGTGCATCGCTAGCGTCTCTGCCGGGTGCAAGTTCGATGGGCTCGACCATGCTCAGCTCTGTTGGAGCTGATATCTTACTGCTCCTAACATTGGGTGATAAGCCATATGATGACTAAAACATGAGAGATACACTGAGAGATGTATGCACCACATACGCTCGTGGTCGATGTGGTTTGTGGTTTCTTGTACCTTGCATGCAATGCTTGATGTCTCGTCATTGCCCGGGTTGTTGATCCTGCGGGGCCACACGCTCAGTCGCTCTGAGGTGTGAGAAACCACGGCGGCCTTTTGGCCGACCGGTTTGGTTCGACCCCGGGGTGGCGACTGGGCCCCACTTCGAACTCTTCGAGTGGGTGGCCCAGTCAACCGCGGCTAAGAGATCAATGGCTCCTTACTCTTGTGACTCTCGCTCTCGCTACTCAACCAAGCATGTTTCTCACCAATCTCTTGCTCCACCATGGCTGTGACTGCTGTGTGAGTTGAGCTAGCGCAGTAGTGAGTGCATGTCGGCATTCTGCCGCTGCCTAGTGGTATCAGAGCACCAGGGAGAGAACCCTTCATTCAAAGCGATCCACAGTGGACTGTGGTGCGACACACGCAACGTCCACAGTTGCACACTCGCGGATGTTTGTGACGCCTCTGCCCGCCTGCGCCTCCTGTCTCCGCCCTACAGCTCAGCAGCCTCCGGTCGCAGCTGACTCAGTCCCTCGGCACAAGAACTTTGCTGCCTTGCAGCTCGTCCCTGCCATCGCACTCTCGCAACGGCCCGCCGCACTCTCCGCAGCTGTAGGTCAGCACTCCGGTGCTCTGCTGCTCTCTGCTACGCCTGTCACTTCTCGTCCAGGACTTTTGCACGTTAGCAGCGCCACTGTGCTACTGGCAGGCGGTCTCACAGAGGTCCTGATCCCAGCACATCTCAGCAGGTGTGCTTTCCTCCGGTCTATTATGTCTCGAACAGCTTCGGAGCCCAGCAGGCTTTTCTGCCCTGCACTCTGCTTCTCCCTCTCTCAAGCAACAGCAGCCGCATCTGCGGCCTCATCTGTTATCCTGTAGCGCTTGCCCTCATACTTCCAGGCTCTCAGTGTCTCAGTAGTACCACGGTGCTCCTGACTGCAGTTTCACGGTCCTGCATCATCGTGACACCGAGGCTTTCTTGGCCACGGCTGGCCAGCTTTCAACTTCTTCGCAATCCCGCAGGTTCTCTGCCCTGCGATCTTCTTCTCCCTCGTCTGACCAGCAGCAGTATCATCAGCCGCCTCCGCGGCCTCACTTGCAACCCTGGCTGCACCACTAAATACTGGAACCGCCCCTACTCCTCCAAGGGGGACTTGTGATCGCTCACGCCTGGACGACCTCATTGACCGCCACGAGGAGGAGGCGGACATTGCGGCGTGGGCACGTCTTCGCCGCCGTTGTGATAGCCCTGGGTACCACCCCGGGGAAGACTACGACCCTACAGAAGACGAGGCGCATGAAGACGTTGCAGTGTACGCGGCCTACTGCCAGTCAGCCTTAGACCACTCACCGACTGTTCAAAACGCACCAACTACGGGGCCGCCACGTGAACTACGTCACCTCTCATCTCCGGTAAGATCTCCCATTTCGCACGTCGGCAAAGCCAGCGCGCTACTCAAGGCGCAGCAGCTCCAGCTACAGCGGCAGCTCCAGCAGAGCAAG
The DNA here is from genome assembly GCA_023375785.1 of Penium margaritaceum. Classification (NCBI taxonomy): domain Eukaryota; kingdom Viridiplantae; phylum Streptophyta; class Zygnematophyceae; order Desmidiales; family Peniaceae; genus Penium; species Penium margaritaceum. The sequence continues at coordinate 162,069 of SZWC01000013.1, read as the reverse complement.
CTGAGGCAGCCTCGAGTCATGCAGCGTCCCCCGCCGCGTCTCAAGCTGCTGCTGCATCACCGGGACCTGATACTCTGACTGCTCTGGAAGCAACGCTTGTCTCCTGTGCAGCTGTCACATCTACTTTTGCTGCGACAGCGCGTGCTACACGTGCACCTGCCAGCACTGCTGCTGGCAGAGCTGTTGAGGCCTATGCAGCAGCAGCCTCTGACCAGGGTCCCCTTGCGGTTGCCGCAGTCAACGTAGCCACATAGGTAGCAGCAGCAGCAGCTAGTGCAGTCGTAGCAGCAGCAGTCTCAGCAGCCACTGCTCTCTCCAACATCGTCACCTCCATTCAGGTCTCCACTTCCTACGTGTCTTCTGCTTCAGCATCCTCATCGTTTGGTCCTCAGATCCGTGTTGCGATCACAGCAGCAGCTGCCTTCTCCACCCTCACAGGAGCTGCACTTGCTGGAGTTGCGTGTCTCATCGTGACCACCTCATCCTCAGTGGCAGTTCTTGCTGCTTCTGTGGCATCTGCATTGCCACCACTGTCTGCCCTACAGCGTTAGCATTGGTGAGCTTCTAGCCCCCTGCTGCTTGGGCTCCGCTCTTACTCCCTTCCTTCTTCTCCTTTTGTGGCCGTGCTCTTTCATTTACACTGTCTTGCAGCTCCACTCGGCCAGGCTTCATTCTTCCTTTTTTCCCACGTCCACTGGGGCAAGGGAAACGCTGCCGAAATTTTCTTGAGTGATTCTCACTCATCATGCCGGTCGACGATGACCAGTATGCAGCACTGCAGGAAGAACTGCGCAAGGAGTGTGCTGCTCTTCAAGCAGCCCTCACTACACAGAACAAGGCGATCAGGAAACTTTCGCCGACCACATTGCTGATCTTGTGCTTAACCGCTTGCAACCTGTACAACGCACTACACCTGCTGCGTTAGCCGTTGCTGATATTGCTGCTGCATTCTCCACCTCCTCTGCTTCCGCTCCCAACACCTCTGGCTCTCTATCCTCCAACTCACTTGCTGCTACGGCAACAGTTGGAGCCGCCACAGCCAAAGCTATTGCACAGCCCGCCCAACGCAAACCTGACTTTGACTCAGTGCCACCGCACTTCTCTCCTAACCTCTCTTTTGCTTCATGGGAAGTTTGCTTCAGCGCCTGGGCACAAGGTGAGCAGCTCTGGGAGTACTACCATATACCCAACCCCGCTGCTAATCCTCCCTTTGTACCCACTGACTACTGAGTCTGCGCGGGCTGTGCGTGCCCTCATTTGCGCTGGACCGGATGATCTCACTGATGAGATAGGGTCCTATAACGTTGACACTGCTCGCCGCACCCCTGCCAACCCCGTTGGCGCCTATGCTCTCATCAAGCGCCGCACAACTGTCGCTGGGCATGCTGCACAAAGTGTCCTCACTGTACAGTTCAACACGCTCTCCATGCGTGCAGACAAGACCGCGGATACCTACTGGGTCCGCAGCCTTCGTCTCCTGAAGGATCTTGGCAAGGCGGCCCCTGGCCAACTACCTGCTGTTCTCTCCATCGTCAACGGCCTCATTCCTGAAATCTCTGACATCTTCAGGGAGGTGAAGGCCCCTGAGCTTGAGAGGCTTGCGGCCGAGCCAGTGCCTGCTGACTCTCCACTAGGCATTGGAGCCCTTTGGGAGTTCACCTCCCAACGCCTCACTGACTGGTGGAGCGCCCTTCAAAACAAACAAATTCACCGTGCTGCAGTTGCAGCGGACACCACTGCACTTCCCTCCACATCATCCTCCTCTACCTCCTCCTCTTCTCCCTCCACCTCGGCCACAACTCTTCTCAACCAAAGTGGGGCAGGCGGGGGCCGTGGTCGTGGTCGGGGCAAGGGCAGCGGCGGCTCGGGCTCTGGCGGCCAAGGTGGCCGTGGCAAGGGCAAAGGCACTAACAATACCTCCTCTTCACCTTCCACCTCCAGCACTGTCATGTGCTGGAACCGTGGCTCTGTCGACCATTCTGCACCCAAGTGCCCGTCACCACCGGACAACGATCGCCTGGCCTCTGCCATGCATGCACACTGGGCGCGCTCCTCTAGTGGTTCCGGAGGCACCTCTCGCACGGCCTCATCCGCCTCTTCCTCTGCCCCCTCTGGCAGAGGGGCACCCGTCGCCACCGACGCCACCACCACAACATTCAGGTTCATTCAAGTGCAGAGGGTGCACATGTAAGACCAATTAGATGGAAAAAAAACTTGAACGAGCCAGAGCTAAGTGCCATGGTGGAAGTCAGCCTGCTGAGGATGTGTGTCGACCCAGACAACTTTCAGGAAAAGAGCAACGGTGCATTCATGGTCAAAGTGCTTCTCGACGTTGAAATCTTTGGTGCATGAGTGATGGATGCCATGATTTGTAGCAATGACCTTATTGCTCTGGTTGTCGCAACACAGAGTGATGCAGTGAATGGGAATTCGCAGCTGTTGCAGGAGGCAGCACGACCATACACTTTCACACATACCTGAGCTGAGGACAACGTACTTGGCTTCGTTGGAGCTCCTGGCAACACTGTCCTGTTTGCCACTCTTCCACGACACAACAGTGGCTCCAACCAAGAAGATGTACCCCGAATGACTGCTCGCATGAGTGTCGTGAGCCAAGTTGCCATCGGTGTAGCCAAAAAAGAACTGCAAATTGTTGTACTCTATAGCACAGTCCTATACGTTTTGTCAAGAGTGTGTATTGACAACACGATACGCAGCCTCAAGATACTGAGAGAAGTGTGCCAAGTAGTTGACGGCAACCGCAACTCAACGCATGTCGTCGTAGCAAGATGCATCAAAGAGCCGGTGATTCGAAAATAGTCACTGACCTTGACTTCCTCTCCCAGCTGGGCCACATCAAGTGCTTTGCGAAGTCTCCGGCTAGCTGGGTTCATGGGTATAGAGGCACGAGGAGTTGGAGCAAGCAGTAGAGCAAAGTGCTCACCGATTCTGCAAATGTAGGCAGTGTGATGAACATGCAGTGTGCGGTCTGGTCGATCCCACTCGAGCTCCATGTCGAGGAACACTCGAGTGGGGTCAAGGTCCTTCATCTTGTAAACCGACTGCAGAAGAGACTTTACAGACTGAAGAGCACAGGAACTCGGAGAAGCAATGAGCAACTCATCAACATAGGGCAGGAAAACAACGAGAGGTGATAACGGGGGTGTGAGGAACAATGTCGGGTCAGATAGAATTAATGAGGGCATGCAGGCCCATGCAAAACTGTCATGAAATCTGGGTGTGAGGGACAGACAATGAATGCCAAATCTGGCTAAGTCTGAAACACATTAAGAACAAGGAGGGAGTACAATGAGCCCTATTGAGAGCTTATGTACTGGGGATTAGCGGCTAGCGCACCAGGCCCCGTCATCCCTGTCGTGCCAAAAGGCACGCACGGGGAATACACGTGTCACATAACAAAAAACCACACAACGCAGGTCTCCCGAGGCACCGGAACAGTCAAACGTGTGGCTGGGTCTCGACCAACGAGAAAATATGCAGTATACCCCATACACATGTAGACAATACTGTGACACACAGGCATTACCGGCTAGCCAGGCTAGACAAGTTTCGGCCTCCTGAGACGTCAGAACATGTCACCGGACGTCCGGGTCTCAGCCACATGAAAGCTATACACGTCTGATCACCAATCAGTGCTAGGTCTCACGAGCCACTGGCACAGACCACCAAGAACCAGGGTCTTAACCACCGAGACTGAACGCGTAGTGTCTGAAACACACAGGATCAACGTCCAGTCAGCACAACACGCTTTCCGAGTCTCGGAAGCGACATTAGTACCATCGGTATATGGGTAATCCATCTCTGTCGATCATGACGGGTGGAAGCCACATAAACCAATAGGATCGTCCGCACTGCGACGGTACTGTTGTGATTTGTGACGTTCTTGTACAGTCTACTGTGACCACTCGGCCGTGTCCATACTCGTGCAGATCCCTGAGGCGGGCCTCGGTGACACCGGTGCGACGACTGGTGGCGGACTACCAGCTGGGAGCAGGCCGACTACCGTTCCAGAGCCCCGGACACTGCCGGGACCCCCTGTTGTTTTTCTGCAACCTGCAGGAGTTTTTTCGACGGACTGGCCATGAGCCCGATTTGCATGTTTTTGCATTGCATGACCACCGTCTGATGATGGATGCATGCATGTGACCAGTCATAGCGTCCGTCTTGTGATCCTGCACGTCTAGGTCCAGACGGCGTAGCATTCTGACATGTGTGCGCAGAGTTATGGCCAAAACAGTGGTTTTGGGCCGGTTTTAGGACAGCTCTTGCACCGCCGCGTGCGACACCCGCCGTGCGCCGCGGCAGGTATTCATGCCATGGACCTGTCATTTGTCATTTCTCTCTGCAAATGCTATTGAAGCATTCAGACACTTTGCCGTGTGTCCCCTAGTCAAACTCTTGCCGTTGCGTGCACGACTTGTGACTGTCGTCACATCTGATCAGGCACAGACGTCTGGTCAACGGGAGTGTTGTTAGGAAGCTTCCTTGCATCTTCTCATGCTATCAGAGCAGTGAGACAGTTCTCACTGAGTTGCGTAGCAGAGACGCAGCAGAGCAGCAACAATGAGAGTCACCGCTGCAGCAGATCCATTGGGGCCTGTCGAAGACAGCCGGTTGCCGTCGACGCAGCACACACCCTTCACGTGAGATCGTAGCAGTGGCGTTGCCACCGTGCCAGCAGCAGCATAGCAGCAGAGCAGCAGCGGCAGTAGCAGCGTCGTAGCAGCAGCTACAGCTACGCGTGGCAGCTGCAGCGAGTGCAACCGCCGTCCGTAGCCGCTGCGGCGGCCGCTACAACAGCAGTGCAGCGGCAGCAGCCGCGGCAGCAGCAGAGCAGCAACAGCGGCGGCAACAGCAGCATAGCAGCAGCAGCGGCAGTCGCGACAGCAGCAGCAGAGCAGCAGCAGCTGTAGCAAAAGTAGCTCACCAGCGGTAGCAGCAGCAGCGCACGGCGGCGGCAGCGAGCAGCACCCGCAGCATGCAGCAGTGGCAGTGACATTGCACAGCCGCTGCTGCCACTGCTGCGCACGCAGCCACGCAGCTGCCGCTGCAGCTGAGAGCACAGCTGCAGCAGCAGCTGAGCGGAAGGTGTTGCGCAGCCTCCGCGTAGCTTCCGCGCAGCCGCCGCGGAGCGGCTGCACGCTCGCGCAGAACCGCAAAAAAAAATTAATAATAAAAAAAAAACAAAACAAAAAAAGGAAGGGGGAGTCGAGCTGACATCAGCATTTTTGCCTGCTGACATCATCAGGTTGTGCTGATGTCAGCAACCACCTGCTGACATCAGCTCCATACTTGGCCAAATTTTTGGCCGGACAGTCAAAAATTGCCAGTGCCTCAACTCCTCGAGAAATGGTGGCGTTTTTGCAATCCGACAAACCTGACCTGTCGACCCATACTGAGAGGTGATATGAACTCGTCTGACAACAAGGGGAAGGGGACAGTTGATCCATCCTCCTCTTCCTCTGGGGTCCTGAGCCCACGCTCACAGGCCATTGAGGACTTGCGGAGCCAGCAGGATGAGATGCGTCGCCTACAGCGGGAGCAGACTGATGTCATCCGCACGCTGACTGATCTTTTGCGTGCCCAGTCCACAATCTCACGGCAGGTTTTCGTGGGAGCTGCCGGCGTCGCCGTCTCTACACAGCAGTCGGCTCAGGCACCCGTGAAAGGAGCTAGACCTGACCCACCACCTCCTGACCTCCTGGATGATGATCCATTCATGCCAGGCATGACGGGTGACTCCCCGGATCATGAGATTTGAGTTCTTAAGGAGCGCCTCCGTCAGCTGTAGATGGGTACGAGATCTCCTCGGTTTCCTCTGCCACAATCGTCACCCGACTATCCCGGTGACTATCCGCTTCCAGGAGTCTTCCCCGTCCCTCGTCCTCCTCGGCCTGCGGTTGCTCTCCCCATGGAGCGGCAACCCAAGGACTTTGAGACACCACCTCCACGGTACATCAGTGAGGACGGCTTCGACTGCTGGGAGATCCTCTTTCAGGTTTGGGCTACTTCAGAGGGCGTGTGGCCATACTACCACAGCTTGTATCAGCCTACAGACCTAGCACAGGTCCTCACAGCAGCCAGGGCAATGCGCGGACTCCTTTATGCCATGCCACGCGAGACCGTCGTCGATTTCCGCCCCTTCCTTGGCGAGGCAGGCACAGGCACCGGCGCCGACCCACGCGGAGGTTGGGATCTGGCCTTACCCTTGCTGGCCGCAGAGACGCACGCCACTCATGCAGCACACATTCTTGCCTTCCACTCTCTCCGTCAGGGGCCGGCAGAGCCTGTAGCCGATTACTAGCGCCGCGCCATGCGCATCTACACGCGCCTTGGGACCTCGGGCGGCACACAGCTGCGGGCGCTTTGTACGATGATGCTCGGAATTCGCCTTGAGTACACTGACATCTTCACATGGTACAGTGACGCTATCATTGAGCCCTTTTCAGCTACTCTGCAGCTTCTCCCCTGGGCGCATCAGCTCTTCCTCCAGGTGACTTCAGCCCGCGAGGCAGCCGTGGCCCATCAGGAGACTTCCCTTGCTGCAGCAATCGTCGCATCACCACCATCTTCCCTCCTGCAGTCTCCTTCTTCATCCTCCATCATGTCCTCATCTTCCTCCTCTTCTTCCGCCCTGCCCACACCCACTCAGACACAGGGTGTTACAGCAGTAGCTCAGGGGAAGAAGAAGGGGAAGCGTGGATAAGGTCAGCAACAGACACAGCAGCAGTCGTCATCCAGTGGTAGCAGTTGATGCTCAATTAACTGCTACAACTGTGGAGGCGTCCATCGCTACACCGAGTGCCAGCAACCGCTCGACTGGGCGCGGATTACTCGTGGACTCCAGGCTGCACACGCCCTCCGTTCCAAGTCCAACACGTCCTCCTCTCCATCCTCCGGACGCGTGGCGGCCACGACTGCAGCTGTTCCCGCTTCCTCACAGGCGAGTAGCAGTGATCCGGACCCACGCGACCGCACCATCGCTGAGCTCCGACACCTTCTGGCGCTCCGCTTTCAGGGAGGTGCGAGTGTGTTGTCATCGTCGGGTGGTCCACAGACTGTCTGTCCATCCGTTCTTGTGGCTCCTGACGACGCTTGTGGGGGAGCACAGTCAGCATGTGATGATGATGGGCTTGACTGTACCGATTGGGTTCATGAGTCTCATCTTTGTGCCCTGCGTCGTTCCTCCCCACTGACGACTCAGCGTCCCTCCGATGCCCAGTGTTCCATTGCCTGTTGTACAGTGACGTCCACCAGTCGTGACTCCGGTGGCACTTGGATCATCGATTCTGGTGCCACTCATCACATGACGTGTCGTCGTAGTGATTTTGTTGTTCTCGGTCCTGTCACGTCTGTCTGTTCCGTCCGTACAGGCTCTGGTCAGTCCTTTCCCGTCCATGGTTTTGGGGTTGTATGTTTCGACGGTCCGTCTGGCCCCTTGTACCTTTTCGACGTGTTGTTTGTGCCTGATCCTCAGCTCAGCCTGCTTTCTGTGCGTGCCTGCACACTGACAGGTCTCTCTGTGGAGCATACCGCAGACTCAGCGACTATGACTGCTACTGACACTCGTAGTGTTGTCCTTCGTGCCTCAGTCGTAGATGATCTGTATCGTGTCTCTCGGACCTCCTCCCCTTGCTCTCCTTCCTCCTCCGGTCAGGTCTTTGTCACTGGTGTTCTGTCTCCGGAACACCAGCGGTTGCTTCATCGTCGTCTGTGTCACGTGGGCTCCGATACTGTGTCGAAGCTCATTCGGACACAGCCAGCTCTCGGTCTTGACGCGGCTTCTTTCAAGAAGCCACCCAAGACCGACTACCTTTTTTGCACTCAGGGGAAGATGCACCGATGCACCTACCCTGACTCTCATTCCCGAGCGCTTCGACCTCTCAAGTTAGTCCACTCGGACCTTCTCGGTCCTCTTCCGGTCGAGTTTCTATCTGATCGGGGCCGGTATCTGACTGATGACTTTACCCGGATGCGGTGGGTCTATAGCCTGCATCAGAAGAGCGACGCCGCCCTTGCGGTTTGACTCTGGCTAGTGATGGCTGAGCGTCAGTCGCACCACATGCTACATACTTTCCGCTCGGATCGCGTCGGTGAGTTCCTTGGCGAGATGGACAGATTCTTTGCTGAGCACGGGATCTTTCACCAAGTCTCCGCTCCTGCCACCCCTCAGCAGAACGGTGTTTCTCAGCGTTGGACCCGCACCATGGAGGATGCGGTTCGCGCTATGCGGTTTGAGTGCTGTCTCCCTGAGTCCTTTGTCTTTGAGGGTTTCGCCTACATGACTTGGGTCTGGAACCGCCTCCCGCACGGTCCGCTTCTGGACCATATTACACCGTATGAGCTCTGGTTTGGCCACCGTGCTGACCTTCGTCTCGCTCGCGTCTGGGGATTCTTGGCCTCCGTGTGGTACATCGAGGACCAGCAGGGGTCCAAGGTCTCACCTCGGGGCCGCTTGTGTGCCTTCGTCGGCATTTCCCCGCGGTTGAAGGCTCGGCGCTTCTGGGACCCCACTCGTCGTCGCGTTATTGAGTCGCGCGACGCGCTCTTTTTCGAGTCTCTCACCTACCGTGACCTGACTTCGATCACGGCACTCTCCGCCACGCATGTTCCTACCTGTGAGGGTTCTCGGCGGATGGGGGAGACTTCTACACCAGCGAGCACCTCTCACCAGGCTGATGTGTCCATTTGAGCCCCCTTCACCTCTCGGTCTCCGGCCCTTGATGACCCAGCGATCATCGCTGTCGGTCCAGAGACCTCGCCCGTACAGCCTGTTTCACACCCCACAGGTGCCTCTGCTTCTGTTCCCGTACCTACTTCTACGCCAGTACCTGCGTCTGTTGGCACTCCTGTTGCCGTGTCTGGTCCAGTCTCGCCTACTCCCGCACCTGCGTCTGCTGGCACTCTTGTTGCCGTGTTTGGTCCAGTCTCGCCTACTCCCACACCTGCGCCTGCTGGCACTCCTGCCTCTATGTCAGGCCCAGTCTTGCCTGCTCCTGCTGTCACATCCAGCCCCGTGTCCCCCACACACGCATCTCCTCACATGGCATCACCGACTGCCTTGCCTAAGCCCCCACCAGCTGTGGTCGTGCCTGTCCCTGAGCCTGAGGTGCGCCCCTCGAGCTCAGGTTACTCCCGTGAGCCCGGTGGCTGCCTTCGACCACTGGATTCCGGAGCTCAGCGAGCGCCGGACCTCGCACCAAGGCGCCCGTCTCGCAGCATCGCCAGTGGTGACCCGGGCACAAAGGCCCTAGGCCTGAGTGTCCGCACTGAGCTCACAGAGGTACATCCAGCGTGCCCTGTAGGGCACGATCTAGTCACTCGCGAGTTCCATATCGCTTGTGATGCAACAGCTGACCTTGTGGTTGTCAAGCCTAGCACCGAGGCGTGTGCCCTTGCCACGCAGAGCTCTCCCTCTATGGCGCCCGACCCAAGGACCCTGAGGGAAGCTCTCTCATCACAGGACACTGACGCTTCGCACGCTGCCTGTGAGGATGAGCTCCGCGCTATCCAAGAGCATAGAGTCTACGAGCTTGTCGACCTTCCGCCTGGGAGGAAGGCTATTCAGGTCAAGTGGGTCTTTCGCAAGAAAGTGAAGCCGGATGGCTCACTGGAACGCTACAAGGCCCGCCTGGTCGTCAAGGGGTATTCTCAGATTGAGGGCGTCGATTACACTGACACTTTTGTCCCTGTCGGCCGCATGACCTCAGCTCGAGCTTTGTTCCGTGTAGTGGCTCAGCATGACTGGGAACTGCACCAGATGGACATGAACAATGCGTTCCTCCATGGCTCTCTGGATGAGGAGATTTACGTGGCTCAGCCACCAGGCTTTGAGGACGGTGACAAGGTCTGGCGCTTGCGCAAGTCCTTGTACGGCCTTAAGCAGTCCCCGTGGTGTTGGAACCGGGAGATCACCGGCACTTTGACTCGTGCGGGATATGTACAGAGCGAGGCAGATCCCTCTCTCTTCGTCTTACCGACACCAGAGCGGTTCACCACCATCCTGGTCTATGTCAATAACCTTGTGATCACTCCGTCCTTGGAGGCAGTGAAGGAGGCCAAGGTTGTCCTTGAGACTGCCTACAGGATGAAGGACCTCGGTCCTGCATCTGTGTTTCTCGGTATGGAGATTGTGCGAGATCGCAGACGTCGGACACATTTGCTGCATCAGGCCCGATACGCACGAGTCGTGGGGGAGCGTTTCAGCGATCTCCTTGGTGCAGTACCCACCGCTTCCACACCTCTTATACCCGATGGGCAGGATGCCCTGAAGGTGGATGATCCCACACAGCTGGGGGAGACAGTAGACGTGACCGTGTACCTCCGTCTCATCGGATCTCTGATGTACCTGGCCACTACCACACGTCCTGACATCGCTTTCTCCGTCAACCTCCTCGCTCAGTTCTCGCAGGCTCCACGTGCCAGAGCCCTTCACGCGGTTGTGCGAGTAGTGCGGTACGTGGTCTCCACGCCGTACCTCGGACTCTGCTTTCGACAGCAGTGTTCGGTGGTCCTTGACGGCTACACTGACAGCGACTGGGCCTGGAGCCCAGATGGACGCAGCCGTACTGGCTACGTGTTCCTGCTCGGTGGTACCACTCTGTCTTGGCATAGCGGGAAGCAGGGCTGCATCGCACGTAGCTCGTCGGAGGCAGAGTACGTTGCTTTGGGCGTAGGGGCTGCTGAGGCGGTATGGTTGCAGCGCCTGTTTCTTGAGCTTGGTCAGTCAGTACCTGCCATTGTGCTTCGTTGCGACAACCAGAGTGCTCTGGCCACTGCAGAGAACTCCGGTGTCTTTCACGCTCGCACGAAGCACATTGCGGTTGAGCATCACTTTGTGTGTGATCTGGTGGAGCGCCACGTGATCTCCGTCATGTGGGTTGGCACTGACATGCAGCGTGCTGATTTCTTGACGAAGGCACTAGCTCGTGGAAAGTTCCTGGTGGCCATTCGTTCTGTTGGGCTTCGCCCCATGCCTGAGGGTGGTTGAATGTGGGATGTGTGCCCGTGTTCCATTTGTTTTACACTCACTATTGTACTTGTCTCAGTGCTGTACGTGTATGGACATGCGTACCATCGGGTCATGGGGGAGTGTTGTGATTTGAGACGTTCTTGTACAGTCTACTGTGACCACTCGGCCATGTCCATACTCGTGGAGATCCCTCAGGCGGGCCTCGGTGACACCGGTGCGACGACTGGTGACAGACTACCAGCTGGGAGCGGGCGGACTATCATTCCAGAGCCCCGGACACTGCCGGGACCCCCTGCTGTTTTTCTGCAGCCTGCAGGAGTTTTTTTCGGCGGACTGGCCATGAGCCCGATTTGCATATTTTTGCATTTCATGACCACCGTCTGATGATGGATGCATGCATGTGACCAGTCACAGCGTCCGTCTTGTGATCCTGCACGTCTAGGTTCAGACGGCGTAGCATTCTGACATGTGTGCGCAGAGTTATGGCCAAAACAGTGGTTTTGGGCCGGTTTTAGGACAGCTCTTGGACCGCCGCATGCGACACCCGCCGTGCGCCACGGCAGGTATTTATGCCATGGACCTCTCATTTGTCATTTCTCTCTGCAAATTCTATTGAAGCATTCAGACACTTTGCCTTGTGTCCCCTAGTCAAACTCTTGTCGTTGCGTGCACGACTTGTGACTGCCGTCACCGTCTGATCAGGCACAGGCGCCTGGTCAACGGGAGTGGTCCTAGGAAGCTTCCTTGCACCTTCTCAGGTACCCCCCTCTCTCAAGAGTAGTATTGACCTCCATGTTCTAGTAGTGAGGGGGTTGCTTGTTCATACAAGGTCTTGGAAAGCCGCCAAACCTTGTTCGTGCCATCAGTGAAACCGGGTGCAGAAGTCATGTTGATTCATCTCATGCATAGTTTCATGTGTGTTTAGTCCAATGGACAGTAATCAATGTCAGGGTGATTCAGTACTTGAACCCCAATACCAGGGCTGATGCCGGTATTACCAGTACCGCGGTCTACCGTGTTTTGTACCGCGGTATTGCAGTACCGCGGTACGGTACTTTTTTTCCGGTATCGGTACGGTATCGGTACTGACCTGGCAGGGTACCCCTCTTCCGTACCGCGGTATGATACCGCGATACAGTAACGCGGTAGTGAGAAAGTGAAAGAATTTTTTTGAAAGTAACGGTAATGCGCTAACGTGGTAGTGCGGATGAGTGTGCATTCGGACGCTCGCAATGGACAAGAAATACACGTGCGAATCTACGTGCGAAGTGAGCTGCGATGTACGACTTCGCCCTCAAAAATTCAAAAAGTGGAGTCCTAGGGACAGACCAAGGACATGGACGTTTGACCAAAATAAGACACGGAGAAAATACCAGGGCTTTTGGACAAACAGGTCCAAAATTCCAAGGCTGATAATTATAGTAAAATTTAAATGTCCTTTTATTGAGCTCTAAAAGATAAGTAAACATAATAGACACTAAGGTATTCAACTGTAGTATCTCTTCATAACTCCACCCTCCTCCCGTTCCCTCATTTCGTGTCCCTTAACTTTTACTCCACCTAAACATCTCCATATCTCAAGTGAATATCATGTAAAGGTATATCCTTTCTTTGTGAATATATAAACTTGGGTGCCCAGTTCATGACATCTATTACTGATCTCATCTTTTTAAGCTTAGAATTCATTTTTGGTGTTAGAAATGTATTGGGGCATTCAGTACCGTGGTACACATTTTAGTATCGTGGTACAATGTGTGTTATATACGTTGGTATATCGTGTACCGCGGTACTTGCATAATTCCGCGGTATTTTACCAATACCGTCGGTAACGCGGTGCCGGAACCGGTATCGGTAATGAGCTGCCACAAAACTATGATACCGCGGTATTTGTACCGTGGTACTGTGGTACCGCGGTACTAGAGTACCGCAGTACTCAATATCGCGGTATTGCAGCCCTGCCCAATACTAACAATATTGACATCATCATTCTGTACAAACTGACACGGGGCTGTTAAATCGAGATCTTGACAGAAAATCCCGATCTTGAAGTCGTTCTTTTTCCACTTCAGTCGAAGATATCTCGTCCTGGATATAGAGGACAACAAAATCTTGTTCTCGTGCCGATTTGCATTTTCCTAGTCTCGGTCTCGCTCTAATCCGAGAAAATCACAAATTGTCCACTTCGCAACTGACGAGCGAAACGACAAAGCAAGCTGCCGGAATGAAGTCACCGCGAAAATACTTTGCGGCGACTTCACTATGACTGCGAGCCATGTTTCAGCTACAGTGCACATTGGTTTCTAAGCAAACTCTCCGGTTTAGCATTCAAACCCTATATTGTAAGGATTACACGTCACTCCTCTGCCACCTCGCCTGATGACTCCAGACCTGGACCACTGGACTCGAAGAATCTTCAGGACTAGCCGGCTGTGTTCGGTACGTGCAGCGAGCTTACGTGGACAAAAAAAATATGTTCAAAGATTTATTTTTTTTGTTTATTGTCGGCAATGTATAAAGTGTTAACAAACTGAACAGTGAGAAATGTCTGCTAGTCCATTCATGTTTTTGCAAAAACATATTCAATATTGGTCGCACAAGAAAAGCAAGACTACTTCGATACGAGAATCTCGTCACGATCTTGCATGACACAGGACGTGTCTCGGTCTTGTCTCGTCACGTGTGAGGCAAATTAAGATTGTCTCCCGTAGTGTTGTACAAGACAACGAGACGAGAAAAAATTCGAGACAGTCAAGATCGAGACCGGTCTCGATCTCGATTGAACAGCACCAAACTGACATGGTCTTTCGATGCAAATCAACAGCGTCACTCAACACATAGTAGTATTACCCTTTGATCCATATTCACATGACCCTTCTGAAACATGTTGACATGATTGACCCATGGAGATTGACATGACTGTGACGATATCAAGATTCTTGCAAGATATTGACGAGTAGTACACTGTTTACCTCTTAGCATCGCCTGCATGTGCACCTCAGTCAGTTGAGGTCACCCCAGTGTACATCTGTGGAAACGAAGCCCAGTTGCTGCTGGACTGACAGCCAGTTCATTGGAGAAAATGAA
>SZWC01000013.1:95719-108988 GCA_023375785.1 Penium margaritaceum | reverse complement strand
CCCCCCCCCCCACACACACACACACATACACACCATACACACACACACACACACACACACACATCTGCTGTCCATCCACGCACAGAGGCTAGGCCTGGTGTCCCCCTGGAGCATAAAGAAGGTCATAAGGTCTCCTCACGACACTGGTACATCCCACCATGTGTCCGGGTTTCGACCATGAGAGGAGTCATGTACATCATACACAAGTCAGACGACAAGAGTGTCTCCTCGTGATACTGGCTGTACCAGTGCCCGGTTCTCGACCGCTACGAGCAATCCAACAGGTGCCCGTATGCTAGCCACAATAGCATCATCAACCAATACACATGATCATAGGGGGGATCTCCTTGTAACACGGGTGCAACTCACCACGTGTCCGGGTCTCGACCACTATGAGCAATCCAGCATGCATGCACATGCCACACGTAGTATAGCCACACACCAAGACACATGATCACATGGTCTCCTCGTGACAATGGTACACCCACCAAGGGACCGGGTCTCAACCAACAGAGTGCTACCATCCACATGTAGTTGTGAAGGCACGTGGCATGGGCCATACGCCGGCAGCTGTAGAATGCTCATAGCAGGGTGCGGATCCCTTACCATGCATCTCCTATGACGTCACGTCAGGTCAAGGTCCACACAACACTCCCCCTGTGAAGAGAAACCTGGCGGTGATTTCCTCAATGGAGATGTTGATTTTGTAGCTGAACAGATCATGTGTGATAAATCATGTGGTCTCCCATCACACAAAGATAGCTCCCCATATCACGCACGAGTCTGCTCCCACCGTCAAAGACAAAGTTGTGTCTCCGGCTACAACTCCTCACGTCGTCCCTGTACCACCTAGAGTGTACCAGTCCTCGTGTGACTACCAAGGGTCCCAGCTCACAGTCTCTCCTCTCTCCGTACTGTCACGATGCATCTGTGTGGATGAAGTTGTGGAGCTGGCCTCCGAGGTGGGATAGAGCACCCTGAAGCACCAGGGTGCACCACTACGAGAGGAGGAGGGCTGGAATGACGAACCGGACCACCACACATGGAC
This sequence comes from Penium margaritaceum, assembly GCA_023375785.1. Lineage (NCBI taxonomy): Eukaryota > Viridiplantae > Streptophyta > Zygnematophyceae > Desmidiales > Peniaceae > Penium > Penium margaritaceum. The sequence goes on along the minus strand of SZWC01000013.1, from coordinate 107,940 downwards.
GAAGATGACGATGAAGCAGCTGAAGCAGATGGATGAAGGTGTGTGAGTGCAGCGGCAGAAGAAGGAGGAGCGATGATGGAGTCCACAGGAACGAGGATGGAAAAAACCAAAGGGATTCTCATCTCTCTAGTGACAGTGTCTCCATCGGATGTCCTACTCAGAGCTTGTACAAGAGCCTCCTAGGGTATGGGTGTGCCAGATGCTGGTAGCGAAAAACTGGTGCCCATAGTAGTGGTGCTCCCCTGCACTGACAGTCGCTCTCGTATTGCCATCACCTCCCGTTGTAGCATCTCTACACACTCCTATAATTCAGCGTAATCTGCCTCAGACATGTGGAGGTGGCCCATGTCTGACTCGCGTAGGATCAACTCTGTCTCACAAGATGCTGCACACGCAGACACTAGACCTCACAAGTACAACTCCATCTGTGTCTCTACTACTGAAGAAGATGGAGCTGGTGCGAATGCATCCACCTGGGGGTCAAAAAACTCATGATGTACTGAGATGTTACACACTCGACCGCAGCTGAAGGTGGCGCATCCCCACCACAGCTCATGTTTGTCTTACGAGGAGGGGAAAGTGGTCATATGCCCAGAGAGAAGAAGAAGGAAGAGTCGTCCGAGTCTGCGGTGCACATGGAAATGTCGTCCATGCAGCTACTGCTACTCTCCGCATCGATGTGATCAGAAGGGTCACCAACAGGTGAACACAAGAGGGCAGAGCTCACCACCAGCTGACAAGGTGACTCCATCCTTGTGGTCGGATCTACTCCACTATCCTCGACTACCGGCGTAGTAGACATAGTTGTGCAGGACTCCGACTCGGCAATGCCCGTCAAGGCGACCAGTAGGCGTTGCTGGCGCTCACGCACCGTCTCGCCCGGAAGACTGGTCGCTATCACATGCTCAATAATGGAGTGAGCACCACCAGCTGACTCTGTCATGTGTATTGCTGCTCCGCCGTGTGTCTGGGAACTCGTAGACTCTGGGAACATGGACGAATCCTGACGCTGAAGCTGGTCCTTAGGTAGCACCGATGACAAGGTGGAGACCGCTGTGTCTACTGCAACACCTGACCCAGTGACATCTTTCCGAGCTGCCGCTCGTAAGCATGCCTTAACCTCTAAAAAGACCAGTCGGCCGACTTTGCTCATGCACTACGACCACTGGCGGGCTCGTGTGAGCCTCGTGCACCAACGTACCCGGAAGCCTGTAAGGGGCATCGCAATCTGCACGAGACTCCTATGCCACCACTGAGCCACTACCGGTCGGCGTCGCAAGTAGCACCGCCCATGCACACGGGACATGCACTCCTCCTGATGCAACCTGATAGTGCAGAACGTCTGGCTCCTGCCCCAGCGTGGATGTCGACCTCGACGACATGCATATCTCATGCACTACAATCTTCACCGCACTAGTGTGAACCTGTTAGAAATACTCCCCCAAACGTCCGGTAGACGCATCTCGATTCCTACGGGACTCCCGTTCTACCACTGGGCCGCCACCAGTCGGAGCCGCGATTGGCACCACTTAGAGACACAGGGCCTGTGCTCCTTCTGATGTAACCTGCTACAACAGAAGATCTTGATCCAGCCCAGATGTAGAAGTCAAGCTCGATGACACGCAAGTCTCCACCATGGACGCTATGTCGGGATCAGACTCAACGTCATGTGCTGTCATCGTACTATCTCAATATGTCTGAGCTGACGTTGGGGCACCACGGCACGGCGCGAGCGCGGATCCTGTTGCTACGATCACAGTAGGTAATGCGCAGTGACCACACTCCCCCTCAATAGGTACAGCAACGGAAGCCGAGGAGGTGGAAGATGTATCAAGACCGGCACGAGCACGGCGTGCGGAGCGCTGACGCTGGCGTCGCGAACACACACAACTAGAAGGACTATATGAAGACATGTCATCTCAAGGTGGCTTCATAGTAGCAAGAGAGTGGGGGACCAAGAGGATGGTGGCAGCTTGGGACTGGCCGGCAGATGGAGCTGAACAGACACCATCGGATGAGAAATGAGGAGAGGATGAAGGAGATGCGATCAAGGAGGCTGTCAACGAACTTGTAGGAAAAGCACGCTCGGTGACGATGAGTTCACACAGCCGCTGTACCATCTGCCTCAGGCCGTGGATCTCGACAAAAATAGTCGCCAAAGGTCCATCTAGGGGATCTATCAATGTTGGCAGATCCGCATGCTGTGGAGGACGCATGCTCGAATGAGTCTGAAGCCAAGGTGGATGCCAACCGCGAGGGCGTGCTCAGTAGCGATGCTAACCATGACGTCCATCACCACTGTAGTAGCACACAAACATGTAGGACGCCTGCTCACATGTCTGCGCACGCATCTCGTGCACCGGACGATGGATAGGTGTTGAGGGTACCTACTCTCAGTGGTAAATACCAAACCACGGAAGAGGATGGCACTGGGAGACACTATCACCCCTGTAGGTCACGGCGTCGGGGTTAGCAAGTGTAATCAGACGGGACGAGTTGTATGACCACAGCACGCCCGGAGAAGGGAGTTTGACCAGCTGCGACTAATAGTGTTACTGCCACTAAAGGAGTAAAAATTTCTCCAAGAACAGAAGGTGTGGCGATTGCACGTGTGGCTGCTGCTCCAAGCGGTAGACGACCAAGCCCTCGGAGATGGACAAGCCCGAATACGCCATTGATCCTACGGATTGAACTGCGGGGACCAATCAACGGACCCCAGAGAGACTCCGGTCTATGACGCGTCTCAAAACGGAAATCGTCGTCGGCTAGGAAGGTGAAACTGCAAGCGATATTGCAATTGCTCTGTACTAAGTAGTCATCGCGATTCCACGGCCACCGCCGCTGCTACTACTTCAGGTGTCGGTGAGATGATGGGCTTTTCTATGGCCCCGTACGTTTTCTTTCTTTTTCCTCTTTTTTTTAACTTCTCCTACCTGTCTTTCTCTCTACTCACCCTGGATTTGCCCGTCACCCGTTTCTGGATTGTCCCCTAGAAAGGGGGCAAGTCAGGATTGGGAGGGGATAAAAGAAAAAAAGATAGGATGATTTCAGCTTGTCTCTCCTCGCTACTTGCTTGCTTGGTTTAAAAAAAAAGCGAGCAAGTGAGCGAATGAGAAAGTGAGGAGGGAAGGGGCAAAGGGGGGGGGGTTCCGCCCCTCTCTCCGTCCATCGGCCGACGGGGCTGACGGGCCCCTCCAAGGGGCCCCTCGGAGGGGGCTCAACGGGGTCCTCCAAGGGACCCCTCGAGAAGGATGTGCTCAAAGGGCCAACAACCCCCCTTTGAGGGGGCCCCTTTGTGGGGGCTCGAGATGCCCCTCCGAGGGGAACCCTCGGAAGATAGTTGCAAGGTCCTCCTACAACAGTAGCTGCAGTGGTGGGTGTAGCTGCTACGGTTGCTGCTGCTGCTGCTTCTGCTGCTGCTACTTCCATTGCTGTTGCTTCTGCTACTACTCTCCGTAGCATCATCTTGCTGCTGCCGCCGCTGCTGCTATTGCTGCTGCTGCTGCTGCTATTGCTGCTGCTGCTGCTGCTGCTGTTGCTGCTACTACTCTAGCAACTACTGCTATTGCTTGCTACTGCCACCGCTACTGCTTTCTACTGTCGCCGCTGCTACTACTGCTGCACGCTATTGTTGCTGCCATCGCTGTTGCATGCTACTGATGTTGCCGCTGCTATTACAATGGTTTCTACTGCTGTTGCTTTGTGTTATTGCTGCTGTCACCGATGCTACAATGCCCATTGCGTTGCTATAGCCGCTATTGCTGTTGCTTCTACGCGGCACAGCGGCTGCCACTACTGCTACTGCTACCGCCTATGCAGTTGCTGGGAATGCTAGCATTGGCCGCAGTAGCTGCTTCTGCCACTACTGCTGTTGCTCTAAGCGGTTGCTCTACCTCCACTGCTCTTGCTGCGTGGCACCACAGCTACCATGACTGTTACATCTACTGCTGATATTGTTGTTGCCACCGCAGTCGCTAATGCTGTTGTGCGCAGCTCACCGCCATTGTGGCATTCACGTGTAGTCACTTCGCGCTCCCTCATGTTGCTGTCGGCGTGGCGCCACATGACACATTCTCTCTACGTTCCGCCCACTACTGCTGCTTCTGTTGCTTCTACTACTTCTGCTGCTCACACGCTCCCCGATGCTCTGATACGAAGTTGGAATCTAATTAGGGCATGCGGGCCCATGCAAACACAAACATGAGCTATGTGTGTGTGCAATACAAAACGACAAAAAATTGGCTAAGTGTGGAATGCATAATATGAAAGAACAAGGAGAAAATACAAAATGAGCTCCTAGCGGGCTTATGTAGAGGTGTCGGCAGCTAGCCACATAGGGCCCCATCACACCCGCTGAACCCAAACAAGTCAACAGAGAGAACACATTGCAGACACCACGAGAACAACAAAGGTGGCCTCCTCGGGACACCAGAAAAACTCCCCGAGTGCCCGGGTCTCGACCACCGAGAAAGTATGAGCAGTGCCAGAAACACTTGAAATCAGCGTCCGGAAATCATAAATGGCTTTCCGAACATCGGAAACCCTACTGCAACCATCGGGTCTCCTAGTCGCACGGGTATAGTCCACCGGGTGCGCGGGTATCAACCCACCGACAAAACTCTCCTAGCTCCCGACAAGCCCACACGGCTACCGGAACGCATCGACCGCATCTCGCCGGTGCTGTCATAGATGTTGGAGAAGTCTCGGGACACTACGGAGGCCCATCGTGTTGTCACGACCTCCTGTACCATATCCCACGAACATGGGTATATGGGTAGTCCATTGGTGTCGGTCGTGACGGGTGGAAGCCACAAAACCAACACACCGATCAATGCCAGTCGTAGCATCTGGCGTGAGATTCCGCATCTCTAAGTTCAGACGGTATTGTGTTTGGATACCTGTACGCAAAGTTATAGCCAAAATAGTGATTTTTGGCCAGTTTTAGGACAAACTGACACTGTCGCGTGCCTCACCCGTCGTGCGCCGTGACAGCTATTTATGTTGTGTGCTTGTCAGTTGTCATCTCTTTCTCCATTACTAAGCTGTTGGAGCTTATGAGACTTTGCGCGTCTCCTTGGCCTGAGCCTTGCTATTTCTTGCACCTGCTTGCTTGCTTGTGCGCCAGTTGACTGTCAGTGTCGTCACGTCAGCAGCAACAAGGTTAGGAAGCTTCCTAGTAGTTTCTTATGGTCTCAAAGCAGTGAGACCTCTCTTCCTGAGCTACACCACAGAGACGTCACACTGGCAACAGAAGTGACAGTCACCGACGCCACCATCCGTCACCCATCACCCGTCGCAGTCGTTTTCAGCAGCGGTGCAACCACGCAATTCCCATCACCTCACCGGGTGAGCTGCGGTAATGACCAGCTCCAGCAGCCAAGCTGAGCAGCACCAGCAGCACTGGGTGGCAGCAGCAGCCGTGTCTAGCTGCTCATCTGTACAAGAAAAAGGGGAAAAGGAGGGAGAATCAGCTTGCAGCAGCTCACGACACTAGTTGCGAGCACTGGCAGGGTGCAACCATGGCAGCAGCTTGCAGCAGCCGCAATCCATTACAGCAGGGTAGCAACAGCGACAGAAGTAGTAGCGGTAATGCAACAACGATTGCGGTGGGTGCAGCAATAGCAAAAACACTGCATAGCATTGTTACTGTGTAGTAGTTCTACTGTTCAACAGTGCCGTGCAACTGCGTAGCACTACAGAAAAGCTAAGCAGGGTTGCGTAGCCACTACGCAGTAGTGAGTGAGGGGTGATGCAGTCACCCCCACCAGTCATGCGGAATCCGCGTGACTTCCAAAAAACCGTTGGCGTTAAGTAAGCCAACGTTAAAAACACTAGCATTTTTTACAGCTGGCATAAACCGCTGATATCATCTTCAGCTGTGCTGACGTCAGCAATATCCGGGTCCAAACGTCATTTTTCACTGACGTTTCAACCCCTCCAGAAACGTTCTCGGCTTCTTGTTCTGAGTATTGTGAATTTTTGGCCCAATACTAAGCGTTGCGATGGCGCCGGTGCGTGACAAAGGCAAAGGCCTCAAAGACTCCTCCTCTTCCTCCTCTTCGGGCATCATGTGTCCACCGTCATAGTCACTCGCGATCGACAAGCTACATCGGACACAGGATGAGACACGCCGACAGCAGCAGCGACAAAGAGATGCATTGCAAGAGATTACTAAGCTGCTACGGGGTCGTTTGGGAGCCTCACAGCAGCCACCAGAGGACATACAGGAGCTGCCCCATCAATTGAGTAGTCTACAAAGTACACAGCGCCGTGGCCTCAGCACCCCTCATCAAAGGTTAACACCTGGGATGAGGAGGAGATAGAGGATGACACACGCGAGGATGAGATTCGTGTCCTTGAGGAGCGCATTTGTGAGCTACGTCTGGGGTCACAACCTCTTGCCCTGCCACCTTCTCGTTGTCAGGATCAGGCCCGTCGTTCAGCGGCATTCACTTTTGGTGGCGTTTCTCTCAATGGTGGTGTCCCTATACCCCGTCCACCATCGCTTGAACCTGAGATCGCCCTCCCTACAGAGCGGGGGCCGAAGGACTTTGAGACACCTCCACCCTATTACGATAGCAACGAGGGATTCGATTGTTGGGAGACCTTGTTTCAGGTGTGGGCCGACTCTGAGGGCATCTGGCCTTACTACCACAGCCAGTATCAGACTCGCGATGCTCACCAGGTCCAGACAGCAGCGAGAACGATACGCGATCTTCTCTACGCCATGCCGTAGGAGACTGTGGTCAATGTCCACCCCTTTTGGGTGGGAGTGGGACCGGGAGCAGATCCGCGCCAGGGCTGGGAGCTTGCCCTGACACTTCTCGCTACGGGGACCCATGCTACGAGGGCTGCCCGACTACGTGAGTTTCACTCCTTTCGTGAGGGTCCCACAGAGCTTGCAGCTGATTACAGGAGGCAAGCGATGTGCCTGTACACGCGCCTTCGGACTGGTGGCGGGACGCAGTTGTGGACACTCGATACCATCATGAAAGGGACGTACTTGGACCACTTGAAGCTCTTTACGAGCTTCAACCTTGTGGCTCTCTTTGAGTTGTCAGAGTCACTCCAATTGCTTCCTTGGACCCATCGCTACTTCCTCCAGGCCAGATCGGCTCATGAGGCTGCTATTGCCCATCTGCAGAGTCCACTTGTTGTAGCGTTGACTGTGATCCCTCCTACGCCTTAGTCCCAACTCACCAGTCCCACTTCCACCGCTTCCTCCTCCTCCTCCTCCTCCACCCCAAGCGGCCACACTTAGGGCATTGTAGTGGCCGTTGGGGGAAAGAGGGGGAAGAAACGACACGAGAAGGGAGAGCAGTAGCAGCAGCAACAGCAGCCGATGCGTAGTGGTACTAGATGGTCTATCCACTGCTACAACTGTGGAGGCGCTCACCGCTACATAGAGTGTGAGCAGCCCCTTGACTCAACTTGGATCATGCGTGGCCTTCAAGCGGTGCACATGCACCAGATTTCCTCGAGTGACACACGGCCGGGGCGCGCTGCGACCATGATTACAGTAAACACATCCGTTTCACCAGGCAGCAACACTGATATGGATCCTCAGGATCACGTGATAGTGGAGCTTCATCAGCTGTTGGCGCTTCGTACTCAGGGAGGTGCGAGTGTGTGGTCATAGTCGAGTGGTCTTGCAACAACTTGTCTTACTACGTCTACTGCACGTGATGATGCTTGTGGTGGAGCTCAGTTGGCTTGCGATGAGGATGGACCTGACAGTACCGATTGGCTTGAGGAGTCACATATCCATTTTGTTCGTCGTTGTCCCGAGTCCTCTGTTGAGATTCCAGTAGAAGCAGGGTGTTCTGTGGCATGTTGCTCAGTGTCGACGACTGGTTGTGAGCGGAGTGACACCTGGATCATTGACTCTGGTGCCATCCATCACATGGCCTATCGTCGTAGTTACTTCCTTGCGTTGGGTCGCTTTGTGTCTGTTCGGTTCGTTCGCACAGGGTCTGGTCAGTCGTTGCCTGTGCAGGGAGTTGGGGTTGTGCAGTTTGATGGTCCATCTGGCACCTTGTACATTTCTAATGTGCTTTTTGTCCTTGATCTTAAGCTCAGCCTGCTCTCTGTTCGTGCATGCACCAGGATGGGCCTCACTGTTGAGCACTCTGTTGAATCTTCCATAGTGACTGCTCTTGACACACGTGCCATTGTGCTTCATGCCTCTGTTGTGGATGACCTCTATCATGTGTCTCGTTGCATTCCCTCTGCTTCTCCCCCTCCCTCTTCTACGCATGTGTTTGTCACTGGTATTCTCTCCCCTGAGCACTTGCACTTGTTACATCAATGCATGTTCCATGTGAGCCCGGAAACTATGTTTATGCTCATTCGAACTCAGCCAGCCCTAGGTCTTGACGTAGATTCCTTTGAGAAGCCGCCCAAGACCTATTTTCTGTTTTGCGCCCAGGGTAAGATGCATCACTGCTCTTACCCTGACTCCTCCTCTCGGGCACTTCCCCCACTATATTTGGTCCACTCGGACCTTCTCGGTCCTCTCCCAGTCGACTCCCTCTTTGATCGGGGTCGATATGTTTTCACCCTAAACGATTACTTCACTCAGATGCGGTGGGTCTATAGCCTCCGCCACAAGAGCGACGCCGCGTTGGCGATCCGCCTGTGGCTTATGATGGCTGAGCGTCAGTCTTTTCACACCCTGTACACGTTCCGCTCGGATTGTTTTGGCATGTTCTTAGGCGAGATGGATGCCTAATTTTCTGAGCACGGTATCTTTCACCACCTTTCCGCCCTTGCTACCAGAGTAGAATGGTGTGTCTGAGCGTTGGAACTGCACCATGGAGAATGCGGTTCACGGTATGTGGTCTGAGTGCGGTCTTCCGGAGTCCTTTGCCTTTGAGGGTTTCTCCTACATGACGTGGGTGTGGAACCGCTTGCCGCATGGTCGACTTCTAGACCATGTCACATTGTACGAGTTATGGTTCGACCATCATGCCCATCTCCGTCTCGCCCACGTTTGGGGGTTCCTCGCTTCCGTCTGGTGCACCGAGGACTAGCAGGGGTCCAAGGTCTCACCTTACAGACACATGTGTACCTTCCTCGGCATCTCCCCGCGGTCAAAGGCCTGGCGCTTTCCGTATCCTACTCGCCATCACATTATCGAGTCTCGAGATGCTCTCTTTTTTTTAAGCTCTCACCTACCGCGACTTGTCTAGCATTCTGTCACTGGCCACCGACCACGTTCCTACTTGTGTGGCCTCCCGACGGATGGGGAAGTCTACTCCTGCGGATGGGTCTGTCCGGGCCTCCTCACCTCCGGTCCGGTCTCAGGCTGGTGACAGTCTGGCCATCGTGTCTGTGGATCCAGTAGCCTCATTAGCCTCCTCTAGCACACCTGATCCCGTGCTAGTGTCAGAACCCTTGGGTTCATCCGATCCTGTGCTAGTGTCGTTCCCCTCTGGCACACCTGATCCCGTACGAGCATTAGTCCCCTGAGGTACACCCAATCCCGTGCCAGTGTTAGCCCCCTCTGTCACACCCACTCTCATACATGCACCTATTTCACCTGCGACTATGGCCTGGCAGCCTTCTCCATAGCCTAAGGTGAGCACCTCTGCATCGGGCTACTCCCTCGAGCCCGGCGATCGTCTCGGACCACTGGCCTCTAGGGATCACCGGACTGCTGACTCAACGCCTTGACGCCCGACTCATACTGTTCAAACTGGCAAGCCTGGCACAAAGGCCCTTGGCCTGAGTGTCCAGGCAGACTACACTGAAGTGTATCCGGCATGTCCTGTCGGCCACGATTTGGTCTCCCAAGAGTTCTCTGTCGCTTGCAATGCCGCAACCGATATTTTTGTGGTCAGACCGAGTCCAGAGGCATGTGTCTTAGCCACCTGGAGCTCTCCCTCAACAACGTCTGATCCAAGCACGTTGAAGGAAGCACGCTCAGCTAGGATGCATACTTGTGGCGTGCTCCTTGTGAGGATGAACTGAGAGTCATTTGTGAGCACGGGGTCTACGAGCTTTTTGACGTCTTGCCTGGGAGGAAGGGTGTATAGGCCAAGTGGGTCTTTCACAAGAAGGTGAATCCTGATGGCACACTGGATTGCTTCAAGGCTCGCTTGACGGCCAAGGGCTTTCATAGGTTGAGGGTGTAGATTTCACTGACGCCTTCGCCACATGACCACTGCTCGCGCTCCGTTCAGGGTTGTTGCTCACCACGACTGGGAGCTGCACCAGATGGATGTGAACAATGTGTTCCTCCATGGCACCTTAGAGGAGGAGATCTACCTGGCTCAGCCATCTGGATTTGAGGTCGGTGACAAGGTCCGGCGCTTGCACATGGCCTTGTATGGCCTGAAACAGTCACACAGGTGCTGGAACTTGGAGATCACCGGCACACTGACACGTGCCGGTTACATGCAGAGTGATGCGGATCCATCCTTCTTTCCAAGACGGACAGCTGAGAGTCTCGCCACCATCCTTGTCTACGTGGACGACCTCTTGATTGCATCTCCTTCAATGGAGGCAATGAAGGAGACCAAGGGAGTCCTTCAGACTGCCTACAGGATGAAGGACCTTGGTCGTGCAACTGTGTTTCTTGGGATGGAGATCGTGCGTGATCGTCAGCGACGGACACTCTTGTTGCATCAGGCACGTTACGCCCGCATTGTGGGGGAGTGGTTTGCTTACCTACTTGGTGCAGTTCCCACAGCCTCCACCCCTATCACACCTGACGGGCAGGATACTCTGAAGGTGGATGATCCAACAATGCTGGGGGAGGTAGTGGACGTGACCCTGTTCTTACGCCTGTTTGCATCTTTGATGCACTTGGCCTCTACCACACGACCCGACATTGCCTACGCCATCAACCTCCTCGCAAAGGATTCACAATGTCCTTGGAGAGAGCCCTTCACCCAGTTGTGTGAGTGGTGCAGTACGTGGTGTCCACACCGTATCTCGGACTGTGCTTTTGACGGTAGTGTTCGGTGGTAGTCGACGGCTACACAGACACTGACTAGGTGTGGAGTCCTGATGGACACAGTCGGACAGGCTACGTGTTCCTGCTTGCTGGCACTGCTGTGTCGTGGCGCAGCGACAAGAAGGGTTGTATTGCACATAGCTCATCAGAGGCTAAGTATGTTTCTCTAGGGTCTGGAGCTACTGAGGCAGTGTGGCTGTAGCGTCCGTTTTGTGAGTTGTTTCAGTCGATGCCTTGCTTCGTTGTGCGCTACGACAACCAGAGTGCTCTTGCCATTGTAGAGAACTCTGGTGTGTTTTATGCACGCACGAAGCACATTGCTGTTGAGCATCACTTTGTGCATGATCTTGTGGAGAGACAGATGATCTCCGTCATCTGGGTCGGCACGGACATGCAGCGGGCCGAATTTTTTACCAAGGCACTTGCACGTGGATAGTTCATGGTGGCCATTCGTTCTGTCAGGTTTTGTCCTTTCCCTGAGAGTGGCTGAGAGTGGGATGTGTGAGCATGGGCTGTTGAGCATCTTGTTGCGCACCTGTGTCAGTTTTGCATGTGTATGGACATGCATACCATCGGATCATGGGGGAGTGTTGTGCTGTGGATCATCCCCGTCTGTTTGTACAGCTTACTGTGACCTCTCAGCCGTGTCCATGCTCGTGCAGATCCCTGATGGGGATGCAGTTGGTGCCAGAGCACCGACGAGTGGTGGCTCCACCCACCAGCAGCTGCCAGACAGCTGCCACGACATCTTGGGTGCTTGCCGGGGTGCTTTGCGGTTTTCCTACTAACGCTAGAGTTTTCTCGTTGGACTGGCTCTCGGGCCTGATTTGCATGTTTTGTATTGTCTGTCCACCGATCGATGCTGGGCTTGTGCGTATGACCAATCGTAGCGTCTAGCTCAAGATTCCGCATCTCTAGGTCCAGACGGTGTTGTTTTTGGATACCCGTGCGTAGAGTTACGACCGAAGCAGTGATGTTGGGCTGGTTTTAGGACAAGCTGACATTGTCATGTGCATCACCCGCCTTGCCCCGCGGCAGCTATTCATGCTGTGTACTTGTCAGTAGTCAACTCTCTCTCTCTCTCTCTCTCACTCTCTCTCTCTCTCTCTCCTCTCTCTCTCTCTCTATCTCTCTTTCTTTCTCTCTCTCTATATCTCTCTCTCTCTCTCTCTCTCTCTCTCTCTCCTCTCTCTCTCTCTCTATCTCTCTTTCTTTCTCTCTCTCTATATCTCTCTCTCTCTCTCTCTCTCTCTCTCTCTCC
>SZWC01000013.1:84822-95628 GCA_023375785.1 Penium margaritaceum | reverse complement strand
TCTCTCTCTCTCTATCTCTCTCTCTCTCTCTCTCTCTCTCTCTCTCTGCATTACTAAGCTGTTGGAGCTTATGAGACTTTGCATGTCTCCCTAGCCTGACCCTTTCTATGTCTTGCACCTGCTTCCTTACTAGTGCGCCAACTGTTGGTTTATGTGGCTTCCACCCATCACAACTGACGCCAATGGATTATCCATATACCCACGTTGGTGGTATATGGTAAAGGAGGGTGTGACGACAGGACGGGCCTCCAGACTGTACCAAGACTTCTCCAGCACCTACTACAGCACCGGCGCGATGCGGTCCATGCGTTTCGGCAGCCCTGTCGGCTTGTCGGGAGGTAAGAGAGTTTTCTCGGTGGGTTGATACCTGCACACCCGGTGGACTGTACTTGTGCGACGAGGAGACTGTACTGTGCTCGCTGTGATGCGCGACCTAGATTAGACCCCAACTTGCATGTTTGTAGGTCTAGTTTAGGTTTCCTAATCTCTGACCCAGTATGCGACTTCACAGGTGCGATCGCACCTTTTCTGGGCACACGGGGCGATTTCGCCCTCGAACCCTGTCGAGCGGCGGCGAGCTTCGCTCGCCGCCGATGGGTGAGATTCGACTAGCGAGTCTCACCCATAACAGGGGGTTAACTTGTTACAAGAGGACTTGTAGAAAATCTGTGACTTCGAACTAGGGTTTTGGAGCTCACGTGCTGCACACTTCACAAAACGAAGCACCGTTGGTCCCGTTCAATCCGTATGGTTCTTTTCATGGTATCAGAGCTCCCTTTCGGGCCTAAGGAGGACAAGAGCCGACCGTAGGAGCTGAAAAAAGGAGCGGCCGCCACTTGGACGCCACGTCAGCTAGGGTCGGCAGGCTAATGTAGGGCGGTGAAGCAGATCTAGGGCTTCGATCGAGCCCCAAGGGGGCGTGCAAGCCCTAGCAGGGCTTCACGCACGCAGCGGAAGCCTGGGACAAAGAGCCGCCGCCGAAAGGAGGTTTCACGACCCACCAAGGGCCTCCCCAAGGTGCCCAACTGTGGTTCTGAGGGTGGACAAAGGCTTTGGGGGGGGCGGGATTGCACTTGCAGGGTCTCACGACGTCTCTGGCGGCTTCCCCATAGAGCTTCGGGCTCTCGGCAGAAAACTGGGCCCAAAGTGGGCCCGGCAAATTGCTGCCAAAATTTTCATGGTCACTTCCAGCACCGTCCGGAGCTAGGCAGACCAGTGGACCCACCTCCCAAGCATCATGAGCGAGGTAGATGGGACAAATGGAGGTGCCGGCAGTGTCGGCAACGTTGGTAGTGGTGGCAACGTTCCTAATGTCACCCTCACTGCTGTCGCAATGGCGCAGCTTGGACTAGGCCAAAAGGAACTGTCCCCTCCGCAGCTTGGGACAAGGGATTACCTGGCATGGAGGGACATCTTCTTGTCCTGGACGGCAGAGCATGGGTTGGAGGAACTTTACATTCGTCCACCTCCAGATGCCGCAACCGATCTCATGCTACTGCGCGCATTCAATGCACTAACACGCGCACTGCAAGACCCACAAGCCTATGCTTTGCGCCATTTTCTCTTTGGCGGCCGAGGTGAGGATCCTTCCTATCCACGTAATGGTACAGCTCGACCCCATGATGCCTGGCGCCACCTGTCCACAAGGCAAGAAGAACAGGGAATGACTCTCATCGTGACGCTGAGAGATCGCCTCCGCAACCTCTATCCTAAACCAGGCGCGCCAGTCGCTGATTTCTGGGATGAGGCCATGGACATTCGCCGCCAGGTTCACCTCACTAGGGGGAATGGTGTGTGGACCTCGACCCGACGCGAAGTTATGGGAGATGCATGGCGAGGGATCCATGCTCTGCTATGAGCATACTACAGCCGCACTCTGTTGGTCGAGACCCGGAAACTTGGTCGGTTGTACCTGTGTCATGAGGAGACCATGGGGTCGTGTGTCTTGGTGTGTGGACATACTGTGTGTGACATGTGGATGCGAGTTGGTTTGCTCATAGTGGTCGAGACCCAGACACGTGGTGAGGTACACCCGTGTTACGAGGAGAACCCCTATGATCCTATGTGTTGATTGATGATGCTATTGTGGTCGGCACACAGACACCTGTTGGATTGCTCGTAGTGGTCGAGACCCATGCATTGGTACCACCAGTGTCACGAGGAGACCCTCTTGCAGCCTGACATGTGTATGGTGTGCATTACACTGGCTTGTGTGCGTGTGCATGACTCTTCTCATGGTCTAGACCCAGATACTTGGTATGGTGTGCCAATGTCGTGAGGAGTTCTTAGATAGGCAACAGTTGTGTATGTGTGTGTGGTAAACTGGTGCACATTGTGGTTTGGCATACGTTGTTGTTCTATGCCTTCGTTCATTTGTTCTGGCGTGGATGGCTATGTCAGCCAGGGGGAGTGTTGGTTTGTGTGGCTTCCACCCATCACGACAGACGCCAATGGATTATCCATACACCCACGTTGGTGGTTTATGGTAAAGGAGGGCGTGACGACACGACGGGCCTCCAGACTGTACCGAGACTTCTCCCACTTGGAGCTGATCACCTTCGCCCCCTCAGGCCGATCCACCAACTCCCAAGTGCCGTTCTCAGCAAGGGACGCAAGTTCAGATATTATTGCTTCGCCCCACTGCTGCCCATCAGGTCGTGCAAGCGCTTCTTGCACGGTTGTCGGCTCCGTTGCGGCTGCCATCATGCACCGCGCCATACCGACCCAACGGCCCGTGCTCGCGTCATACCGCTTTGCCGCATTCCGCTGCCTCCGGCTGTGACGCGGCGACCTTGGCGACGCTGGCTGCTGGTCCTGCTGCTGCTCTGCTGCAACGTTGTCCTCGGCCGTGAGCTCCCCCGCGTCGGCTGCTGCGTCCTGCGCTCCAGCGGCACCTGCACCTGCTGCATTGCCCTGCTGCCCTCCAGTACCGTCATCCTCCGAAGACCCGTCATCGACCTTTGCAGCCGTCGGCTCCTCCTCACGCTCAAGGAGTTGGAACCACTCCCCCTGCTTTGGAGAGTGCGCTGCATCAATGTTTTTGCTGCTGCTGCAGTAGCTCTGCTGCTCATCAAACATGACGTCGCGGCTGGTGATGACGTCCTGCGTCCGTGGATCAAAGAGCCGGTACGCCTTGAGCGCACTCTCGTATCCGACGAACGCGTACGCCTTTGCACGCGGGTCCTGTTTGGAGTCTTTTCTTTGTGCGGCCTGCATCAACGCGTGCACCTTGCACCCGAACGCCTTCAGGTGCGCCACGCTTGGTTTGCGCCCGCTCCAAGCCTCTTGCGGCGTCTTCCAGCCGCCCTTCCCTTTCAGCACTGTTGTTGGGGTGAGGTTGGTGATGTAGCACGCCGTACTCACGGCCTCGGCCCACAAGCTCCGTGGAAGTTTAGCGTCCACGAGCATCGTCCGCGCCATGGTGAGTAGCGTCTGGTTCGCACGCTCCGCCACACCATTTGACTGAGGCGTGTACGGATTGGTCGGCTGCCACTCAATCCCCTGCTCCTTCAGCCACCCTCCGTAGCCCACGTACTCGCCGCCATTGTCGCTGCGTAGCGCTCTGACCTTGCGGCCAGTCTGCCTCTCCACTGCTGTGACGTACTTCTTCAGCCCGTCCAGCTCATCGCTCTTCCGCTTCATGAAGTAGACGTAGAGTTTTCTGCTGCAGTCGTCGATGAAGGTGACGAAGTACCGCGCGCCCCCAATGGACGGCGTCTTGATCGGTCCGCACACATCACTGTGCACGACCTCGAGCAGGTTCTCGGACCGCCGCTGTCCGTCTTCAAACGGCTTGCGTTTTGCCTTGCCCACGATGCAAGGCTCGCACTTATGCTCTGCGGAATCTGCTGCTGTTTCAGCTGCACCGGTGATGTTGAGGCCGCGAACCATGTTGCGCTTCGCCATCTCTTGCACGACTACGGGCGACGAGTGCCCCAGTCGCCGATGCCACGGCTATAGGTCTTCTCCCCCGCCTTTAGCAAGGTTGACGATGCGTGCTGGCGGGTCTGCTGCGTCTGATGCCGAGGGGATGACCTCGGTCTCAACGATGTAGAGACCTCCCTCGCGCTTCGCTTCGAGCACAACCTCGCCACCGCCGTCCATCCGCACAACTGCACCTTTCCTGCGGAAGATTACTTCATACCCCTTGTCTGTCAAGCGGCTCATACTCAAAATGTCAGCCAGGCCGGGGACATGTTGCACATTTTGGATAACACATTGTGCCTTTTTTACCACCAACCACCACCTCTATGTCCACATCACCTTGGCCGGCCGCAGGTTCGACCTTGTCGTTGGCGGTCACCATGGACTTTGCAGACTTGGTGTAGTTGATGAACCCCACCTTCTCGACTTGGGTATACTCCTCCGCACCTGAGTCGAGGCACCGCCGGTTGGCGCCCTTCAGGTCATGGTTCCTCGTGCCGTTGAGGAGCGCCTTCTTGCCTTTGGCGCCTTTGCCGCCGGCCTGCGCCTCCTCCGGGCACTCCTTGGCCCAATGGCCCTCCTTGCCACAGTTATGGCATGCACCCTTCTTGGCGCCCTTCTTGCCGCCGCCCTTATCGCCGCCTCGCTTGCCGCTGCTGCTGCCACCTTGCGTTTTGGTGACCAGGGCAGTTGAGGATGACGAGATCTCGCCACCGCTTCGACGGTGCACCTCGTTGCGGATGTATTCGGCCACTGCGTCGTAGGTGAGTTTATTCTCCTCCCAACCTCCCAGCACGGTGATGAGAGGACCCCAACTGTCGGGTAGAGCCATGAGGAGCGCCATCGCCTGCATCTTTGTGTCAATCTTCCAACCCACATCATTGCATTGTGAGGCAAGAGACTCAATCTGTTGCATGGCGGAAATGACGTCCTCATCCTCCTCGATCCTCACCGTCAAGAGTCGCTTCATTGCGAAGATCTTGTTGGCTAGGGATGTTGATTGGTTAATGGAGCAGAGCTTCTTCCATGCATCAGCTGCCAGGTCACAGCCGTGGATGTAGCCCCACTGACCGGCTTGGGAACTAACCCCTGCGCAGCGTGGGCGCTGGCTGTCACTCTGTTTGAGGGCGCCACCTTGGCTCTGATGTCCCAGCGCCTCGCCGACTTCAACTCCTTCTGCCAGACTGCTCAGGAGTCTACAGCCGACTACTGGTGCCGGGCAATCCAGCTGGACGAGGACCTGGGAGACGATGCCCCTGCGTAGTACTCCGCCCTCCATATCATCCTCTACGGCATCCACCCCGACTACGCGCGTGTCTTCAGCAACTTCGACCAGACTCTGCTTCGCGACATGGCGAGCGACCGGACCCTGCTACGCTAGGCCACCCTCCACTTCCTGGAGGTCGCCGACATGGACGCCGCGAACCGCGCTCGCCGCAGCGCCGCTTCAGCTGCAGTTGCAGTTGCCGCCACATCCCCTTCTTTGTCGTCTACGACAATAGCAGCTCCAGCTCACGGGAAGAAGGGACGCAAATTGTCAGGTGGTGTCTCCAGCGGCAGGACCAGCAGCGGCACCAGCACGAGCAGTGTCAGCCGCTCGAGCAGAAGCGGTAGCAGCAGCAGCGGCGGCGGCACCAGCAGCAGCAGTGGCAACAACTGCTCCGGGAGTGCGACGGGCCGCCGCTTTGTGTGCTTCAACTGTGGAGGCGACCATCGCTACCCCGACTGCACACGCCTGACGGGCTGCCCATTGGACTGGACGAAGGTCACGCGCGGGCTGCAGCAAGCGCACGAGGCATGCATGCACCAGACATCCGGTGCGACCGCCCGCTCTGCTGCCACCACTGCAGCCGTCCCAGAGCAGCCTGATGCCACAGCGTCCTCTCCCGTCGACCCTCGCGATCAGGCGCTCGCTGACCGGGACAGGACGATCGCCGAGCTGCACTTGCCGAGCTGCACCAGCTTCTCGCCCTACGCTCATCTCAGGGAGGTGCAAGTGGGTTGACTGAGCCAGGGGGTTCTACAGCTTGTGGCCTGTCTGTGTCGTTGCGTGATGATACATGTGGTGGTCCCAATGCCCAGTTGTGTGCGCGTGACGGGCCTGATGACGTGTCCTGGTTGCATGCGTCTCATGCACGCACCGCCATTCGTCTTGCCGCGTCGCCTGCCGAGCGTCCCGCTGCCGTGCCCTGTTCAGTCGCCGAGTGCCACGTTGCCCCTTGTAGGCGTGTCACAGATGCCACCTGGGTCGTGGACTCTTGTGCCACCCATCACATGACATGTCGTCGTGACGCCTTTGTCGTCTTGCATCCCGTTGGCATTATTTGCTCTGTCCGCACTGCAGCTGGCCATGAGGTCCCTGTCTAGGCTGTTGGGGTAGTGCAGTTCACCGGGCCAGCTGGTCCCTTATACATCTCCGACATCCTCTTTGTCCCTGATCTGGAACTCAGCCTGCTGTCTGTTCGTGCTTGCACCAAGATGGGCCTAGGTGTCACGCATAGAGCTGCCGATGCTCGCATCTATGTGCGCGACACCGAGGAGACCGTCCTCAGTGGGACGGTCGTCGATGATGTGTATCACATCTCTGGGTCCTCTGCGAGTGCCCCCCCCGTTGCCTCCTTCTTCCACTGCTTGTGTCTTCGTCGCTGGTGCCCTGTCCCCCGAGCACCACCATCTCCTACATCGACGTCTTTGTCATGTGCACTTGGGGGATTTCGACAGGCTGATCCGCACTCATCCTGCTCTCGGTCTTGATGTAATGTCCTTCGAGGCGCCAACCACGACCGACTGCCAGTCGTGTGCTGAAGGCAAAATGCACCGGTCCACCTACCCTGTGTCTGTCTCCAGGGCTCGTCGGCCCTTGGAGCTTGTCCACTCCGACCTCATGGGTCCGCTCTCTGTCAAGTTTCAGGAGGAACGCGGCCGCTATGTCCTGACGTTGACTGATGATTTCACGCGCACACGCAGGGTCTACAGTCAGCGTCAGAAGAGCGATGCCGCCATTGTCGTCCGCATTTGGCTGGTCATGGCCGAGCGCCAGTCCTCCCATCGCCTTCAGACGTTTCGCTCTGACCACGGCGGCGAGTACCTTGGTGACATGGCCCGCTCCTTCACCGAGCTTGGTGTCTTCCACAACCTCTCCGCTCCAGCCACCCCCCAGTAGAACGGTGTCTCAGAGCGCTGGAACTGCACCATGGAAGATGCGGTCCGCGCCATGCGCTCCGACAGCGCCATGCCTGAGGCCTTTGCCTTCGAGGGCATGGCGTACATGACCTGGGTGTGGAACCGCATTCCCCACGGCCCCCTCCCAGGTCACCGCACGCCCTACGAGCTGTGGTACGGGCGTCACGCAGATCTACGCCTGGCCCGTGTCTGGGGCTCCCTTGTCTGCGTCTGGTTCACACAGGAGCAGCAAGGGAGCAAGCTTTCTTCGCGGGGCCGCATCTGCGCCTTCGTCGGCGTCGCCCTGCGGTCGAAGGCCTGGCGGTTCTGGGACCCTGAGCGCCGCCGCATCGTGGAGTCCCGTGACGCTCTCTTCTTCGAGCATCTTGCCCTTCGTGACCTTGCTCGCATTCACGCTTTGCGTGCTGCTCATGCCCCTGGGTGTGTCGGACCCCGTAGTGTGGGGGAGACTCCTGTCACGGTTGGCACAGTGCCCCCGCTAAGTCCGGTCACTCCGTTGTCGACACCCCAGGGGCTGTCCCCAGAAGTTGTGCCCGCTGGCACCTCCAACCCCGTCCCATCCGCGACTTGCTCCTCCGCCCCCGACTCTCCGCCCTCGCCCGTGTCTGCGTCTGAGTCTGCTTCCGCGCTTGAGGACCTGCCTGAACCTACATCTGCGGCTGCTTCTGCGTCTGAGGACCTGCCTGATCCTGCGTCTGCCTCCGCGTCTGCGGCCCTGCCTGATCCTGCGTCCGCATCCGTGTTTAACTCTTAGCCATCTCAGCTGCCGGCCGCGGACGGGCCTGCGTCTGTAGTGGGGCCGTCCCCGGCTGCTAAGGCTACGCCAGTCTCTAGTGGTACGCTTGCCGTGCGGACCAGACTGGCAGGTGAGTCGGCAGCAACTGCTCCTGCCCCGTCGGACCCCTACACATGGGCACCCGGCGGACGCCTCCGCCCTCGCCCCGCACGCAGCATCGTCAGCGGTGACCCGGGCACGAAGGCCCTCGGCGTGAGTGCTCGCGGCCTCACTGAGGTTCACCCTGGATGTGCCACCGGCATGGCACTACTTGCTCATGAGCGCGGTCTCGCTCGGAACGCCGCTGAGTCCACGGTGTCGGTCGACCCTCCCTCTGCGGCATACGCCCTGGCTACACGCAGTGCACAGCTGCTGTCTCCCGATCCCACCAGCCTACCAAAGGCCTTGTCAGCCCTCGACGCTGAGCAATGGCGCACTGCCTGCGAGGCTGAGCTCGATGCCATCCAAGAGCACGGCGTCTTTGAGCTGGTGGACATGTCGAAGAACCGCAAGGCCATCAAGGCCAAGTGGGATCTCCGCAAGAAGCTAAAGCCAGACGGCACTGTGGAGCGCTACAAAGCACGTTTGACAGCAAAGGGCTTCTCTCAGGTCCCTGGCGTGGATTACACCGAGACCTTTGCCCCTGTTGGCCGGATGACGACCACGCTCACACTGTTGAGCCAGGTGGCTTAGCACGACTGGGAACTCCATCAGATGGATGTCAACAACGCGTTCTTGAACGGGGACCTTGAGAAGGAGATCTACATGGTCCAGCCACCCGGCTTTGAGGATGGTACCGGTCGCGTGTACCGGCTACGGAAGGCATTGTACGGCCTGAAACAGTCACCTCGCTCCTCGAATGAGGATGTCACCAGCACGCTGAGACGCGCTGGGTACGTTCAGAGTGATGCTGACCCATCCCTTTTCCTCTCACAATCCCCAGCACCGCTCGCTGCCATCCTCGTCTACGTGGACGATCTTCTGATCGCCTCGCCCGACTTGGAAGCTGTGAATGCGGCCAAGGCCGTTCTCTCCTCGGCCTACAAGATGAAAGATCTTGGTGAGGCCTCTGTCTTTTTGGGGATGTAGATCGTGCGCGACCGTGTCCTCCGCACACTCCGTGTCCATCAGGGACGCTACGCAGAGGCTGTGGGGGAGCGCTTTGCCGACCTCCTCGCTACCGTCCGCACGGCCTCCACGCCCATGACCCCTGAGGGGCAGGCCGCCCTGAAGGTGGATGACCCAGCTGACTTGGGGGAGCCAGTCGATGTGACCCTGTACCTTCGAGTCATCGGCTCGCTAATGTATTTAGCCACCACGACACGACCAGACATTGCCTTCACTGTCAACCTCCTCGCACAGTTCTCGCAGGCCCCACGCCAGCAAACACTGGAGGCCGCAGTCCGGTGTGTGCGCTACGTCATGTCCACCGCACGCTTCGGCCTGTGCTTTCGCGAGCAGGTGTCTCTTGTGCTCGATGGGTACACAGACAGTGACTGGGCGTGGAGTCCAGATGGCAAGAGCCGCACCGGCTCCATCTTTCTCATTGGAGGCAGGGCAGTGTCCTGGCGAAGTGGGAAGAAGGCCTGCATCGCACGCAGCACTGCTGAGGCAGAGTATGTTGCTCTAGGCGCCGGTGCAGCGGAGTGTGTCTGGCTCGTCCGTCTGTTCCGTGAACTGTGTCAGTCCATTCCCCCCGTGGTCCTCTAGTGTGACAACATGAGCACGGAGGCCATCGCCAAGAACTCAGGTGTGTTCCATGCACGCACAAAGCACATCAATGTCGAACACCATTTCGTGCGTGATCGGGTTGACCGTGGTGAGATCCGTGTCATCCACGCAAGCACTGACAGGCGGTGCGCGGATTTTCTGACCAAGGCTCTGGGTCGTTCGAAGTTTCATGCGGCCACTCGCTCCGTGGGACTCGGCCCCATCCCTGTTGCAGGTTGATTCCTCATGTGCCATCTTGCGTGTGCTGTGCTTGCTGCCTGCAGCGGCTGTGCGTTTCCTTCTTTGTACAGCGTTAGTGTCTGCATGTGCATGGACGTGTTTCGCCATCCGGTCATGGGGGAGTGTTGTTGTGTGTGTCGTACACAGTTAACGGTGACCCCTCGGCTCATATCCATTCACGTGCAGATCCCTGAGGCTGGCGAAGGTGGCAGAAGACCGGCGGCCGGCGGCGACGGGCGCCCAAAAGACTCTCGTATTTTTTAGATTCGTGCTGTGGGACAGCTCATATGCGTGCAGCCTATCAGGACGTAGATCTCGTCGATGCGGCCGTTCTGGTTCAAACGGCTCGTCGTTCTGACATGTTTGTAGGGATTTATGGCCATAACTGTGTTTTTGCCACTGTTTTGTCCTGCTAGAAAATATCGCCCTCGTGCGCCGCGTGTGAGTGCATCCACTAGGTCCGTGACACTATGTAGGTTGTCCAGGCCTCAGTTGTCATTCTCTCTCTGCACACTTCATTATTTGCAGCTTCTGACACTTGTACTTGTGTCCCTAGCCAACCCCTTGCTGTTCTCACCTCCACCTGTGTGTGCTAGTGAGTCAGCTGGCCGGCTTGTACTGCCATGCCAGCGACAGCAGTGCTAAGAAGCTGTCTTTCAGTGTGTTCTCCCCGCTGACTCATTTGGGTTCAGCGGGGATGACGGGGCCCGGTGCGGCTAGCTGTCGGCGCCCTTACATAAGCCCGCTAGGGGCTCATTTGTAAGCTATCCTTGTTCTTTCATATTATGCGTTCCAGACTTAGCCAAATAGCCAAATGACGTTTTGCATTACACTCACACACAGAGCTCATGTTCGTTTTTGCATGGGTCTGCATGCCCTAAAATATTTCCAACTCCAACTGACTGGACAGTGTCGCCACGACAACTACTGCAAGGTTAGGAAGCTTCCTAGCTGTTTCTACCCCCCCCCCTCCC